>JAHWFO010057280.1:23531400-23581630 GCA_023313115.1 Rhysida immarginata
TGTATGTATGTATGTATGTATGTATGTATGTATGTATGTATGTATGTATATTTGTCCACGTATTTCTCCGAAACTAAAAACCGAATTGCAATAATTCTTTTTATATTGGACTAGTGGTAAATAGGCCTGCCCGTATGGGTATTTATCAATGACGTATATTAAAGATAGACTCCGAGACAATTGTTGTAACTTGAAGCAAATTGGGAAGCTCCATGCCCAGAACTGTCATGGCCGAAAATGAGTGAAGATGATGCAAAACACATAGCTACACATGAGAGTAGCTGATTAATAATTCTTTCACACGCCGATCACGGAGTGATAAGTTTATCTTTTCTTTTACTTTGTATTTGAAATATTTTATTATATTTTATAAACATTTCTCAATCATGGTTTCAATTTCAATTTCGTTTCGTTCGTCTTTCAGTTATATATTTTCATTTTAGTTACGTATTTTTGATTTATGCTTGTGGAAAATGATTCCTGATCATTTTTCGTGTCTGTCTGTACAGTTGTACGCAGAACAACTTTGGGGAATAGTTTTGAATTAATTATTCCTCGGGTCCAAAATCTTCAAAAACAAAGCGGCCAGACAGCTAATTGCTCCACGGCTCACTCCTGCCCAGAACTGTCATGACTCAATTTGCTTCACTTTTTGCCGCTGTTAACAATAGAATTCGAAGTCTATCTTTAATATACGTCATTGGTATTTATATAAGCATAATTATTCATTTTTTCGCCAATAAACAGCAAGCTATGAGCATTGTTATGAGCAAAACCAACAATGGCATTCAAAATTTACCACGCGAAATTTATTTTCATGCAACAATGCGTTTTTTGCGGACAAAAAAAAATAAATTTTTTAGTAATAGTAATTAAGTATCTTTCAACTTAGGGATAAATCCAAGTTTCATCAAAATCGGTTCAGTGGTTTTAAAGATCTGGACTGATATAGCTAGCCGACAGTGAAAGTTTCATTAAAGTCGTTTTTTTTAAAACTTTGTTTAATCTTGTATATCATGATTTTTATCCACAGTTCTTGGTTAGTTTCCAATAATTTATAAATTAAAATATAATTGTATAAACATAATAAATAAACTAATTAATATATGAAACTAAGGATACCCTAATGCAGAATACCCCATGTAAGATGAGGAGAATGTATGCATGTCCAATTAATTTTATATCTGTATGTATGTTCCAATTATCGGTCGCAGTTTTGTATAAGCTGACATTTGACATGCGTGATGCTCGTTTAACAAAGAAGTGGTTGAGTCATGCTGGCATCAAGCTGCTGTCATTGTTTGCCCAGAGTCTGGATTTAAACCCGACTGAATTGATATAGGATGTGCAGGAGCGCCTTATACGGATGCACAAGCCACCGATCCATTTGTGGAGTCGTGTACTTCTTTTATAAATACAGATCATAGGTTCGTCTCTCCCCCTCAAAAAATAATGGTACTCAAGAATGGCACATCATATCAAAATGCGAGGTATTTCAGGGATGTTGCATCAAAATTTTAGGAAGGGTACTTTGTATTTGAGGTAGCCTAAACTAACCTCCAGGGTATGGAATTATGATACAATATCCACATTTTAAAGACATTACTGATATTAATTAAGCATTAACGTTTTTGATTTATTCCATAGTTTCTTTAAAAAGAAAAGATATTAAAAATTTCCTCTGTGCCGAAGATTTGAAAGGTTACATTAAAAATAAAAATCATAGGGCCAAAAGGAAAAACACTCTTTAGGCGTTCTTCTTTAATTTCCGAGCAGCAAGTTCCTCTGAGTCGGAGACTTTTCTACAAGATTATTTAATGATGTACACCTCGAAAATCCATATACAATTGGAATGAAATTAAGATTTGTAATTTATCATAATTATAAAAGTAATACCCTTGTAAGCTCATGTTACTTTTTGAATTATATTTCTTTGAACATTTTTTTTTATTTCATTTAAATTCTTTTTAATTTTAGTGAATTATAGATAAAATTTTCACAAAGAACAAGGAAATTATCACAAGTCCTATTAAATTTGAATTATTCTCTAGAGAAGTAAGCATTTTTTTAGATCTTAAAATAACCAGGAAGTGCATTACATTATGTTAAGCGGATCTAACATGAATCGTTATATGAGAAATGACACCACCTCTTATCTAGCTCATTTTAACATTAATTTCAAATACTGTATTCATACAGAGAGCAATAGGATAAATAATCTTCAGGTCTTTTGGTGTCGGTATTCTTTAAAAACTTTCAATAGATTATTGGATATTTGTAAGAATATATTATTAAAACATTAGATGCTTTTGTTAATGTACAGTCAGTTGCATTAAAGTTTAGCCACTAAAAAAATTTGGCTTTCCTGCCGCGCGCTTTATTCATTACTTTAGCCAGGATATCTCTGCCTGTCTGATTCAAACTTTACACGATCAGAAAGAAACTTTTAATTTTATTTAGAACCTAACAAATCGTATTTGGGTATTATTACTTAGATAAGCTAATATAATTAAAAAAGTTTGAAAAATTATTTATTAATATCTGTAATTAATACTTGTAAAATTACGTTTAAACTTAATTAATAATTGTATTTTTTTAAATTCAAACATTGCGCAAAATATGAATGTGAACTTTAGAAAACATATAACGCGATATAATGTCCGAGGCTTCCGAGATTATACCAACACCACCTCTACTCAAACGACAAAACTACTTTACTTTCGAAGGCTCATTTTATGAAATACCAGAAGGAATAGCCATGGGATCGCCTATCAGTTCAATCGCATCCGAAATGTTTCTGCAGCAACTCGAAGAACCCATCGTCGACCAACTTATCAACAACTCATCCATACTATACTACAGAAGATACGTCGATGATACTTTCATAATATATGATAGCCAAATCACCAATGCCGATGATATCCTCGCTACATTCAACAACGCCCACCCAGCCATGCAATATACCGCAGAAGCCGAAGAAGAAGCACACATAAATTTCTTAGATGTCAAGATACAACGCAACAACGACAAGATATAATTCGCCATCTACCGCAAACCATTTACCACTGTGAACATCATCCCGTATTCTTCCAATCACTCAAGCCAACATAAATCCGCGGCCATCAGCTATAACTTTAGAAGGGCTTTGACGTATCCAATTCCCAGCACTAATATTAAAGAAGAGATTGCCACTACATTCAACTTGGCTCATGTAAATGAATTTCCAGGTTATGTGACCACATCGATCCTCAACAGGGTACGGAAGAGCATACGGAACCCAAAACCACCTCAACCCGACCAAAAAAGATACGCCACACTCACTTACCTTAATCCTGACATCCATAGGATTGCGAAAATATTCAAAAAGAAGGGTATGAGCGTATCATACAGAACTAAATATTCTAACCAGAGGATGATGAACCCTAAACCGGACACAAGGATGAACAACACCTACAGCCAGGCAGGAGTGTACAAATTATCGTGCCCAGATTGCGAGGCGTTTTACATTGGATCCACGACCCGATCGTTCCTAACTCGATTTAAGGAACACAGACAGTCGTGGATCAACAAGGACAATGTATCCGCTTACGCCAAGCACCTAATAACTAACAAACACCGCATGGTCGACGTGGACCAGTGCATGCAGATACTATGCACCGGAAAAGATAAAGCCAAGATACTACTACGAGAAGAATACGAAATAACTAGACATAAAGAAATGAAGCCAACAACTATGCTCAACAACCAAACCATGTTCGAAAGAACGGAAACGATCCAGCTGCTCCAAGATGCAAACCACCTCCAACCGAACAGGATGTTAAGACCTCCATAAGGTCCGCGCTTTTCCTTATATCAAACATCTATTCCTCTACAACCAGTCACCGTTTGTCATAATGTTTCCCATTACTCTATAATTTATTCCATTGGCCTTAACACTCTTTCTACTAAGTATAAATACCAGGCCTGGCCAGCCTCACATCTCTGTAGCTTAACCGCCTCCGATGATAACGTCCAGTTGAAACGTGGTCAGGCAAATAAAAGGTTTCTACCGCATCTCTTTGGACCCTCATTCATTTACTATAGGTTTTTTTTCTTCCAGAGTGTTATAACTTGATAAAAATTGACAGTAATCTTACATATATTATTGTCACGGCGGTTACCACTCTTACAAGATGCGCATATTTTATCCATCAAATAAACAAAATCAGTCGAGTGGGGGCGCTTCGGCAAAGTTAATAAAAAGGGCTGACACAAGTAAAATGAGAACGAGAGATATTTTAGTTTGCGAGGCACTCACCTCCTCAATTCAATGTACCCGCCGCGAATGATACGAAGAAAGCCGTTACCGGCTCGACGGGGGTGTTTAAATTAATTAGTCATGATATCAGGAATGAGAGTTTTATTAACGCAATTAAATTGGACACTCTCTCTCCTAATTCTTAAAAGATTCGATGCAATGATAAGCAAAAAGCAGAACTAAATCTAGATATTCCTGCTAAGGAAATTTTTCAATGCGCAAAGATTTCTCCTATCACAAATTCGTTAATTGTCTCTCCTCCGCTCATTTCTCAACGCACTTGGAGCTGAATTTTTGGAACGAAGAAATCGACAAAAATAATATTCATTGACTATATTACTTTAGTGCGGCATAGGAGGTGCTACACAAAATTTCCGAGAATTTTTTTGTAAAAAGCAGAAAACGTGTCTTACACTCTAATTTCCGCTGTCACCTTCGGCACATATGCAACGATCCCAGCGATTTTTCCCATTTTTAGAAGCACTCCTGGAAATCCGAAGCTGTAGTGTTTTCAAGATCAGTTGCGATTCCACTTGGATATCTTCAATTGAGTCAAAATGTCGCCCTTTCATTTTAGGGAAGAGGTAGACGTCACAGGGGGCTAAGTCATGAGAGTAGGGGCATGTTGTTTGTTTTTTTTTTGCCAGGAATTCCTTCACAACGAGCGAGGAGTGTGCGAGCACGATGTCATGGTGGAGCAACCAGTCTTTATTCTTGCACAACTCGGGCCGTTTGCGCGAAATTTTCCCTCAGTCTCTTCAAAATTTCGCAGTAAAACTTCTGGTCGAATAATTTGGGAATTGCAAAGCACAAGAACACGATGGAACACAAACAGCAATAACCCACAAATACATGTGCCTACGATTACGAAAGTTAGCAAAGCAGCAGCTGAAAGACACACCAAAAGGCATCTAGCGACAGAACCTCGTACTTTTTTTGGTTTGGGTGGAATATTCAACTTCTTGGATATTTTGGGTAGCATCCCGTAAATATGTAGGAAATTTTCCTAATGGTGTTCCCGCTTTCTTTAAAGATAAGAAAGGTTTATTTGTGCTACGTCATTAGCGATATGAATAGCTACTCAACCTCTACGTGTTGCATGTAACAATATCAAGGAAAAATCAGTCGGGTAAGTTATTACTTAATGTACTTGACTGAAAATTTGTGGAAACCCCGATTGAGATTAATGAGCAGCGTGTTCTTTTTGCGACTTTCATTTCTTTATTATCGATGTCCTTTCGTTACATAAACTGATGCCACACGTGTATATTTAACACGCAATTAATAACTTTATTGACTTTTATTTTTTCCCTCCATTTAGTGCTGTCATTTGATTTATTTTACCTGGCTACGATTTCACTGCGTTTCTTCCGTACCTGGATGGTGTTCTGGAAGTTTCATCGTCTGTGAATACGATTTATTTGTAACTTGGTCTTTCTTATTTTATTTATTTGGATAAAATTATTTCATCATTAGTAACTTGGTCTTTCACGTTTAGATTAATATTTGAAGTTCAGTTAACTCTAATAGTTTTCTTTGATTTTTGTTTAATTTAACGAAAGAACAAAGCTTGTTTCATGAAATTCAACCACTTGTCTCAGTGCTTCTGTCCAGTAGTTACATTTAGTTTAATTTAAACGTGACAATTATTAATATACATGTAGACACCTTTATAGTTCTAATATGCCTGTCATCAATATCAGAAGCTCAATTTATTTATATCCGCCTTGTGATCTCTGTAGGAGAGGCCTCCCAGCGAAGTTTTTCTTCGAAATAAGTAACCATTAAACTTAAAATACTGCTAAGCAATGAATGCTGAAATACATAGCCAACAGTGATAATCACTAACTCTATTATTATCATGGGAATTGTCTTCGCAGTCTTGCTTGCAAAGAAGTGAGAAATCGGAGATGAAGAAAATTGCATATGATTTCCTTTCTAAGAAGGAAACTCGTAATAATTTTAATCAATAAAAGATTAAATTGAATTTGTGAAGAAATGACACCTCTTCATGTGATGAAATTAAAGCTAAACCCCTGCGGAAAAAAGTGCATGGAAAAAAGTTTATAATAGTAACCAAAAGCACTTGAAAATAGTTAATACTTGGTTGGATGACCTTTTGCTTGGATCACTGCATTTACTCTTTTTGGAAGAGAGTCAATTAGACGTTCACAAAAATCATGACCGATTTCTTTCCATGATTCTCTGGTGGCGATCAGCAGCTCAGTTTTGTATGTTGGATTACGCTTGTTTACACACTTTTTCAATTCTCACCAAACAGCGTCTATAGCAGTGGTTCCCAACCTGGTACCATGACCCCTTAGGGAGTCATGAAACCTTTTCTGGGGAGTCACGGAGCCTATTTTTATTTGCATCAATTTTTATAGGATATTTCGAGTGTTTCATTTTGCCATGTACTACCCTATTGAAATGCTTTTTTTAAATTCAAATGTAAGGTGGGGGAGGGGTGGCGAGTTGCTTAACTTTTAGAAAGGAGATCGCGATTCGAAAAAGGTTGGAAACCACTGCTCTGTAGGGTTGAGATCTGGGTTGTTTGGTGGCCAAGTCATCGTTGAAATCTTTTTTTCCAGAAGGAGATATTTTACCTCTTTTCTCGATAACATGACACGTTGTCATATTGGAACTTTATGCACTATCATCTGAAAATTCTTCTTCTGAAGTTGGGACCAAAAAGTTCTCAACTATAAACATCTGCTGTCACGTTTGTTCGCAACACAGACAGTTGTCCAAGTCCTCGAGCTGGCCTACAACTCAAATCTTTAAAATGAAAATGGAAAACTTAGACTTGTGCCGTAGACATTCGGGAATGAATTGTTCAGAGGAACGCCTCCAAACAAATCGTCCACACTATCACTACCTTCAATGGAAATTCTGCTCTCATCATTAAAGATGATCTTTCCCCGTTGATCAAGTAACCATGTGGAATGTTCAAAGGGGACTCGCTTTTTCTTTTGCTTCTCAGTGATGGCTGGGTTTGGTATATGGTTTGCGGAAGAAATAGGCTTTCTCACGAAGATGATTCCTCAATGTTCGGTCACTCACTTTAACACTTACTTTTCTCTCCACAGTTGGTTCAGCACTCTCGATGATGATTTCCTATTTCGTTTGACAACCATTCATAATTTGGAGTCACCTCGCGTTCGTTTTTCTTGGGCGTTCTTTTCGTTTTTAACATTTACTTGCAATTTGTATTTCTTATTGACATTGGAAACCATGCCTTGTGAGCATCCAAGTATTCTGGCTACTTAATTTTGAGTATTTCCATCCATCAGAAGTTCTGTCATGCGTTTTTTTTATGTTTACTAAGAACTCTTTTTAGGGGCCAGTTGAAATATTTAAGAAAGAACAAGACTTGACAATTATATCAGTAAAGTCTTAGCTCATTTTAATGTAAATGAACGGTTAGTTTGATTCAACACCTTCTCTATTTTTTAATCAAATATTATAAAAATTTTTTCATTGGTTATATTACATACAACGTATTTATTTCCAGGAAGGTCAGAATTGTTTAATTTTTTAAAAGTTAAATATTTGTTTTTTACGGTATTTTTATATATGTCATTTAATCCCACCGGGGTTTTATTTTAATTTGAACACGTATATAGATGTCATTTTTCAGCTGAATAAAATATTTAATCTGTAACATTCAGGGATATTACAAACTTTTTTTCCGGGAGTTATAAGTTATGGCCGTGATTTGTCTAATGAAATTTTGAAACATATCACAGAAAAGTTATTACAAAATATTCAAAGAGACCGTAAATATATTGTATATCATAACGAATACAGTAGAATAAAATATTGTATGTCTTATTCTTTTCATTATGTGTATATGTTTAAGGCGTCCAGGTACAGCGGAAGCACACAGTGGTATATACAGGGTGTCCGGAAATAAATGGTAAATATTCATACACGTGAGAGAACATGTATAAAGAAGCATTTTTATTCCTATGAACATGGTGTCGCAAGCCAACCCCCACAGAGATACAGGGGGATTAAAGTATGTTGCGCTGCCTGATTGTTGGCGTCCCGCGAGCGACTAGGCAATGTGGTGCAGCCCATATTGGAGCCTACAGACCTGTTCGAAGGTGTTGATGTAATGGAATAAAATCAAGTCACGTCACATAACATTAAACTACCTAGAAATAAACAAATAAGACACCCTACAAACGCTGTAGGCTCTTAAGGTAACATCTTGACGTAGACTATGAGCAATGCACATCAAGGCGTACATCCAAGCTGTGGGTAAAAACAAATGTGAACAAAATAGATGCCACACAAATGTCCATTGCGTATCAAGACTCACAGCAGGTGTTCAAAGGTCCGGCCATGTGTTTGCACGCACAGGTTACAGCGCCGTAGTAGCGACTCCCGTGCATGACGTAGTACATTCGGTTGTTCGCGGATTGTTTCACCTGTCACAGCAATGCGAGCGACCAGATCATCAACGGATGGAACAGGTGTTTCGTACACCAGTGACTTCATGTAGCCCCACAAAAAAAGAGAAAGAAGCAGGAGAAGAAAGACCATTGGTGGATTCTACAGTATGCGCAGAATCGGCCCAGAATCCGCCAAAGAGAAATAAAAGGCGGGACAACTGACATCTCTTGAATAGTGATACCGACATTTCGTTACAGGACAATTCGCGACAAACACAGCTCGTTCCGGAGAATTTGCGAGGCTCACAGCTTAAAATTAAAAGAATTTGCCACTAATTTAATCATAAATTTATACAGTAAACCTTGCATATTTTAACATAAAAAACGCGAGTGTAAGGTCATTTTATTCTATTATTAGTCTATTTGTAAAGCATCGCTCATGATTAAAACAGAAGAAATCCTAAAAACATGCATTTTTTTGCTAAAATAATGAAAATATCATTTTTACAACTTCAATTATACATTCAAAAAAGCAAATGTTATATCATTTAAACATTTTAGAATCTTACAATGTCTCGTTAATACGGCTTGTCGCAGGAACGAATTGCCCGTCGCGAATTGTCTTGTAAAGAAATGTCTGTATTCCTCTTGAACAGATGTGGGCTGCACCCACATTGCCTAGTCGCTCGCGGGACGCCAACAATCAGGCAGCGCAACATACTTTAATCCCCCTGTATCTCTGTGGGGGTTGGCTTGCGACACCATGTTCATAGGAATAAAAATGCTTCTTTATACATGTTCTCTCACGTGTATGAATATTTACCATTTATTTCCGGACACTCTGTATAGTCACGAAGAGTTCCAATTCTCGCAAACTTTCTGCAGAGTTTATGTGCTTTATATTGTAAATCAAAGTCTACTAAATACAGTATATAGGAGAGAATTTCGATTAATACAAGATGTTTCAATTGGACGAATTTATTGCTATTGCACTTGAATATTTATTGTTTACAGCTTCTACAGCAACAATCATTGGAAAGAGGTGAGTTCAAAGTTTTAATTTCGTGAATGGATTACGAGGGTGGAATTTCGGTCAATATGTACGCCGCCTGAATTACGAGTCGCAAGAAGACGAATTATAAAATTCTGAAATAAACGTTACAAATGTTGGTGCATTCACAAGTCTGAAACAACTGACGATATGCTGCATCATTTCTTCCATTGATCGTGAAGCAATTGCACAATCTTAATCCTTGAAATAGCCCCTCTGGGAAAAAAACGCATAGATTTAGGTCATGGTACGCAATATCAGCACAGGGAATAATGATTGGGTCCTTTTTCTTGAGGACTATGTGAATGAGGAGAATTACCAGTTGGAGACTTTTTCCTACCAGAACTGAAACGAGGATGTCTATTCATATGCCGAGAATTGTCTCAGCAGGACGGGAAATCTTGCTTTGGAAACCAGGCGACTCTGAAACTTTCCAATGTTATGTGTTTTCCCCACACAACATCAGGGAATTTTGCCTTGGAAAGCACATAACATTGGAAAGTTTCAGAGTCGCGTGGTTTCCAATCATTTTCCAGCCCTTTTTTGCTGCGGATTTTCGTGGCGCCTACTAACCCTGGCCTAAATCCATGCGACATTTATTTGTCGGGATATCTCAAAGATCAGTTTTGCGCACTGTACGACACAACCAATCGGAGAATTGAAGCAGAATATTATCAGTTGTCGATATTGTGTTGCAACGTGTTTTTCAGTATTTCTCAATTCGTCTTCGTGCGGCTCGCAATTCACGCTGCGCGCACTCTGAATCCGATATCATTCCAATGAATATTGTTGCAAAGCTGAAACTGCTACGACTTAGACGTAAGATCTAACTATTAACTATTTGAAAAACAATCGCTATACGTCAGGGCACCCTGTAGTTAAAGAGCACGATTAAAAAAATCTTCCACTTTGGATACTTGTGAATTATTAGAGAATGAGTTGGATATTATTAAGATAATAACTTAACGATAGTCTAATGTCCTTTAATGAAGTTCTAAATGTGTAAAAATAACTCTCATATAATTTGTTGTATTGACCCTATTACAACAAAATGAAGCACCTCATTAAAAATTTTATGACAGTGCAATATAATTTTTGCATCATGCTCAGTGACATTCCAGTCAAATCTTCCCAGGGCTTTACTGTTGAACTGCTGACATTTTAATAATAGGTTGTAAGATTGCTCAGGTAGCCAAAAAGCGTTACAATAGCTGTATTGATTCTTTATTCTGTGAAGCGCACAATCTTAACAAGGATTCCGGAAATCAAAGAAAAAGGGACTCATTCAATTAAGACAGCCTGCTGAACATAAGACAACACTAAAATCTGCAGATCATTTCTTCATACTGCACAATCATTTTGCGTCACATTTACTTCGTTCCTCAAGAAAATCGTTCGTTACTTCGTTTATAATTATTTTGAGATTACATTAAACTGCAGTAATTTATAAAAGAAAAAGAAATGTTTTATAGCCTTTTATATTAGTCGGCCAAAGTTGTCTAAAAATTTAATGAAATATTTGATAAAATGAACGTCATAAAGTGAATATGGCGACTTGAATGTGAAGAAAAATGACTGTAGCCCAATGAAATGTTACGAAATGAATAAGAAACTGAAATACAAATTAAACTTTTTAACATTTTTCTTTCTTATTAAGAATACTTAATAAATTTATCTTCTTTTATTATTTTCTTCCTTTGTACAACCAGATTCATGAATAAAGATTAGAAATAATACTTATACAACCAGGATTCATGAATAAAGATTAGAAATTGTTTTTACACGAGCCATCTCTTTTTAACTTTCTGTTAGAAAGAGCACCTGTTCAGTCGAAATGAATATTTCCGCAGAGCAATCACTGGTCACCAATCAACCTTTATGATTTGTCACCGAAACAAAAAAAGTTTTTTTTTGCTCAAATGAAAATATATACTGCTAAAAGAAGTAGCGTCTAGCTTTAATGTCGATTGCATGAGCGATTACGAGAAAGGGTACTAATCTGTACGTGTAACGCCGCTTTGCATCATGTGCACACGCGAGACAGGTGCTAATGTGCTTAAAGGTGAAACCTTTGGGACATGAGTGTCATTGAACTTTTTAAACTAATCAACAATACATTACTAATTTCAAGTGCTTTTTTTTTTTTAATCTGTTGACATTCTCTGGGCACACATCCTCGGAAGTGTAACATTATGTCAGAAACGGTAGAACCTGTAAGCATGTACCGCTCGTCCTTTGAAAAACATACAAAACTGCATTTTAAAAAATTCAATACGAAAAGGTTTTTTTTTTTATTTTTTCCCCCTCTTCTGTAATGTTCACAATCGACTGACATAAGCTCACGCTAATCCTCGAGTTCTTCGTGTTCTCTCCTTTCCCCCAATTGAACTAAATTGTATTCATAAATATTTCAGTGTAAAAATAATTACGTTCTGCGGATCCATATAGAAGTGTAGAGCTCATTAGATTTTTTTGTATCAGGAAAAGAACAACACGGAAAAAATCTCTGAAATCATTTTAGCTTCAAGTATACAGAGAAAAAAAGCCTTCTAAAGGAGATAATAGTTTATAAGCTAGAATGGTTGTTCACAGAGGTAAAAAAAAAATATTATAGCACTGGCTCATCTCTAAATTATTATCATCTTTAATGTAAAATTTATTGTAAAAATAAGAAGCTTAAGGGCCCTATATTATTCATAAATTATGATGCTCCTAAACATTAGTACCTTTATTAAAAATAATAAGGTGAGAGGTAAAAAACAAGTGTTTTAGTTATATAACACATATGAAAAAATATATTAAACAAATATCAAATAGTAACTGGAGTCGAAATTGATATTCAATATTTAAATTTTAATAAGATTTATGTAAAAATTATTTATCCTGCTAATGCATGTCATTTAATCTGAAGAGACTGCGCTTTCCAGAGTAATATACATCGAAATCTAAATCAAACTTTGATCTGCTTAGAATAGAATAGATTTACCGTATTTCACGAACTTTTTAAAATGTTTTGAACCTATCAAAAGAAGTTGGAAATCAATATGTTATAAAATAAACGTGTATGTAATGTGCTTTTTTTAAACAAAAGTTTAACCCGGCATATACATAATGCATGTAGAAAAATACTTTCTTATGGTAATATAATAAAAGGTTGTCGAAAAGAAAAGTGAAGTTGATTCGCACAATCTTATTAGACTCGGAATCTAAGTGCCGAATCAACTTTAATATGGATTAATTTTAGTTAATTTGGATTAACTGTATACGAAGAAACGTACAAATTATGTACAATTAAAAGTGTGGAATGTGTTTTATAAAGTGAAACAAGTAGGCTGCTCCGAAGATTCGTGGACAGGCAAATTTATGCCGATTTTGTGGAAGCGATTCCGTGATTGTTGCCCTTGTAGATAGCCTGTGGCTGCTTTGTTTATATGAGAAAAGCTAACCAAGGATTACTATTGAATTTTCTGTCAAGTTACGCAAAAGTGGCCAGGAACTGTTTAAGAAAGAGTAAGGAAGAAAGTTTAGCACATACCAGGAAGTAAAAACTACTGACTCAGTGTCACAAAGAGTTGCGACATTTACGGGCTCCAATATTCCTAGTAGTCGTCGTCTGCTAGGAAGTAATGTTAGAGTTCGTGAGGCGACATCTCTCGAAGCGATTAAGCATATTTCTAACCAAGCCTCTGACAGGAGCGTTCTTGTGAAAGCAAGTAAACGGAAGCGGCGTAGGCAGCGCAGGCGGAAGCGAGGAAATGAGCTCTTGGAGCGGGATATTGAAATCGGGGAGAGAGTGACGGGCTTTGAAAGTAAAAGGTCGCAGGATAAGAGGCTCCTGGATTTTTGGAGTGTGTCGGACCACATTGTATCCGAGACGGCAGATAGCCGGCGTGAAATCATGGCTCTCGCAGAAGAGAGAGAGAACAAGCAGCGGCCGTGGAAGACAGCGTAGAAAGAACGGACTGCTGTGCGCCTATGGCTAAGGTCAAAAACCCTCACCGGTGAGAGAATGATGACGTAATTTCTCACTGGGCTAACCGTCTTTTTCTCGGTGAGGACGGTGAGACTAACCGGTTGGGCATAGCAGCACTAACTGGCGTTTCTGACCGCGTTAAAATGACATCACAGTTTTCTCACAGGGATTTCTGACCGACCAAACGCTAACTCTTCTCACCGGTGAGAGTTTTTGACCTTAGCCAAAGTTGCCATATTCTAATGTTCTTATTCCCTTAGAATACGATAGACAGCTAACTACGCAGAACGAACATTTCGCCAAAATTGAAATTGGCTCCGGACAGTTTTCTACCCGTCTTGTGTCGCCAACCACTTCGCTGGAACCTGCAAGAGAACGCCCGCCGTCGTCGCCATTAGCAAGCTGCTGCCACGTCGACCTTGTGCTTCAGATCTGCGTGTTGTCAGCGGTTCCGACTGCAAACTTGGTGCTGGTGGTGGACGTAAAAATGACGAGCTGCCTCAGCAACTTCGCCAGCCCAGAGTTAAGCCAATTTTCTGTAGAAGAAAGGATAGTCTTCATTTTTCCCTGGACGACTTCCGGATACATACGGGAGAACCTCGGCGCCTTTGCCCATTACGACAGGTAAGCCATTTCTCATTCATGTTGTTAATATACGGCGCTGTCGTAGTCACTCTCCTCCCGTGCAATTTCCTCGCGCGCAAATAGCATAGTATTAATTCATGACGCCATTGCGTAACGTAATTTCTTTGAGCAACCTATCGTTTGTAAATTTCAATGAGATAAGATTAATGCGCGTCAGTTATCGTATCCCTTTGTCGAAGCGGTATCCTCTGTTTATGTCAGTAAAATACAGAAATCGTTTAAGCGCGTAGTTACTACCCTGGACCTCTCTAATTTTACAATTTTTATATTATATTCTTCATTAGTTTTCCCGTGGAGTCGCTCTGGGATGTAAACGCAATGCGTGGCCGCTCTCCCGTTTAGCGGTACGTTAAGAAGCCAGAAATTTAACAAGAAGCTCTTCAAGTTCGGCCAACAAGAAGAATATGGTCGTAGGGGAACCTTTTAGTGATGCGGACTGTAAATCGTAATTCTTGTTATAGTAGTGTGTATAACTTTCATATTGAATTTAATCCGGTTCTGTTTAAAGGGAACCTTAATTGTTATTGTGAGAAATGTTAATTTCTTTGTCGCCTTATTGAAAAAAAAGCAATAAGGAGGAAAAAAAAAAGAAAAACTGTCAAGTGACAGCTTTGAATACGGAAGCTACTAATATATAGTTACCTCCCGCCGATTTTCTGCGTGTTATCGGAAATCATAGGGGTCTGTACTCCTTACTTTATTTTATATGCAATGTAAACACTTCCATATGAATAAAGTTATTGTTAAAATTATCTAAGGTGTAACCTATACTTACCTTCCACTGCGTTATCTTTGCTAAACGTGACACTCAGAAAATGGCAGTGAAAATTTTTATATTTACACCGACCCTCAGAAAATGGTATGCAACATGTATTTGAGAAGTCATTGCGTCGCTGTGTTTAGAATGTAAAGGTCGCTATTTCTAAAAGTAAACCCACGCCAATAGTGATGTCAGCCTCGGACTGCGAATAGTGATGTCAGCCTACAAACTTTCGGAAGAGTCTTCATACTTAAAGGAATTAATTTTCATTAAATAATATAACTGACAAATGATCTGTGAGGATTTATTACACGACATACCAGAGATGGTTAAATTACACTGGGCAACAATTTTTTTTATGAAAATCATGTACCCAAAACCAAAGTGATATTTTTATACTAATTCTGTATTGCTGAAAACGAATATCATAACAAAAATTCTGAGTTGGCTACAAATATTTAGAAAATGTCATACCGAAAATCACGCTTTTTGAATGTCATAGCATGCATTATAGTTGCCTACAGGTGATGTCTCTTCATCTTTCTCTTGTACTGAAGGTCAGGAGCATCTCTACTCACTGCCCAGCAGTAGTCCGCCAACATACTTGCTGACCATTTGCCCTGATACCGCTTCTCCATGGTTGATATTGACTGGTGAAACCGTTCACCGTGCTCATCGCTGACTGCACCACAGTTTTCGGGAAAGAAGTCGAGATGAGAGCTGAGGAAATGTATCTTCACAGACATGTTGCATCCGAGTTTAATGTGGAGTGGCGGAAGAATGATGTTGTTGGTTTGAACCAGTGAGGGATGCAGCACATTTTTCTGACCAACTTGAAACTGTGATCTCTGGCCATTCTCGTTGAATGTAATGCAGGTCTCTTGCACGGCTGTTCCATTCACACAAGAAGCAGCTGTACTTTGTAAAGCCCAGCTGCAGACCAGTCAAAAGGGCTACGACCTTCAGATCCGCACAAATCTGCCACCCATGTTGGTTGTACTGGATGCAAAGTAAAAGCTGCTTCATGTTCTCATATGTTTCTAACATATGTGCAGCATAGCCAATGGGAATTGATGGCAAAATGTTTCCAGTGTGTAGCAGAACTGCAAGTATATAATATTTATGCAAGTGATAATAATGACTGATTTTTCTATATATGCATTATATATAAAAGGTTGAATAAGTCATACCACGTTGCAGTCGTACCTCAAAAACTATAGCCAAAAAATAAATTTGTTTTTCATATTTGTGTTCAGGACACTTTTTTAGTCCGGATTTGGCTATTTTTAATTAAAGTACATTTTTCCTGTTGACCAGTGTTATTGATTAAAATAGGAAAGAAAATATCTCAGCCTGGAGTCGAACAAGGAACCTTAATCAATAATTAATAAATTAATCATCTTGCTTCAGACTGTCAAGTGATTGTAGGATAAGATATATCTATTGCCTATTATTTCTCATTAATAATCGAATTAACACATACAGCTTCATAGCAGTTCATTTAATATTTAAGACTATCATGAACTCGATTATTTATTTCAGTTTTTTTTTTATAAAATTTAATTGTATAAGATATTCATGCGTTACCTATATGAATATCTAGGTTCATCAGGAAACGGTAAAATTGTGCAACTTTAAAAAATCAATTACGGACGCTATGAAAAAAACGAATAAAACAAACAGACGGTGGGAGGTGAAAGAGAGACACAATGAAATATAATTGCGAAAATACATTTGTTGACTGAAGATGGATCTCACAGAACGAAATGAGCAGGTGTGTTGTGGCTGCAGCATTGAAAAAAAAAACTCTACTTGAGATGATGAATATATCTGTGGAATATCTATATGTATTAGGCATAGAAGTGTTACTGTATGGAAGTGGTGAAGGACGAACCGTGTATTCCGGATGGACAGACTGATGAAGATATTTTAAAAGAAAAAAATTACCGACGCAGTTGAAAAACAACTGGCGAAAAACTGAGGTGTATGAAAAATTTAAGCTCTTATAACTTACAAATCGAGAATAAAGGTACTACAAAGATAACTAGGCAGAAAGTATTTAAACATAAAAAACATTAAAAAGAATAAATAAATAAGGGGAACTTGAACATAATGACGTGAAGATCATTTCCAGCTCCCTATTGTGAAGAGGAAATTTAAATTTAGTACAGTAAAATGTTATCAATGAAAATCGGTAAAGAGTAAAAAAAGAAAAAAAAAAAAAAAAAAAAAAAAATCTAAAAACATAGATTTCCCTTAGATTTACTCTCCCCTTTAAACATTTAACTATTGCTATTCTTAAGCCCGTTTAGTTTACTCGATTTCTGTTGAAAAAATATGGGTCTATGAATATTGACAATAAAGAACTTTAAATCAGTATCAGGCGTTTTCTTTTAATTTCCTTCAAAACTGTTCTCATTAGCACTTCAGTTGTACAGTTTTTTGCAGCTTTTCGTTCTAGTTACCATGCAAGATTTCTCATTAATTTTTCCCATTCCCATTATACCAATTTCGTTATTAATTACTATAAATGTTAGATTTAATTATTAGGACCGATAGGTACTTATGTTTTCACAATGTGCGTCCGTCTGTCTGTTGGTGCTCTAGCTTTCGAACGCTTCCGAATTTTCGACTTCCGTTTTCGCAATTCGACAACTTAGGGAAATCGGAAGACTGAGTTCGTTGATGGAAAAAATCGGTCAACTACTTCCGGTTCGAAAGGTCAAAAATAATATAGGGGACCACGTTTTTCATTATACAATTCCATGTATAAATGGCCTGTGCATAGCCAAATGCTGTTCTCCCTTTAAGATTCTATAGCTAAAGCAGAAAAAAGGCTTGTGAATTAAGTGGAGACACGTGATCGTCTTCCTTGATGGTCTATATCAGTCAGAACTGGCTCAAGGGTATGTGGTTTAGTGGTACAATTATGGTGCACTGGAAAGTTTCAATGCTAAGATATGGCATGTATTATATCAAACAGCTTGAAATAACATGTCATGATTGAATATTAACGTAAAATTAATGACAGTCGACATAGGTTCAATGATATGTGGTTTCATGGAACCAGTATGGTTCAGGGGAAACTTTCAAAGCTCAGATTTGGCATATAATATATAAAACAACTTGGAATGATGCGTCATGCATGAATATCACGTAAAATTAATGATAGTCGAAATTGGTTCAAAGGTACCTGCTTTTCATGGACCCATTATGGTTCATTGGAAGTTTCAATGCTAAAATATGGCATGTAATATATCAAACGACTTGAAATGGTGTGCCATGAATGAATTTAAATAAAATTAATGATAGTCGAAATTGGTTCAAAGGCACCTGGTTTCCTGGAACCATTACGGTTCATTGGATCTTTCAATGCTAAAATATGGCATGTAATAAATATCAAACAACTTGCAATGACGTGTCATGAATGAATATAACGTAAAATTAATGATAATTGAAATTGGTTCCATGATTCGTGTTTTAATGATACCATTATGAAACTATTGGAAACTTTCACTGCTAAGAAATGGCATGTAAATACTTACACCTTATATTATCAATAGTTAGTTTGTGTTAGGCAAATTTTAACAATAGCTAGTAGCTACTCATCGCTTCAATGATACATGCTTACGCAGAAATGCGTTGGCAATTGTTTTTGAAGAAAGATTATTTAATAGGAATGCTAATAAATTAAAGGATTCGTATATGTTCTAATCTATAGAGAAATGCTACTTTCTCCATTTAACTTTTCAGATACATGTAGTTTTATTCAGTCTGAATATACGTTTACCTTAGAAGTACGCCTTGCTTAGCAACCATAGGCGTCCTTAGCAACCTCATCTAATTCATAACAATGAAAGGCTTCTTTAGAAATCAAATGCTTTCCTTTTCGTTCTCGATTTCTTTAAAATCCTATCAGTCCTGGGCATTTCGGTTGCCTGACTTGTTTATATCTAAAGCATGTTTCATATTTTAATTGATAACAATACCGCTATATAAAATTTTCTGGCATATTACGCTGGTTCTTAGTGTTGAAAGCGGCAAGTGCATGGCCAGATATAGCTTCCTGCAATAAATTTTCAATAGAACGACCGCAAATCCATAAATCCAAGCGCGATTGTTTCTCCTAGTTCATATTGCTACATCACAATTCTGGGCCACATGTCACAAGCTAGCTGCAAAAAAAAAAAAAGAAACGGATGAAAAAAATAGCATTTCATCCGTGTCATCCGTACACCCCACACCTTTCAACCAAGGGATGAAAAAAAAAGCCTTGAACGGGCGTCGTTTCACGTTCGATGAGGAACTTTGGAAAGTTGACCAGGAATGAGTTATGCAATGGTCTTGGATATTTCTTGCGGGGTTGTATCATAAATCTTTTGAGCATTCGGATACATGCTTCAACGCCAAGAATAATACTTACCGGGTGTTTCAAAAATAACCGGATAACAATAAAAACTAAACGGGCAGTGATAGAAATATACAGTTTGTAATTTCGAAAGTTTGTCTGCCTGAAAATTTACTGTTGTCCCAAGCATATTGCTTTATTGATTTATTGATTTTTCATTGATTTATTGATTTTTCAAATATACCGGTCATTTTTGAAACACCCGATATATAATGTAAATTATGCATAGTAGTATTATATACAGCGACGGATTAACCGCCGAGAATTTGCTCGGGCCCTAGTTTGTGTGCTTAGAAATAAATATAGACAAAAATCTTAGATTAATTCATCAACGAGCCCTCTTGGATATTACGGACCCAAGACAATTAATTGTCTTTTTTTGGTTATACAATAATCGCGTCACTAATTATATGTAATACTCTCAAAAAAACAAGGCTATAAGAAAACACTACTGAGGCTGTAGCTCTATTTTATATTTTTAATACACATTCAGATTAAATATATTATTAATTAAAATGAAATTGAATTGTAATATCAAAGGCACTTACAAAAATGATGGTTATGTCTATAATCATTTGGCAACTTCTCTAATTCCAATAAATCCGCCAGCACTGGGTCATGCTTTGCGAGAATAATATTTAAAGCTTAACAGACTCAAAACAACCAAATAAATTACTATCATTTTATGGGAAAGCAGCTGCTTCGCTGTCTTGTAAGTATTGCTTGACAGTTGTAAAAAAAGAAATTATATCTATGGACACGAAATTTGCCCATACTTTTAAGAAAAAAAACGCTCCCCAGCTTTTCGGCAAAGTGTATACAACACAAACACAGAAAATAGCAAGGTGAATAGATTTGTTAAAATTTTTATTTTATTTATTCCTATGTAACATTAAATAGCTATTATCAATTGGTTATTCATTATCATGTAAACTTTTCAATTTGTCTTGCAAAATCTGGCATGAAATTTTGGCAAGTACTTCTTGATAGAAATAGGATTGATGGGAATGGCCGATTGCCAGAATTCATCGTGAAATCACCACATTAAGATTTCAGTACTCATGGAATTTGTGAAAGAAGACATTCTCTACGGGATCTCCGTGACAATTCTATTATGGTACTAGATAAGCTCTAACGCATATTTTGCAATAATCACTTAATGATCGGACGTTCTCCCCGCAGCAAACGCTGCTTTATCATTATTTTTAATAATATTGAGAGGATTAAATATACTATTTCATATCTCGATAATGGCTAATAAATAATATTAAATACACACATATAGTTGGTAAAGTTTCCGATTTTCTTCTTTCTATAAGTGATATTTACTGGTGAGAAATTGACTGATTGTTTATAGACCTTTTAGCCATTCATTGTAGTTGGATCTTATGCTGTAGTATCCATCAAACTAATGGAATAATCGTTCATTCAAGCATCACTGATTTGTTTAGAAAGTGTCGAAATGTGTTTGGATTATACTAATTAACCAGCATTTCTGAACAAACAAGAGTAGTCTTATAGGCTCTTTAAAAACCACAATTTTTTTGTATTCTATAAAAATTACTCACTTTATTTTTGTGCTTGGAATTTGCGTCTATAGTTTGCATTATTATTTATAACAAGTAGAAATATCCAATTTATATTTAATTATAATAACCTTATAAGGCCTATTCAATTCAGGTTCGCAAATTCCATGAAGTTACAAGTTACTGAGATTCTTTTTAAACGTCCCACATTTTATTTAAACATCGCAAATATGTGGTGATAAATTATTTATTGTGATTAACACCAACAGAAACAAAAGCTCAAACACTTTATTTCGTGAATCTGAATTTGACTTGTTGCTCACTACCCAGATAAGAATAATGCGACTTCAAAGCAACGTGTGGAAGCCAAATCAATAATCTCAGTGCAAAGAAATTATCAATGAGTGTATGGAGATATACCTGATAGGAAACCAATTAATGTATGCGCCGAAAAATTTCTGATCAATGAAGTGTTTTAAAACAACCATGTTTCTGAAGAGAAAGTAAAAGAAATTCGAGCGAAATTTCAGAAAAAATACGGAGGAAGTCAATTCGACATGGATCAAGACAACTCAAAATGTCTCCAACATCGAGGGTTGTATAAGAGTCATTTCATGTCAAATCGCATAAAAACGGGATCTCCGGTTTTACTCAAACTGTGTCAGTGTATTCTAGTGGATAAATTATAAGGCATGCATAGTTTCGTTTGCCAGATAAAGATATACTTTAGTCATAATTAATTATCAAAGTTATCAAAATTTCGCGCATCTCATCATTTAAAACGAAGCATATTTATGGTTATATTCGCCTTAGGGAGTCGTCGTATATGTCAAATTGAAGATAAAATAAATCGCCTATTTCTTTACAAAAATAAAGCAAAAACTCTGCAATGAAACAACCAACAAGGGGGAACCTCTAATCCACAAGCAGAATTGAAATACTGGATACGTATTTCGGCTACCAAGTAGTCATCTTCAGTGGTGAGAGACTAAAAATAAGTTCATCACATTGAAATAGATAGATTCCCGACGTTTCCAGAGGTGGGATGGCATCTTTAGGATTTCCTAAGAGTGCTATCAAAATATTCCCACTTTTGAATGCAATTTTTAAATTGCCAGCGCTAAGAATCTTCTTCAGGCCCTTAGTAAATTGCGGATCATAAGCAATACTAATAAATTTAGACCTTGTGGTCTCTGGAGTTAACTTCGTGGAGTCTTTTTTTACTTTTGTCTCTCACCGCTGAAGATGGCTACTTTGTAGCCGAAATACTTGTTCAGTATTTCAATTCTCCTTAGAGGTTCCCCCTTTTTGGTTATATACTGGTTGAGATAAATTATTGGTATCACAAAAACAAATCATTTTTTTGCACACCAACATGGAAAAACTGATTTAGAATAATGTTAATAAATGCAGCAGTGCTTTCATAGTGTGGAATTGCATGCTTATCACCCACTACCAAGAAACCGTTAAATATCTGTAAAACCAATTTCACATTCTGCCTTGTATATAATATTATAAATGTTATCTGTACGCGGTTTGCAACAATGAAAACAGAAATTCTCAAAGTTTTTAGCCGATTTAATTACGTGACTGATCCCATCATGCAACGCGTTAGAATATTCGTTTATAAGAATTGTTAACAATTCTTAGTCAGACGATTTGTGTGTTTGAAAACCCTTGAACAGTGTAGAACCTGCCAGAACTCTCGTCCAGTGAGTTGAGTATATAAGGACGCCGGTCTGTTTCGGGCGACAGTTTACGGCATAACCTAAAACAAAGCATACATCAATTCGACTTTTCAAATCAACAAGTATACTGTATTGTGCTGTTTAATAATCGTTCGAAAGTTACATGTTACTTCATATCTATCGAAATGCCACCGAAGAAAAGAACGAGTATTGTCAGAGAAGACAAAAAAGTTATCCGGGCGTCGGAAACATCTGAACAACGGGAGCTTCATCTACAGCAGGAAACTGTAGATTAAAATAACTTAAAATTGAAAAACATTTTGAGTTATTATTTAACTTCTTGAGGTTGTTCTGTTTACCTACTCCTGTAATTATCCCGGGCAAAGCAGGATGCCTCTGCTAGTAATAAGTATAAAAGATAAGAGTAACCAATTCAAAGAAGTATTATAACCACTTAAAATTATTTCCAAATATAACTTTGATTGGAATATTTAAAATTAAGAAGAAATGCATAAACACATTTATTGTAAGCTTTAATATAGTTAGTCACGCATCATTAGAATACGGAAGATGAAAACAATTTTTAAATGAATTAGTTACAGAAAAACAACTCTTTTTTTTTATAGTATTAGATTTGTATCAACAACTCAGCTATCCCAGCAGAACAGTGAGACGGGGGGGCAGAAAGTTGTCTCCCACAGGCAAAGCCAAAACAGGGTTAATGATGACCATAGAAGAAAAACAAAGAAAAAAGAATGAGAGAAATAAAAGATTTCTGAGAAACATATATTTATAAAGAAAACCCAAAAACAAGACAAACGACGAATACAATCAGTGCTTTTAGATAATTCAATAATTATCAGTTCTGGGAACCATTCTTAAAAAAGGCCAAGATGTCAACTAACATTTGACGAAAATTTACCACCTTAGAAAAGAAATTCTCCAACCTAAATATTACCTGCTAAGCCTAGTTCAGAACTCAATAGCCCACTTAATGGTGCGTATCCATAAGTTAAAAATGCACACTTTTAATAAAGTAAGAAAAGTTTCCCCAAACAATCATATTGCCATCATCAGCTTGCGCAGTTGATGGGGGCAGAGTCGTCCATAGTCCATCTTGATGGTCATATGTCCCCACTGGAATAGTTTTTTCCTTTCTGTTCCGATAGGACAGGAACCCAACGACGAGTAACCCTAGAAATGTTGTAGCTCATTTGTGAGTTCTGAAAAGCCCTCTACAGATCCAGCGTTGCATTTGCTGTTAGCCGGTGAATGATGGCATATATCTTTGATGAACGTACACATCCTTCACTCATCCCGGTCAACTACGGCAGGTATGCCTTCCTTGATCACGCCATTTGGAGAATGCTCTTGAAACTGTAGTCCATAAAAAGTTTTAAAAGTAGAATAGGAATGTCTGTAAGACTCACTCTCTATCTCTTTGTCTTAGGGGGAGGCCTGCATGAATCATCAGGTGTTTCTTGTAATACTCGAATCTTAAAAATCTTAAAAACTAGAGCCAACTGATAATGTTTATTGTCATATTTGTATTCAGCACCATAAATTAGTCAAATTCAGTCATTTTGTTGCTAAAGTATTTTGGCGCTACGTTTTGTTTAACTGTACGAGAAATAAATTGTTTCCATATGAATGATCGAACTATGCCGCAATAAAATGTTCCTCCTATAGATGTTAATGTTTTCAGCTTTAAAATATACGAAATGAATTTTAGAATCCGCTTATTTAATCATGCGGATATACGAATAGACAATACATCGTTAGAAAGAGGAAACCACATGTTTTAGCGTTTTCGTTCAGTTTGTTCTAAAGCTAGTCCTGCGAGAGCTAGAATACCTAAGCTCGTTCCTTCTAGCTAACCTCGTTTTTCTGTTAAAGTATTGGGAGTTGCCCTCGGGGACGATCGAAACGATGTTCCTATGTTTCTGGCATGTTAATTATAGGTCGGAGCAAAGAACAAATGAGAGAAGAATCAGCGACAAGGTAATCAAAAAACTGCAAATGTTGTGTTACAAATGATTAAAAAGTGGTTAAACAAAGCGGTTAATAATGCTTTGAAGAGGGGAACTTTTATTATTATTATTTAGCATCTCTGTGGGGAACAAAAATAAACAAAAAAGTCAACTGAAGACAAAGCCGTTAAGAACGGGATAAGCTTATGAGTTAAGTACATTATTTTGTTGATTCAGTATTTAAAAATTCGTTGGACAAACTCTGTACATTAAAAAAAAAAAATTAATAATAATTGTAACAACGGTAGGAGAATACCCCACCAGATAATCAGGAGGGGAGAGCCCCACGTTGTCCCCCAACAGGCAAACTGCCCAAAACGGGGTTAATGAAAAACATATAAATAACAAGTTACAAATAATAATTAAATGATAAAGACAAACACATATTTAAAAAAAAACTAATAGATCAAAAGATTAAGAATGCAAAGAATTAATAATAATAATAATAATAATAATAATAATAATAATAATAAGAAGAAGAAGAAGAAGAAGAAGAAGAAGAAGAACAAGAAAATTACAAGAAAATATATCTATGTTGATAAAAATCTAAATTTATATCCAAAAATTGAAAATCCTTAAAAAAATTGGTTAGTAATTTGAACAGAGAATTAAAATTCGAGACATGCGTCCTCCACTTTGTTTCATAATTATATTTTTGTTAAAACGGAGAAAACGAGCTGAACGAAAGTGGAGAGCCTTAAAAATTTGAGTAACCCTTATGCAATGATGTAACATCCCCATAAAAATATTAAAAAATACATTTTTTACTGTGTTAAAAATATCAAAAATCTTATGGAAATGTTGATTCGCCTTAAAAGAAGGAAACTTTGCCAGAAAAAAACGTTTAAAATTGGCTAATTTTCTGTATAAAAAAAGCACCTTTTGCGTTGGGGTACTATACCATGGATATGCATATTTCGACTACCAGGCAGTCATCTTTCAGCATGAAAAATTATACAGAGACTAGTTATATAGTTACATAGCCAATAGAAATTAAGAATAACTTTTCCTTTTATAATTACATAGCCAATCAGGAAAGTTATGGAAACTATTAACCAAGCCCCACCAACGGGAAAAATTATTTGATGACGCTTACTAGACGTGACCAATCAAAGAGGTCCATGGGGCCTCTATCTAGGTTCATGAGCTGATTTGTCGACCTGCGAGCTATTTTCAGTGACTCTAAGAAATTCAAGTGTCTTTCATCCTTAACACAGTGCAGGATTTTGTAACTTTTCGGGTCTATATCGTGTCCACACTCTAGAATGTGCTGGGCAAATCCTGAACTACCGGGTTTTCCATTTTGGACATATTTGATGTGTTCCTTAATCCGGGTGGAAATTTTTCTTTTAGTCTGTTCTACGTAACTGCGAGATCACGAGCCACAATTGAGTTGGTATATTCCTGACTGATCCTCAGCTGGAATTCTGTCCTTTACCGAACCGAGTAATCTTCTCACGTGTGCCCAGTTTTGTAGGCGACGTTAGGACCGAATTTCTTTGCTATCTTCTCCAATCCTTTCACTAAAGCTCTATTATACGGAAGGACGAAAAATTCTTTGCCATTTTCTTTTGTCGAGGTCAGAGTCGTGTTTTCCGATATCTTCAATTTTCTAATTTCTTTTCTAATTAATGGGTCGATGACTTCAGGGTGTACCAAAATTTACCAAAGTTATTAATGATAAAAGCTATGATGCTAAAAATTGTAAAAGAAAAATAAGAAAACTTGGGAACTGAAGAAATTAACGAATTTGTAACCTTTCTGTATTGTTTTGTCTGATATTACAAGTTACCTTGAAGTTTAATAAAATATTTAATTTACAATTTGTTTAATTTTTTATATTTTTATTTTTACAGTTTGCAAATAAATTGTTAAATCATAGCCATTTAAATCCAAAATGATAAACAAATCTTATAATCACGTTGAAATAAAACAGCAACGAGATTTCATAATCTTTTATGAATCTAAAAGCAATGTTTTAGTTATTTATAAAAGTTAAAAGTTTAATATATGTACTAAACTGTTCGTAATAAACATTCTGAGTTTTACAAATTGCCAGCCTACGAGTATGACGTCGTCGTTTTAACCTTGGATCGCGCCGGGGCCTGTATTTTTAGTTGGCTATGGTGAATTATGCAATGACGTCATCTTTTTGAAGCATTGTATTTGGCTGGTGGGTGACGTCACGTGAAGTGACGCTTATCATGTGTTGTCGAGTTATTTGTAGCAATGGCGGGTTTAACAAATGCTGAGATGGCTGATGTGGTATATGGAACTGCTAATGGAAATGTAAGAGATGCAGCTAGGCTTTACAGACAGCAGTTTCCTAACAGACATGTCCCGAACCACCAAACAATTAAAGTTTAATAAGAGAAGAAAATGGATCAAAATTAGTGATACAGTATGCGGTAAAAGTCAAGAGTAGCGTTCCCTAATTTTCTCGATAGACTGAGTTTATTAAGCCTAATTGTACACCAAATGTACACCAAATTTAATCATAAATTTATCCGGTAAAACCTTTCATACTTTAATATAAAAAAACGCGAATATCATTTTAATCATTTTAATAGCCTACTTTAAAATCATCGCTCATTTTTTTAAAAAAAAATCCTAAAATCTTGTTTTTTTGTTCAAACAATGAAAATATGATTTTTCTAATTCCATGTTTTTAATCAAAAAGCGAATTTTAAAAGAATTTAAACAATTTAAATATTTACAATTTCTCAATTCAATTAATGATTTCAGTTTTATCATTTCAGTATCAATTAAATGAGGAAGTATTTAACTGTGATAAAATTATGCCCTTTCGAGTTTGGGGGGGGGGGGTAATAAAGCGACAAAAATAGGAAAACGAGTTTGGAATTTGACCTTGTTCTCAAGTGTAGAAAACTGTGAGCCGAAAGTTTTCGGAGCGAGGTGTCTTGTAACGAAATGTCGGTATCCCCTGTGGATGGCAGGTAGCTTCTCCGCGTGTCGTCTGCCATCCACAGAGTATGAAACCAGCTGCTGAAACTTCATTGTTAACTGCATGAACGGTTCGTTATCTGAACCATGTTTATATGAACTTTTGTTTTCATCTCGCTGTGGGGAATCACCACCAGAAGTTTGTGACAGGGATTTAGATACGTCCTGCATAGTACAAGTTTAGACCGACGTTTGAGAGAAACTGGAATTTTTATTGTTAGAAGACATGATGCTGATAAGGGAAGAACTGTGCGCACTTCCGATGTAAAAGGAGAGATCCTACTCAAAACCTATATTTACTCAAAACTGCTTCGAATTTGGATACTTATTTATTAGACATTCCTATCTTCTATTTGTTCGAAGAATCTATACATGAAATTTGTCCAACGACTTTTTAAACACCTAAGGTGCGGTGTAGGATAAAATCCTCATCGAACATTCTTGAGTACACTGTTTATTTATTATAATGATTTAATTAATATTTTTTTCACAACATTTAATTATATGGTGGAATTTGCAGCATATCGGTTTCGGCCATCTTCAATGCTTTTCTTATGATCTATATCTATATACATAATTTATGTAATGAGATATGTTATAGTAATACAATGAAAATAATGAGATCACAGATAATATTGTGATACTTACAGTTTGGGGTATTCTTTATAATGAACGAGTTTTTAAATATAAATTCCACCATATTATTCAATCAAAAAGAAAAATTAAGCAAAAACTGTGGAATGGAACAACCAAAGAGGGGGAATCTCTAATCCACAAGGAGAAATGAAATACCGGTTACGTATTTCGGCTACCAAGTAGCCATCTTCAGCGTGAGAGACAAAAGTAAAAAAGAAATTAAAGCCTTAATGCTAGATAATATATAGATAATTAAATGTTGTGAACAAACCCATCAATTAAATCATTATAAAAATATTAATGCATTTCATTAAATCTGAATCGTACAAAAATTGCACAATTCAATAAACTAAACGCTGCAAATGTGATATGTTCCCCCAATATGCGGAGAAGATGCCACAAAGTATGAAGTTTACATTTAAAAAAAAACGAAATGAATGCAACTAATATTTAATATTAATGGGAATAGGAAAGAAAATTCCACAGCCTGGATTCGAAACAGAAACCTTCAGCTCATCCTGCTAATGCGCTAACGAATTGCGCCACCGTTGTCATGGAAGCATTACGTTATTCACAGGTCCTTTGGGCTGGTAAGAGCAGTTACTAGTGATGGGCGATATTTTCTAAAATATCGTATTTCGATATATCATATCGCTTGAACAGCCGATGTTATTAATAAACAGAACGAACCTGTGGATAATATACCAAGAAAGAAGACACAACCTCTTGTCCACATGCAATTTTATAGGTAGCATGATATACAGTGTGATCGCTGGCTCGGTGGCCGAGAGGGTTAAGGCACAGGTCTTTCCGCTCTCGAAACCAGTGAGTCGCGGTTTCGAATCCCGCCGAGGGCATGGATGTTTGTGTTTGTTCTGTTCATAATCGTTCCTTCATCATCATTGGGGATAGTACAATAGACCTGAGGTCGCAGTGCTTGGTTCTTTGACAACCACTCCTTTAAAATTCATTATTCATTACGGTGTGATCGAAATGTACACCCAAGCTACCTATAAAATTACATGTGGACAAGAGATTGCGTGTCTTCTTTCTTAGCCGACATTATCACAAAAAACTTCGATATCTTCTTTCTTATATTTGCGATATTATCACAAAATCTCCGATATAGGGGGAGGCCGTGGTCTGGTGGGCTTTGACTGAAACACAACTTCAAATATTAAGCAACATCAGGCACGGCTAGTCACTGGATGGGTGACCAAATGCTTTTAATTTGAATTGCAATCAAAATAACACCTGAAAGTGAAGTGAATAAAAAAACACTTTGAAAAACAAAGTTTTATACATAGAACTCCCTATATATGTAAGCTTATGGTGTATTACAAAAAAGTTAACTTAGTGCACAGTCAAAATCAAAGCATTTCATCCCAAAAGTCATCATCAAATTAATAATTTGGAAAAATCTTTCAGTTTCAACCTATTACGTTTTTCTGTTACAATATTGCCTACCTAAGAAAACAATCTTTCCGCAGGCACAGATGTAGCACATGAAGAAGATATTTCAGTCCAGTCGCGGTGGTACGATTGCGAAGATCTTGTAGGTTATCGGGGAATAGAGGCACAAAGATAGTATCTTTGATGAACCCCTATAAGAAGAAGTCACATGGGTTTCTGGGGACTAGTTTGACCATTCCATTAATGCGGCATTTTTCCCCCTTTGCATCCTATCCTGAACGCCATATTTGCTACTACAGTACTACAACAAACGACAAACTACAACAACTATCCGCGCGGGATTCTTTTCTTTAAGACATGGAGAGATTCTTTTCTCTCTATTGCTGTAAGATATACTACTATCAGTTGCTCAGTTTACTTGTTATGAATTTTTGAAATGGTTCACGGATTTAGGAATAACCGAACTTGCGTCTTCCCCCGGCTTACCTTATATACTTGTGTTTTTAGCAAAATATATTAAAATCGTATAAATAAACTTTGCGAGTAAGTTTAACCAATTAAAATCCTTATACATTTATAAATTAAAATTTTTTTTCATTTATTTATATTTCAAATAGGTTAGGCATAATTTATGTTTAAAAAATATACGGATCTTTTCAATTTTGGTGGAAAAGTGTTTCCTTTATTGCTTTTAGGATCTTACATCCAGTTTCTGGTGAACCTTCTTAATTGAAATACATGAATGTTTTTAAAGACTAGACATGTTCAGTTTAACTTATGGCGTAATTGAAAAAGTACTGTTTTTTTATTGTTTTTTTTTATTATTATTTTCTTTTCCAGGCGTCTTTCCATGCATTCATTTATCAATTACGAAACCGTTTAAGCCATCATCTGGAAAGTCGAGTCGATTGCCCTACAGGTAGAAACCATTTGTTTCCGCTGGCCCTACGGCTAGAGAACGTCGTCCTTCGTGCACCCCTCCCTATGTTAGCCTCCTGACAACGCATGTCGTTGGTGACCAACGCGTGTTTACAGCAAGCGTGACTGGCCATCATTAGCTTGGGACATTCCGCTTCACAGAATTAACCGTCTCATAAACGGAACTGGAAAATTTTTCAACATCGATAATTTTTTTTTATGATTTAATGATTTATATTTTTTTTATTTTTATAAATTTAAATTATTATTTTTTTTTTATTTTTCTATGTACTTCGAGATTTCTCGGTTCTTTTATCACCTTTTTAAAACTACGCCCAAATATTCCACTGAACTTGGGTACGAAAAGACCGGAAGCGACGAGGCCAATCAATTGCGTTTGTGATGGTCACCATTGTAAACATTATCGATCACATAAAAAAAGGCCATGTTGTTCTTAACCTCGACAAATTGGCTTTATTTAAAATTTTTTTATCTTCTCCGAGAACCGTGAACAACCTTCAATTGTTATAAACGGTATGCAGAATTGCATGTAAACAAGCTCTAGGATGATTAAATCAGTTTATTTTGTATTATGATTTATCCGTATTTCGGCTACATCATAAAAAAAATAGATGTAGTTACCAAATTTATAGTCTATGTATAAATATGTATAAATATTAGGATTACCTATATTAAAATTAACAAAAGGTTTTGCTCCTTTGAATATTATAGACAAACACTTGCTTATAATAGAAAATATGCTGAGGAAGAGAATATTGGGGAAGTTTTATTTCTCTTTACATTTAAAATTACAATAAGATACATTTATTTATGTAGCCTTGCCCTTGACATCCGTTATGGTAAAATATCGATCGTCAGTTGAAAAATATTTCCCAGGGAAATTCTCAACTGTTATTTTACACTCGCTTATTCAAAATATTAACTGCTTCTCGCCTTCATTTTTAATCGTTTTTCCTTAACTGTTATGAAACTCTAAATTTGAGAAAAATCTTGAATATTCTCTGGTTTAATTGTACTCGTGTCTGTCTTTTTAGTTAATGTAAAACGGTATTTTTTAATAATGTAATTTCTCTTAAGGAAAACGGGTAGCGAAGCAAAAGATCGAAGTGCTTTCCTTCTTGCAATTTCTAGAATGCGCAATTCACTTCCGTTTTATTTTTATCTATAACACTCATCATTATCTTACTACCAAAAAAAAAGCTATATGACACTTGCTTGCAGGGGTCGCTGTATAGAATAAAATAGCCGTTTTTTTAAAGTATACGAATAACATAGGCAAGCGAAACGAACAATACATGTATTACTATCCAGATATTAACACACACTTTATTATTTTCAATGTTTCATCCACCCCAAATTCTTACCAAAATAATGCACAGCCTCTCCTTGCATATTTTTAAGCTATATCTGAAAATCTTCATTTGATCGCATAATTACAAAATTTTTTGCTAAGTAAGATCCGACTCACCAATGGCTTAACTATATGGTGGGCCGCATGGGGTATTCCTTCAATTTCCTGCCCCCCCCCCTTCCCTCGAATAATGCAAAGAGTAGTATTACTGTGGTATCTGCGGCCCCTCGGTGTACCCATTCAAGAGGTCCCAGATCACCTTTCATTCTTATTTAAAAGAGAATGAATGAGTTTTTCCTCGACACAAAGTTCGTCGGGTGTTTCTCCCGAATAATTAACGTAAAGGGGGTAGTAAATGAAGGCAACAACTGGTTTTAAACAATAACAACTGATTTATTTACAAAGCTAACTCCAATTTTCTAATGATTTAAATCTAATGTCAATTTAATAGATCTGAGAGATATGACAATGTGTGTGTGTTACCCAATCTTTTCAGTATCAGATTCTTCTCCGTTCTTCAATAATGAAAAATAAACGATCTGCTTCTATCTCCATTAAAGAGGGGTTTCTCCTCAGCATGAGAAATAAGTCAACTTTGAATATATACTAAGTACCTATGTCCGCCCAGACAGGTTACCACTCCAATTTCTCACCACTCACTCTAACAACTCACTAACTTCCTCAACATCTACATCTGTTTACTCCGACAGGTTCTTCACCAACTCACCAAACTGCTCAACAACAGTTCACCGACTGTCTCCACAACACCTACTACACCAAATACTCAACACCAACTGCTCAACACCAACTGCTCAACGCCAACTACTCAACACCAAATCTCTCCTCACTCTAGTTCCTAACTGAAACTGAACATTTGTGTTTGGAAAAGGACAGAAGATTGGTAGAAAGAAGGTCAACTCCTCCTTTCTAAATCATCCAGCATCATTTACATAAAAATCAGACAATGCGTCATAACACTGTCGCTAACATAACACCTGATAAACCTAGAACACATCCTGTATAATCTAACTACTATCTCCAATCTAAACTTTTATAAAACAATTAAATAACCACTGAATAACAATTAAGTAAACTAAATTTAACAATTAAGATAAATGTTTAAATAAACTAAACATGACTGGTCTATCATTTCCAATATTAAGTCTCACTATTTAATCATTATAGAAATAATCACCAATTGCTAACTAATTTAAATGACTGACTAAGATTAAAAGTTAATTAAAATATAATAATAATCTAGAAAACTGCCTTTACTTTATAAACTAAGATCTCTCCTGTGTTACACTAACAACTAACATTGAAATAGCTGAAAAAATCTTATATTTAATTATTAAATCTGAACTCGCGTTTTACTAAAATAAGGGTGAGGGTTTAGAATCCCGGGGCCTCACATTACAGTATAACAAAAAGGGCAAAAGGTAAAAAACTTTTGAAAAATTTAGATTACCATATTAATTTCTGAAGTGAAAAATAAGAGCCACAACGTTCCAAAAAATTATCTTTTTAGTTTTTTCTATCGGCAAAATTTTTGATGACATGGTGGAACTATACTTCTTCTGTCAATTGTTCTTCTAAAAAATTCTATAAACCATATGACAAGATACCTCAATATAATCAGAGAATTTTACGAGTTATTTCCTTTTATAAAGAATTAATTCCATCTAGCATTGCTGATTTTAATTAAAACAAATAGCGCTTAAACTAGTGTGATGGTAGCCAAGTCCAAGGAAATAAGGCTGGATTCACACCACGACGGATTCCGCGACGGAAGACCTCGACGGCAAGGAACTGCGGTCAAGGAAGTGCGAATATTGGGGGGGGGGGGGGGGGGCCAGAATAAAACCCAGCTTTCAACGGAACACAATCCTTACCATTATCGGAAATTTCACTGTCATTCGTAATATTTTTGTTTAATGTATGGAAAATGAAAAAAAAAAGTGATATTAAGCTTAATAAATATAACTGGTTTATTCACAGTCTGTCGATAAAACTATAAAAATAGAAAATTGGAAGAAATTCCTAAATAAAGATACACATCATGAGTCCACTTGGAATTACACAATGCATAATGCACAATGCTTAGGTAAACCACGAAATCTTGCTTCTAGGTTAGGCCCAGGAACATCACTTAACAACGGATATATATCTCTCGCTTGGAACTTGGCAAAATGATAGAATAGCTTTAAAATATGAAATACATAAAGATTTAGAATATTCTTATCACTAGAAAAATTTCTCTATCCATAATAATTGCAAGTCTCCTTTAATAAAGCTAATAATACAATGTCCAAAAGTGGAATGAAGAATACTGAGAGAGAACAAAAACTAATTGAGCAGTTTCCTTACAAATATAAAACCGATACTAGCGCTTTAATATGCAACAAAGCCTAAGGGGCAATAACCCTTTAAAATACCTTCCAAACAATATGGTACCCTTGGGAATTTCAGTAAACACAAACCTTGGTAGACAATTTCGCACGAACATCACGGTAGAACACCTCACTAAATAGTTACCTTATTTGCAGAACACACTGAGCGTTCGATGCGACACACGAATCCGTTTGAACTGAAGACTGTGTGGTACTGGGCGCCGGGAACGTCCAATGGAAATATTCTCACTTTAGCAAAATGCCTACTTGTTTCCGTTGCGCTCTCTTGCTCTGCTGTAATTGGGATCCGCATTTCAATAGAATAACCGCATTATTACTAATACCAATGTCCCCTGCCTCTATGCTCATCACATGTTGGCTTTGATTACACAGGCCTGCGAAATTGAAGTTTTTGAAAAATACAAAATAAGTTTTCGCTGATTTTTTATGTTATTTGGTGTGCTGATTTCGAAAATGACCTCCATTTTTTCCCATCACGTCAGGATTTTTTGTAAAATCCATATCGAAATTTTTGCTAAAATCCTATTTGAAAAGGAATTCTCGCGAACAACTTTGCATGTACTATCTGGCAACAGTGGTTTTGATCCATTTAAATCCATGTAAAATAATTATAATCGATTCTTGGTGAAGCAAATTGATTTTTCAGCAATCGAGATTGTCATTTATTTTTTGTAGGCTTAAATGGATAAAAACCACTGTTGCCAGATCGCACGAGCCGCCTCTGGTCGAGAGAAAAGCAAAAAGTCCCCTTGAGTTTAAACTTTTTACATCAAATTATGGTGCAGTTTCTAGAAATTTTTATGGTAAATGTTGATAAAAACCTAAGTAAAATTGAATTTTTCAAGAAATCCTGACGTGATAGAAAATTTTCATTATGTTTTGTTGAAATCAGCACCAAAAAATACATAAAGTTAAGCTATCAATTCCCTTGTATTTTTTTCATCGCAGGCCTGTGTTATCAAAGACATATTCAAGATTTCATTGTTGAGGTGGCGACGCTGGGATCGTGGTTTTAGGAGGTGAGTGACCCGATCCTCCTTCGTCATTTCTTTTTATACGGCAGTCGTGGCGCCTCATCCATATGACGGGTGGGTGACAATTCGAATAAAATGTGCGTGGCCGACAATGTGTGATTGATGGTTACGTAATTGTTCCTGTACATGTATTTAGTAAGATATTCTAAAACTGCCTATAGCGTCCTCTCTATTGATTTTATTTTATTTGCTATGCCATGAATTTTCTTTTTTATAAGCTGACGTAAAAAGTACTTGTAATTATTTCCACTTATTTTGATCCGACTGTATTATTTCATGCTCAATTTTTAACTTGATATTTTCGACGTTTTCAACATTCAACTGCGTAGTTTATCTTTTCACCAATCGAAGTTGGTTCTACTGTGAAGCACCTTCAATTCAATATTCCATCTCAATGCTTCTGTCAATTAATTTAATTCAACTAATTTTGAACTTGACAGAAGAACACTTCAGAAGAACACTTCATCGAATTATAACCCGAAAACATAAAACTATGGCGACGATAATTACTGCAGAATTGAATGCAAGTGTAAGTGCATCTGTATCGGAAAAGACGGTCCGGCGTACACTGCCCGTAGACAACATCCATGGCAGAATTGCTATAGCCAAACCTTTGATGTCATCACGAAATTGCAACAGCGTCGTCATTGATGCAATGACCACAAACAATGGACAGCGGTCAGATGAGTCAAGTTTCACTCTGGCTCTGACGTGAGGTGGTATGTACATGTGGAGATTATCCCATGAAGCGTGGACTGCCTTAAACCAATTGTCAAGTATGGTGGAGGTTTTTGTATGGTTTGGGGGGGGCCCTATCATGGAACTCAATGGGACCAATCGTCAATTTGGAAGGCCACGTAAAACTCATAAGGTTATCTGGAGAACACGGTTAGAAGATTCCCACCGCCTGCTTCGGCCATGGCATTAGCAACCATATTGGTTGAAGAGTGGTATAAAATGGATGGTAAAAAATGTTGTTCGTGATTTGTATTTGTTTATTCTTCGACGTATCTCGGCTGTATTAGGTTCAGAAGGGGAACTACTCCTTATTAATAAACAGAATGTGATCTTTTGCTAATATTCGAGATACTTTATCCGATTCCTATACGTAATAATTTTTGATGGCGACATAGTACTTGCTTGCTCTTTTGTTTTCTAAACAATATTTTCATTTTCAAACTGATGAAAGAGAAACAGCAATGCAGCAATATTGTTTTTTTTTTCTCTTGGAACGTACAGCCACATGAACTTAGAAAAGCTGCAAGTTAGCTCATGGTGAAGATATACTATGTCTTTAGATGATTTAATGAATTTTAAGTAGACAGACTAGGATCTAGCGTTTCTGCTGATACCACAAAAGTCAACATCATTATAGCTATTGTAATGATTGGTAGATAATATTACGTTAAGTCAGTGAGCCATTAAGAATTCCACATGTTTTATCTTCATATGGCTGATTGTGTTCGACGGGTACCATTTTTGTTAGCATATTCTAATGGAGACACACGTATTGAGATGGAGGCGGTACTTTTTCTGGAATTAACCACAGTATAGAAACAAACAATTTTCTCCAGCTGCTTCTAATTTTTTTTTTTGCGCATGCGTTAAACCATCATATTCTGAGGGCGTAAAATCGTGTCTCCTCATAAAGCTCCAGCGGTAGAAAATTTTGAAACACTCAAATTGAAATTAATAAACAGGAAATTAATCCTCCCGAGGAAGGTATAGGAAAGTAGCGGAAGCTCTGAGGTCATCTATTTTTCCCTTTTATCTGCACTTTAAATCCCCCGCCATTTTTTCATCGAAAAATTGATTTACTCGAACGTAGTATTTAGAAAATGAAAAAGAGCTCTATCTTCTTTCGTTTCTCATCATTTCCGATCGAATTATATATCACATGCCATATGTTGCAATAGTTCTAAAGACCAAGTGACTGCCACCCCCACAACTCCAACCCTATTGGGACAATTTGGCCAAACTTCATAGTAATGTTGATCGGTATGTAGAGGAATCTGCATACCGAATTTCACTCCTTTATATGCATAAATACGAATAGACCTTTAGGTCCCCTCTAATTTCCGCCCCCGAAACTCCGACTCCAGTGGGCCAATCCAAACCAAACTAAATAGTGAAGGTGCAAATGCCCATAGTAAGCTGCATTCCGAATTTCAACCTTCTACCTCAAAAAATGCGGAAATTATGAAGGGGACGGACGGACAGACAGACGGACATTGTGAAAACAATAAGTAACTCCATTCTTCCGCTACTTAATAATGACGAAATTGATGCAAGTCAACTGGCTATTCTTAACGAAAATGCGTTTCAATATGCTAAAAAACAAATCCTTATCGTAAACATGAACAACAAGAATGATTTTACCGCCAAAGCGGATAAAGGGAGCACATTTTCGTGTTATAGCATCGTAGATGGATTTATAGAATTAACCAACATTTTAAGACACTTTAGAGAAAATAAATAAATATGAAAACTAAATTGCTAAATTACTATTTAAGTAAGCTAATGTATAGAGAGAATTTAAACAAATAAACTTGAAGAACTGAAAGGTAAATGGAGAGTGAAGTTATTCCTCATACATTTAAAAAAAAAAAAAAAGTTATTTACTTTGTAAGAATTCCCACATAATATTAAACGAAGTGAGCCTCAATTGCTGAAGCGTTATGTGTAAGCATCTATTATTTTTTCATAATTACTAAAGTGTTTCTACGTTATCATCTACTATTGAAGCAGGCGATTAAATACCTATTAATTAGCAATATGTATAACAGTAATGAGATTTACATACTATTAAGCCTAACAGCATCAAGCTCTTGATACAAATACACTATGGATAACAATAGATCTAACAACTCGTAAAAAGTTGGTTGATATATTACACGCCATATCTTATCATTGAAAGTTCTAACAATATTATATTGTACCATTAGGGCACTTGCTACAAAATCAATTCCAACTATCATTGTTTTCTCGTTATATACACTCATGACACGTTGTTACGATTGTTTGATATATTACATGCCATATCTTAGCAATGAAAGTTCCAATGGTACCATATGGTATCATATGGCACCATTAGGGCACGTGCTACTAAATCAATAACCATTATCATTATATACTCGTCATATTCACTCATGGTACCTGGTTACGAGTCGTTTGATATATTACATGCCATATCATAGCATTGAAAGTTCCAATGGTACCATATAATATCATATTGCACCATTAGGGCATGTGCTACTAAACCAATAACCACTATCATTATTTATTCGTGATATTCACTGATGGCACGTTGTTACAAGTTGTTTGATATATTAAATGCCATATCTTAGCATTGAAAGTACCAATGATACCATTTGGTACCATTAAAACACGTACTACTATACAATTCACACTAACATTATTTACGCGTTATATTCATTCATGAGACATCCTTGCACGTACACGTGCCATTAGACCAATACCTGCTATCACTAGTCACTCTTATATATTCGTTCATGATATGTTGTGACGATTTGTTTGACATATTACATGCCATGTCTGATTATAGGAAATTTTTAAGGGGTATCATAATGGTAACATTAAAGCACGTGCTATTAGAGCACGTACATATTCCGGCTATCTCACGTTCGTACTTGTTCGTGCTTTGTCTCATATTAATGGGTTGGTGAAAACAGACTGTGAAAAAGTTAATTTATTTTCAAGTTATCGTAATAAATACTAAGCTCCCTAGGAATAAAAAAAATTCTTTTGATTTAGAGACCGATCTGCCCTTTCAATAATCGTCAAGCACGTGCTTCCTGCACGCGCGCCATCTCATTAACGTTTAGAGCACGCGCAGAGCCGAATCCGTGTTTTCCCGAATGGGAGGATAATTCGTGTCTTCCAGCAATTCAATACATGCACTCTTTCTATTGCAACGCAATGAATTGTGGGAATTGTGTCTACAGACAGACGGACGGACGGACAGCTGGACAAACCGATTACATAAGCACTTTTCTACGAAAATGTGCTAAAAATTAAAAAAATATAATTATTCAAAATACAGGGTTACTATAAAAATAAATTCATTATATTATTAAGTAGCGGAAGAATGGAGCTCCTTATTGTTTTCACAATGTCCGTCTGTCTGTCCGTCCGTCCCCTTCATAATTTCCGCATTTTTTGAGGTAGAAGGTTGAAATTCGGCATGAGCTTACTATGGGCATGTGCACCTTCACTATTTAGTTTGGTTTTGATTGGCCCACTGGGGTCGGAGTTTCGGGGGCGGAAATTAGAGGGGACCAAAAGGTCTACGCGTATTTATGCATATAAAGGAGTGAAATTCGGTATGCAGGTTCCTCTAAGTAAGATCAACATCACTGTAAAGTTTGAGCCGAATTGTCCCAATACGGTCGGAATTGTGGGGGTGGCAATCACTTTAGAAATTTATGGCAACGTATAGGGTGTGATATATCATTCGATAGAAAATGATGAGAAAGTAAAAAAGATAGGGTTCTTTTATATTTTCTAAATACAAGGTTCGAGAAAATCAATTTTTGATTAATAAAATGGTGGGTTAAGAAGTGCAGATGAAGGAATAAAAAAATAGATGAACTCAGGGCTTCCGCTACTTTCCTATACCTTCCTCGGGAGGCTTAATTTCTTGTTATATTATTATATTATTCACTGTATTATTTTTTTATAATAATTTATGTATATAAAATATTTTATCTTAAAAATTAGATGTTCCTATTTTTGATGAAATGTTAATATTTTGTTATAATAACCGGGTATTTTGAAGAACTATTTTTATTTGAATAATAAACTTTTGCTCAGGTTTACAATTTGGGTTTGTTTCCTAAACTTTTCCTCAAAGTTTACATAAACAGCGTCTCAATATGCTTGTGGGGATCGATAAAGAAATGTTTTGAAAACATAAATATTGTAATTGCAAACATTTAAAAAAAATATTAGAAGAGAAATATAGGAGACGTTCTACATGAGCCAAAAAATCAGTTATATTTAAAACTTATTCGGAAAATTGTCATTTATACGTTCCTTCACAATAATTGTAAAAATAAAAATAATAATAGAAAAAATTAGAAGAAAATGTTATTATTTTTGAGAATAAAACCCACATTAGAATCTTGCAGAAATGTTAATTTTGCATTCAATTCAAAACACGGAAATTCCATATTCTTGTTTACCATATTCTTGCTCCTTATTAAAAACATGTATTTTATGGAAATGGTTTTTTTTTAATTGTTTAATATTTTTCAGTTTTTTAAAAAAGACAAGATAATGTTATTGGAAATAAGAGAAACAATTTTATTTTAAAATATAAACACCTATAAATTAGTAATTATAATGCTAGAACAATAAAAAAAAATTGATATTATAGCGCATGTTTTTTTTTTGTTTTAAAATATTTAAAAGTTAATTTTATTAATAATTAAATATTAAGGGAAAGCTTAATTTTGAAAACTCAGACAGGGGTCAATATTTTTAAAGCAACAATATTTAAATTAAAATTGATTTAATTTGTTTGATTTGTGTTTAATAATCTAAATCATTGCATTATCCATAAGACAAGTTATCAGTTGACACCTTTCAAAATGGCTGAATATGTTGACTTCCATAAGTTTGGAGCAACGACATCAAAGACACCGATAGAGAGTGCACCTTTTGTTTGTTTCTATACTGTGAATTAACTAACAGCAGTGACGAATTATGCCTGTATCATTACTATCCTGAGGGAAAACAAGCCAGCATTAAAAGAGAATCATAGATTCTTTGAAAAAAAGCGAAAGTGATCCAATTTGCAGGAAATATATGCTTATAATGTCTGTGACTTTCAGGGAATAAATGGAATACTTTGCTAACACGCAGTTCCCCCGCTCACTATAGTTACAGGAGAATATTATAGGTCACAGTATTGAAAATTTTGAGGAACCACATTGGAAAGAAACGACCACAACTTCATTAGAATGGTTGGCGATTTCTTGATGACAACGCAAGAACTCATGTGCCAAATATCGTTATGAAGTACAGATGATTGTTAGGCATCTAAGGTAACAATTGGCATATTTAAATTTGCGCGCACGTTCATTTTACATGAGCTATCACGTGGGGTATTGTTAGGGCAGATATTAAAATAGTATTCGAATAGCGAGCTAAAACCATTGAGTTAAGCCGCCGAAAATTGACAGATATTGGGAGGGCTCCATAACAGCTCTTTCAGACGTCTAATTCAGCTATTCCGAAATTATGAAAGCATGCAAGCAACGAGGCTTCGTAGTTTCTAAGAAAGGGATATCAAGTGTACTAAATAACATTGGCAAAACCAGAAGCGGCGCCATTACTGAGAGTAAAACCAGGCGAATCCGAGACGTCTGTAATTTTTAATGAAAATCCAACCATTAGAAGTCTACATAAAAAATGGGTTATGAAAATCAAATATAGCTCTTTACCAATAAATTATTTTCTAAATGAGTTTACGAGTAATTCGTTTTTAATTACTTTGTGATCGTTCGGAAAGTTCGGGCTCTCGTAACACACCAACACAACAGGCCATTGCACAGAAGATTGAGACATCTGTGTACACGGTAAACGCAATTATCACAGTAAACAAACCGATATTTACCCGTGGCATTCCCGGTTTTTAACGGTACAGAGGTAAATAATTTATGGCTGCAACAAGACAAGGCGTTAACCCGTGTCACTAATAATTTAGTCACACCGTCGCGTTAACCCGCCTGTTCTGGAAAGCATGCAAGAAGATACCGGAACCTACTCCAATCCATTCAGTGACATACCCGTCAAGTCGCCGCTCCGATCCGGATTTTTGTGGCTTTGGCCTACTTACACGGGCCCTTTGAAAGAAACGACCGCGAACAGTGGAGGTCTTTGGAAAGCGTGTCAACAGGAGTGGTTACGAACTGATCTTGGTGTTCTGCGTTTCAGCCTCCTGCAATGAAAACTGCGATGCAGGGGTTTTTCCATCTTTTCTGGCCCTCTGTAACTTGTTACCATAGATCCCTAAATTCAACAATCCCTAATCTGGGTATCAGATTCTTTTTAGATCCGATTTTGCATCCCGTCTGACTTTTATTTCTATTCCTAGAATTGACATCTAAGCTACGTGGTCATCGATTTGAGAAGAAATATGACGCAATTCCTAAGGACTTCGCAAAAAATGGCTTAACCATGTGTTTGAAGGAAGAAATGTTGTAATAATTGCATTCAAGTGGGAGGGGATTAGTTTGTAAAAACTGAAGACCATTGAAATAAGGTAATAAATGGTTGAAAAAAAATTAATCTCTGGGTCGAAACATGCAGAACGATATTTTCAGCGAGATTTTTAGCGAGCGAGGAATTTCTCTTTTCTTATTTATCTCTAATTTCCTCGCCCAGCAGGGCACGAGTTGCCTCTCCCACGAGGGAAACTTTACGCGGGTTAAGACCTTCATTTGAGGAAATCGAACGGAGCGACATGTGAATTTCTCGCTTCGCCACAGCAAGCCGCTGCATTTGTTGCTATGCATGATCTCACTTGAGGTGAGCGAGAGAAAAATTTCTCGCTCGCTTTTTATAAATCGCTAAAAAAAATCGCTCTGCATGTTTCGACCCTCACTCTTTTGACTGTTTTTCATTTTATCTTTCAAGATTCTCCTTAACTTCATTGAACTTCCAATACCCATTTTCTGCAGAAGTTCGGTGATAAGGCCAAGATGAGTTCCTTAATTAAACTTTTAATTTGTCGTGAAAAGCCATGCTTGTTCATTTTTAAGTTAAATTAAAACATCCTAAAATTATTAAAATATTTTTCAAAAAGTCTTCAGTACAGTAGCCTTATTTAAACATCTATTATCTAATAACTTTAATAATAAGTATCTAACTTTATTATTTTTTTATAGACCATGGTTAAAATCGTTAAAACAAATTATCTCTACCTCACAATTTTATTATTATAAAGTTAAAGTTGTTTAAACGAACCGCATTTCTTTTAAGGTGCATGTTTTTTTTTCTAGCATTTTAAAATTTAACTGTTTGCTACATGTACTAGCCGTGATCAATACTGAGTTAAAAGATTAATTTACAGATCTAAGCGGCAAACAGCATAAAATGTTTCTTGACATAGTAATTGATGTCAAAAGCCCAAGGATAGTCATTAAAATATTGATCTTTGTGCTTAACTGCTACTTTAATAAACTACGTAAAGTAAACGTTTACTGTGCCAAGGGAGCCAAATTATTATAAATAATTAATTCTGATAAAGGTCCAAGCATAATATTTTTCTAGCCGTTTTGTTAAAATTGCTCTTAACGGCTTCTATTAAAGAGTAAACATTTGTGTTGCAAGATTATCTTCCCTTTCTGATAGCATAGATCATAAGTTAGAGATATTTCAATCACGTTTCACTTTCAATTATGCTTGGAAGTAAATTATTAACAAAAGATAATTATGGAACGCGACAGAAATACACTACCCTATCAAAAGTCATGGGACAACCCTGATTTGTATGAAAATGAGACATTCCTTTGCAATTTCACTGTTGGCATTCTTCCCAGCACTACATAACAGAGTATGCTATTATGAGATGATGCTTGCGTAAGAATGTCTCAAAGAAAAGAGCCATTCTTACAGGAAAACTGCCAGAGAGACGTCAACCCTCCTAAACATCCCGAAATCGACCGTTAAAATTGTTGCTTTAAGGTACTTTTACCTCACCCTCCTTATTCCCCGGATCTTGCTCCGTCAGACTTTCATTTGTTCCGATCTATGTCCAGTTTTCTTGCTGAGAAAAACTTTACTAATGATGAAGATGTGAAACGCTGCCTGGACGAATTCTTCTCGTTCCATTCGCCAGATGTCTGTGGTGATGCAATAGACTATATAAATTCCTCGATCGATGGAACAGAGTCCTAATTACCAATGGCGAATAATACATAGGTAAGTTATTTATGAAGCTTGAGCAATACTTATATCTTTGTCCATTTATCCCCGCCGGCCAGGTGGCCGAGAGGGCTAGGGCATAGGCTTTCTAGTTCTCGAGTCTGCCTGGTCGTGGTTTCGAATCTCGCCATGGGCATGGATGTTTGTGTAAAAAGCGCAAAATGACCTTAGTAGTCAACGCCAAAAATTCTAATAAACCAACCAACCAACCATTTATCCCCGGATACTTCTTTACAACCTGAAAACTGATTTTTGTAAATAAGATAAAAAAGAGAAAGAAAAAATAGCGTGAAGAATAATTTTCGGCGATATAAATTGAAACGGTGAGGACAGAAACATGATAAAAGTTCTGAAAATATTTAAAAATGTTAATTTTACTTTCTTTCTCTAGTTTTGTTTTCAGAACACATACAGTTGTCTTTTTTATACACAGTGTTTACGACTGTGTACAAACTTAGAGATTGTAGAGGACCTTATTTTGAATATACTTTGCCATTAAACTGGGGGTTGCAAATGATTCATTGATACATAAAATCATTGTCAAGCATCATACCCACAGCGGCTTTGTGAGTCTTCCTCATAATATCGTCTCTCTATCGTTAATGTATTTCCAGAAAACGAAGAAATTAGAACACTGATAGTCACAAAGTTTTTAATAACCAAATATTATACTGTATGTTTGTAAAATTACAAAAGGTGTTCAAGCAGTAAATATTTGGAGGTGATGATTTTCGTTGCTGTTCAAGTAGCATTATTTATTTTCTCTCTTTCATATATATCAGGGCTGTCCAAGATTTCTGTCCGCGGGTAATTCCCCCCCCCCCCCTTTTGCAGATTGCGTTGATCAGTTCCTTAAAGTCGAGTTTTAATTATCAATTCGATACTGTAAAAAAAACAAAAAAAAACAAAACAAACCCAGGCAGTTTACCATTCTATTTCCTTCGTTTTAATGTGACAATTTTCTCGATGTCAGGTAGAATTGTATTTTTTTTTTCCCGATAGGGACACGATTGCATATTAAGCATTTAGAATTCGTTCCGTGTTAAATGAAAAAAACCCAACAGATTCTCCCACTGGTTTAAATACTGGTTCAGTGATTTTATGCTTTTTCGGAATGTGCGCCATGTTATGCGAGACGAAAAACAAGCAAGTATCAGTAACCAAAGAAATAATGCCTCATTTAACGGAACCGCCTCCTAAAGTCTGGCAACACTGCATAGGAAAAACTGTATCCACTCCCCTCCTGAGTTTTGGACTATCTCCTTGGCTTTGCCCGTGATCTTTGCCCGCGAGCTTTTTATGATGCACGCGGGCGACGTGCACGATTTGGACGGCCCTGGTATATATTATCATCAATCAACATATCTGTAAAATCAAAGCACATGTATTCTTGTGCTAGTCTCTTATTTAAAACTGGCATAGAATTTAATTATGTAACTTTGGAAATGTATTTAATTATGGTGTTCTTAAAGCCAAGTTGACAGAAGTAACCAGATTGCGTTCATGGATTTGACAATTTTGTTAAGGTTATATTTAATAATTTTAAGTTTTTGTGTTGTTGGTCATCTTGGTAGCCGTAGAGATAATGAAATCAACTTTATTTTATCGAAAGGGAATCAACTCGTACGGGATCTCGAGTTATAGCTGTCTTCAGCTTTGGATTAAGGAGCTTCCAGAAGGCAAATATGCTTCACTGCTGATTAACTATTCCATATGATCTAAGCAGTCGATTAAAATATACAAATCGAAGAACAGTGCACATTATGATAGTATACATATATAAAAGAGAATTTTGTATATTTACTTTAGATCGAGACCTCTGTAAATTTAAACATAGCTTAAATATGTAGCGAAAAAATAATAAATTGGAGTAATCATATATAACTCCCAGAGTAAACAGTTTCTCAATGTTTGCAGATTATTCGCACGTTACTGATGGTCCATCTACCCTCCCTGACCCATCTTGGTTTTTAACTTCCGAAATCTGACAGATTCGATTCTTTGTATTGGGGACAGATTTTCAGGAATTATTCCAACAAGCTATATTTTGCATAAATTAAGCAAACTGCAACGTCAATCAAAATTCAATGCTTGAACATTTGGAAACATTTGGACGAATTTCAAAAAAGTTTTGTCACACTTTGTTCCCTCTCCTTCAGTACTTTGATTTCGACGAGAGGCGATCTATACTATTTTATTAATACAATCTATTTGCATAAGATCTATCTGACTATGAATATTATTATTACTTGTAAAATCTACGAATAGACACAATGTATGTCAAAAACACGTGTTTCACTCTGTCTTTTCCACCGCCTTAGAATTTAATACCCATTTGTAGAAAACACTCATAACTCTTGTGGAATAATAATTTTCAACATGTAGTGACACCATTCAGTTCTCACTATAACAACTCTTCTCTTAATTATCTATTTCTATGATAATCGTAATATTTATTTAGCTAACATTTATTTGTCTATAATGTCCTCAACTTTAATTAATATGCTCTTTATTTTCCCAACAGCTTTGCACGTGTTTAAAATATATTATAATAAAAGTAATTAAATTAGGGCGAGTTAAATGTATGTGAGCAACCCCACCCTATACAATAAGGGTTTCGCCCAGTAACGGTGGCGTTTATTTTCATGGTAAAGTCGTCGATTACTTATGTCGAAGTTTCGTGTAGTCGCGAGGTTAGTAGTTCGCGAATTGAATCTGTAGTAGATAAATCAGACGTGTGTGTTCCGATGGACTCTCCAAAAATTGAAGAGCGTGGTGATGTAAGTTTCACAGCACGACATTCACTGTCGTATGGAGAGAATTGCGTTGGCTGTTGTGAAAAGATGGAGCAAACATATTTTGGAAGGTAGGGAGAGTTGTTGTGACAACCCAATATCTGGCCAAAAAGTCATCGTGCAACTACACCAGCACAATTGCGCAGGCTGAGGAATTGATGACTTGATCTATGAAGTAAGATCGACGGATAAGCATTGATGCTTTGCTTGTCTATTATTCATGGTCATCTTAGATTGTCTTGTGTGTGCCTAGTGGATTCTTGCAAATTTTCGGGTGGTGCCCTACAGCTCTGATTTGTTGCCCGACGATTTTCACGTTTTCGGTCATCTTAAGAAACAGTTTAAAGGTCGATGCTTCACTCCGGACGATATTGTGCAGGCTTTTGTTAGAGACCTTTATGAAGCAGTAACCCAGAGATTTTATGAGCGTGAATTAACTGGACTTGTTGATCATTGGAATAAATTTTATACAGGGATGGAAATTTTTTTGAATAAATCCATTCATGCTCTGTAAAATCGTATTGGCTCACTTTCATTTGACCGGCCTTCATGTTAAATACAGGCTGAAATAAAATCTCCCTATTCACTCTGGAGAGAAAACCAATGGACGTAACAATGTCAAACTTGTCGGTATGCATTTCAACGACGAGAAAACGATTAGTGCAATAAAAATTAGGTCAAACGATGACCGAAAATAAATCAAATAAAATTAAATATGAAGAAAACACAAATTATGAAATTCAAACCAGATTTTGTAGATAAAAAATTATTTTTTCATAAAGAAAATTCCAAAAAACAGAATACAAATAATGACGTCAAAAAGTGTTAACTGTAACTGTCAAAGCTTCAAGAGGTGCATTATCATGAATATTTAGACTTATCTTTTAATGATATAAATTTATTGGCTAAAACATATATCGGGTGAATAAAAAGTGCCGGAATGGTCTAATTTCTCGAAAAAGAGAAAAAATACGTGTCAAATATTTTTGAATGCTGTTTAATAGTGCCAAAATTAGCCCCTCCACCCCTCGTAGATTTTTTTTTTGCAGATTCGGATTCTACGGATAAAATTACATTGATTTTACTTAATTTTTTTCAAATCTTTTGTAGATGACGCGGTAATTGCCAAAAAAGTCAAACTAACGCGAATATCTTGAGAAGTTCCCTTCAAATCAAAAAGTATCCACTCTTTTTTAAAGCTACCGTATTTAATAGCTGTAAAATGAGCCCTTTCCACCCTTTAAATAAATAAATCTTTTATATACAGGGTTTCCCAAAAAATGACTGATGGATTTTGAAAATCAATAAAAAAAAAAAACGGAATGCGATAGATATGTATCGTTTGCAGCCTTATGCTTAGGAAATCAGGGAATTTTATCCCACCAAATTTCAAATTTAGTTAACATTTTCACCCACAGGTGGCGCTGAAAACTATGAAAAAATAAAAACCAGTATGAAAATGTTGCAAGGACTGTTGCAAAAAACTAAACAATGACATTTTCAGTACACGCTATCTCAACAGCACACGCTATCAGCTTGACGACGAGCTGAAATACTTCGTTTTAACTATACCTGTGTTACAGATCGCCTGCAGCGCCATCTCTTGGTAGAAATGTTAACTAAATTTGAAATTTGGTGGGATATAATTCCCTGATTTCCTAAGCATAAGGCTGCAAACGATACATATCTATCGCATTCCGTTTTTTTTTTTTTATTGATTTTCAAAATCCATCAGTGATTTTTGGGACACCCTGTATATAATGAAGAATGTTTGTTTGTGGGTTTGTGTGTATTGAATACAAATCTACAGTTTTATTCCGATCTTGATGAAATTTTGCATACTTGACCTTCAAAGCACGAGGAAGGTCACTGCCTACCTCAGACTTCGAAAAAATAATAATTATTAATAAAAAAATCGATATTCATGGTTATGGCAGGGCATATTAATGAGAAATATCTCATGACCAACAATGGTATCAACGCGCAATTCATCACTAACAATGAGCACAAAATGATGATGTAATGTTAAAGCAATCTTTCCAAAAATTATAACAATGAACATAAAATGATGATGCAATATGGATAAGTTTCAATTTGTAACAATGCATAGAATTCCTGTTATTCAGGTTGTTTCTTAGAAAAGAGAGTTCTTAGTACTTAACAATTTCTTGCAAATCTTTAAAAATGATCAGTAACTGGAGATAATGAAGAGTTAGTAGACTATTGAAAAAGAGTGAAAAGACGACAGAGGAAGTACTCCTTTAGCTCCGTGCTGTATTAAGCAAATGGGAAGCAAGTAAATAGAAGAATCGGCGACCGCTAGACTACACAAAGTGAAGAGTGGAAATTGCAACAACATCAAGTGTACATCTGAAGTAAGATTACGTGAGTAAGAAATTATTGGAGAGTTCCATCCTTTAAAATTTTTTTTTCGAATTTAAATTAAGAATTTTTACTGTATTAATTCTAAGCATTTTCATGTGTTTATTTTTAAGATATTGCAAAATTTAATTTAATTTTTTGAGATTGTTCCGTTTACCTACAAGTGTAAATATCCCGGGCAGCGCCGGGTACCTTTGCTAGTAAATAAATAAATAAATAATAATAATATAATAATAATAAGTGAAGAGGTAAATTTCTGTCTTTCGGTTTTTTCTTGGAATGGATAGTCCCTTCGCTCTATATTGTAGTGATTGAGTTATTATTTAACCAATTTGGAGGTTTAATTTAACTTTTTGAGATTGTTCTGTTTACCTACAAGCGTAATTATCCCTGGCAACGCCGGGTCCTCTGCTAGTAATATAATAAATAAAAGTTATTAAAACAGGTGTTGGGCCCTCATTATAATACAAAGCATTGATGAAACATGATTATATGGCTGGAAAAACATTCATTGCTTTCTTTAGAATAACTAAATGTTATATAAGAGTGAATGTTATATCTAAACTTGTGTTCAA
>JAHWFO010057280.1:23581640-23707681 GCA_023313115.1 Rhysida immarginata
TGTACGTAGTTATGAATGTCTAGCGATGGCACATTTTCTGTAGTCAAAAGCTCTATTGCAGTACCGCACCAATATCGTGCTGTTACACGCCGCCATGTTTCTGATCAATGACATACATTAAAGGATGCCTTCTAATTCTTAACTTTATTTCTGACTATAATTCAGAGCTCTTTAACGGCAGATGTACGAAACTTGCGTCAGTGCAGCGTGATAGGCCGTAAATATGGCCTCCGAATTCCCCAGACATCAATGTTATTGAGCATATACAATTACAAAGATAATTCTTTGATAGTCTTTATGCTACACAATCTGCATTAACTGACTGACAATGACCTGGACACGGATCGATAAGTTCTTATATAGATATTCCTAATATTGGTGAAAATAATAATTTAGGTGGAAACAATAATATACCAGCTGATTTCCAAAAATCCAGAAAATTGAATGGCGCGATCTCTCTATGTTAAGAGTAGTGCCCCTAGATGAGGCGAGCAAAAACCTTTGGAAGCAGTGAGCAACATGCCAGAACGGGTCGATTCACGTTCTGAAGTTACGGGCGTGTTAATTGTTAATTTATTTTTTCTCAAATAAAATGTTCCTTGTTCATTTTTTCTCAAAAGAATTCGTTCATATAAAAAGATAATTATTACTTGAGTAGAAATAATTATTAGGTAATGTGCAGCGGAAACCCATAGCCGAATCGGAAGAGTCGAGCCATAGCATTCGCCTTCCTCAAGTGGTTCTTGTGGAAACTGGACCTGAACAAACTCGAGGTATTTAAAATGTGATGCCTCTTTTCTTTACAGCATCACGAATGGAAAAGGTATCAACAACAAACCAACCTAAGATGGCTAGACTACGTTATCGAATGGACACACACCAACGACTCCTTTGGAGAACACGACCCAGTCAATAAAGAATATAGCAGAAAGCACTGATGTATTAAGCAGACTTGGAGAATCGGCGAATAGATCTTAAACTAGTTCGGACTATCATCTTGGATCGTACGGTATGGAAAACTACCACAGCCAAAGTCCAACATCCTACGACAGTCGCATTTTCATATAGATTGCAAAACCAAACTGAGCCAGCCGCCAGCTAGGAACCAAAGGAGAAGAAGAAGAAGAAATTACTAGAGCAGATAAAGGTAAAATAATTTGTTACAATACTAAAAAGATTATACATACATAGAAATTTGTGTATATATAATCTGTTTATGTTAGTATTGTAATAAATTTTTTTACCTTTGTCTGCTCTAGTAATTTCTTCTTCTCCTTCTCCTTTGGTACAGAAATTTGGAGGTACAGAAATTTGAGAATTGTACCTCCGCGATTGCAATTGCCGAACGCGTCTTTACAATTCTTTAACGTGGTTGGTTGGTTGGTTTATTAGAATTTATGGCGTCGACAACTAAGGTCATTTTGCGCCTTTTACACAAGTTATATCTGTACGCAGCCCAGAACAAACACAAACATCCATGCCCACGGCGGGATTCGAACCCACGACCAGGCGGACTCGAGAACTAGAAAGCCTACGCCCTAGCCCTCTCGGCCACCTGGCCGGCTCTTTAACATGGGAAGACGATTTAAAACGTTTTATCAGATATCAGAAAAGAACTGAAAACGTAACGTATTTTCAATTTCTGTTTCCAACGGTGCATCTTATGTATTCATACGATTAAAACCCGAATTTATGTATTGTTTGAATATTTTCGTGCACTTTCTAGCTTAGCAGCATTGTCGTCTGTGGTGAACGCACCGAGCTAACGAGAAAGACAGGCTCCGGCACTGAAAAGTCACCTGACCAAGATAGGTCTATTAACAATGTAACTTTCATTGTTTCCATCTTGTATTTTAACAATCAGTGTTTTTTCCTTTGTTGGCACCATCAATACACTTATAAATAAAATAAAATTAATTAATATATATATGTATTGATGATGATTAATCTCGCGTGCGATACATTAATTTACACTGTGAAGCAAAGATCATTCTTTGACGTCACCAAGATGGACGCCCCGCAATTGGAGTTTATGCGTTCGAAGTTTATGCTTTTTTACAAATTTAGATTCGAATTAAAATTTTTTAAACATGCCACGATGTTCTTAATACGCTAATCTTTCGATTAAAAATAAAGTTGCATGTGACCGTAGAGTTTCCTTTAAGTTCTATTTCGAGAAACAGAAGGAGCGTGTTAATTTGGAATATTCAAAACGTTTCAAATTAAAATTAATACGTTTGAGGAATACTCGAGCAGTTTTTCCATTACGAATACAGATAGTTAAATGGTGAAAGCAAAAATGAAAGTGGAGGACTCTAGCGATCATTTCATCAACTAGTATAGATAAATAGTAGGCTGTGATCTTTCTCATTTTTTAGATACGGCTGAAAGTTATAAACAGCTGAAAATTATAAACAGCAACCAAATTTTCATTTCAGAAATCTTTGATCAATCGGAAAAAAATCTGAAAAATATTAAAAGACCGCAACAAACAAAAAATAAATATTCTCATCAAGGAATAAAAAATTTATTTATTCGCAAATACACCTTTATCATTAAATTTGCCCTGCTGGCAAATTCGGCAAATTTAACCAAAGCAAACTTTACACTTAAATAGATATCCCATTCCTTGTACAATAAAAAATTTTAATCTATAAAAAAAATAAATAGGAAAAAATAAAGGAAATCAACATGAAGATCATTTCCAAAATTTCCACGAAGTTGAGTGGACGAGATTCCGGGACGAGGTTTTAAAAAGGAAAAAGCAGAAACGGAAAAAGGAGGAGAGTCAAACGAGTAGAAGAGGGATCATTTTCTAACGACATAATAAGACGAAATATTCTTGAAAGTTTTTAATAGACTGTTATTTTTGTGCGCATAAAAAAGTCGATGGTAAACCGCTTAGCAAGTGCATCGAAGTTCATGATGGATATTTTGCACAGCTTCTGTAAATATGTACAGCTTCTGTAATATACTTATTACCGTTCAAAGGACCGATGTTGTGTCACCAATATGTTGTTCTTCCTTGTTTAAAACTCGCCTGTGCAAGCTTGAGAATTGGTATGAAAAACACGCCTGTATACTTTGTCTCACTATATGAAAAAGCAGTATGGGAAAGCCACGTTACTAATTGTTATCTCATTCAGGTCAACGCGCAAACAATAAAAAAGAAACTGAAACCATAGAGGCTATAATGAAACTGAAACAGTGCTTCATGTTTTTGAGAACTACGCGTGCGCGGTCGGAGACTACTTTACGGGGCGGAGGTGCAAAAGTAGTGACGTGCTTTCCCACACGGCCTTGCAGCTTTTTTCATATAGTGAGACAGAGTATAGTTGCATTGCTGTGAGGATTTTAATAACACTAGCCAAGAAAATTTAAGTTTTTTCTTGTAACTAAATGCAAGTGGGTGATTTTTGGTAATATTTTTTCTGCTGATTACGAATATATTTTTTAAATTTCTCTAGCACGCACAGTTTTCTTGTTTTACAATGAAACATTTTTAAATCATTAAATGTTTGGGTCCAGGTAAATTTCCTTGCGGCCCCAAAATATGATACTTTAACATTGTAGCCGCTTCTCTTCACACCCATTACTTTAACATAGAAGTTTCGATTTGCATAACTTAAAAACTTGACGTGATAGAAAAAATCTAAAAGCAGATTCGGATTCTACATACAAATTACTACTAAGAACACCATGTGTGGTCTTAGTTACAAAATGTGTGTTGACTAGTGTAATCAGCATTTTTTCGTTTGTTGAACTAATGAAGGTTACATTGTTGCTTGGACTCCGACAATGATGTCAACTACAATAAAGACATCTTTGTTGCTATCTTTATTGTTGTTGACATCACTGGACTCCGATGAGCAGGTGACTTTTGAGTGCCCTGGCAACACCTAGAGAGAAGGTCTGTGGACAAAAGGTTTATACATTGTTACATCATAATCAAGCGGTCAAATTTAGGGCTTATTATTGGCAGAATACGATTAACAATATCTGCTTGATGATGATGTAACCAATGTATAAACCTTTTGTCCGCAGGCCTTCTCTCTAGCGGCAACATCATATTATTTTATTTTATTAATTAACTCGGTAATCTTCATAAGTTTTCTGGGACTGACGGGTAAAACGAGGCATCAGAATATGTTACGTAGTTGAGGAGGAGTTAGGTATTGCTTATCTCATCTTATAAATTATTTCGAGACGAATAAATATGCAGTAAAATTAAGATTTTGTGTTTAATAACACTGGCATAATTGCAGTTCTTTGGCGACTGTCTTTAACGATTTTGTTTCCACCTTGCCGCCATGTCTTTTTTCCTCATTTCCGCTACCGCCACTGCCACTGCGTAATGCCATCGCTTCCAAAGTATGGTTGTGCGGAAACAAAGAATTCCCTGTACAGGTTCATATAGTTCCTTGTAAGTTACAATTTATCGGTAATTATCCTGAAAACAAGTAAACTAGAACAGACTATGTTGAAGCAGAAACGGGGAAGAGTAATTACAAAAACAGTGATTGCAACTAAGAAGTAATATCTGAAACTGCTAAAGAAACTGCTGTACACGAAATTGCTAAAGAGATAGAATCCCATACAATGAAAAAAAAAACTAAAGTAGTTTATAAAATGTGAGATAAAATATAATAAATTGAACAATGAGTGCTCTTTAGTGGCAATTATCCTAGCCCATATCACACGAAATGATTTAATTAACAATGTTTTGCAAAATTGTAAGCGTTTTATGCAAATTAACAATTTAATTTAATTTTCAATCTTGAAAGAATTATTCAATACATTGTTTTAGAACAGATGCTAACCAAATAAGATTCATCAAAATTGGTGAAAAAAATTGAGCCTATTTAATAAAACTAATCTATAAAAAACTAATCTATTTTTTTATAGTTGTCTACAGTGTAGAAGCAATTTTTTAGCTCTGGCCAAGGAAGGGATATTAAAGTTAAACCACTTCACTGGCTAAATTAGAAACGGGTCTTCTTTCCTCTTTCCTCGTACATATATGACTGAGCTAAAAAATGATTGTATTCAGGCTTAATTGATTAAAAAATGAATTAATTTCACCTATTTTAAGACATTTATTCAAATAAGACATTTATATCTTAAGTTGCTGTTGGGATACTACCTACCTGTGCAAGAACACCTCGTATATTGTCTTAGAAATTCTCCTATTCTAACTAGTTCCTCCCATCATTACCACCTTAGAGATAATGAAGTAATGATTATATTTTGTAGGGTATATTACTTAAAGAGATCAATGTTGTTATCCGGAGTAATCTGTTGTTCAATTTAATTAATTATAATATCTTTTATAGTTAACCAACATATTTTCGTTCGGCTTCAAGCAATTTTTGAAATGGGTCATCATTCTTGCTATCCTACTTTTATCAATGTACGTATATGCATTTCACAGAAAATGAAAATTTAAATTCTCTGATGTAAACGCTAATGCATTATTGCTATAACATTAGATGTAAACACATATGCATTAATTTTGCTTTAACTTTCATTTCCATTTAACCTCAAAAATAAATATAAAGCCAAAGAGAAAATCAATTTCATTAAGAAATTAAGAAAACCACTTTAAGCAATAGTATAAGGAAAAAAATCTGCACTAAATACAGAGGCGTAAATTCATAAATGCCATGATGCGTTTATTATTTAGTAATGATATTTGGCATGTCAATGTAAGTGTGCTGCAAAGGCATAGAGTATGAGCAATTTCTCCACTCTCTTTGTGTGACTCGTTCAATGATATCAATAAACTTGAACCAATATAGAAAGACAGGTGCACATTAATAAAAGATGTCATCATTTAAATAAAAATTTCAAATGCTTTACTTGATTTGAAATAAATTTCAAGAAATTCCTAATTGTTTCTTATCTCTGATAGTTCTCTGTTTATGCAATTTGTATATTTCAGTTCTATCGAAAAATGGAAGGAAAAATTCTGCGACCTGGGTTCGAACCAGGAACCTCGACTATCATAGCCGATGCTTCAACCAGGATCCTGGACGAGGTTCCTGGTTCAAACCCAGGTCGCAGAATTTTTATATCGTGTCTGGAGGTCATCTCCAGTCTATATTTATTTATTTAAATTTTGACTTGTTTTTTGAAATGAGGTTTATTAATTTTTAATCTACTATAAACAATTTTTATAATCCTTAAATTTCTTTTCCTTTATTTCTTTAACTATTTTGAAATGAAAGCAATTATTTCTCTAACAAAGGAAAAATAAGTAGCTCCCTATCCTTCTGTTGCACACGAAAAAAAAAATCAATTTAATATACGTCATAAGCTAAATATAAAGCTTTCGATCTATGAAAAGCACGAAAATTTATGTTCTGTTTATTTTTTATCTTGAAATTTTTACTTTAAAAAAAATATAGCTTCAGAAGCCGAGGGAAAAGTTTTCATTCTTCGATCGTTATTATCAGTGAAGTTCAGAAATTTAAACTTTTATAAATATAATACATATAATTTTGTGTATTATATGATGAATTGTCAGCTTAATTCGAGATATAAATGAAACGATATGGCTAGAGAAAAACAATTTTCATCGCATAAATTTATTCGGATTGCAGCGCTTAATTTGGCATGTTTCATTGAATTTTTTCTCAGTTCTTTAGAGTATTTTTGACGTACAACCTTGTTATTCATAAAATTTTCATCCTAAGCAATTTACAGTTCCACTGCAAACTAACATATACCTGGCAATGCAACAGAAGCCCATAGAATCAGCTACAATTTAGGCCGAAAAAACCAACAGGCAAAACTTAGGTTTTGGAAATTTCTTTCTAAATACTTAAATAATATTATAATTATCCTTTCGAAGTAATTCCAATTATTACCAAAAACAGATTCACGCTTATACTGTATCATTAACGAATGCTCCTTACTAATTTTTTAATTTAGAATAAATCCTTACATTAAAGATCCAAAGAACTGGAGGGTATCGTAGACTCTATGTTTAAACTAAGCTATTTTTTTTTAACTATACGGCATATTTAATTCTATAAATAAAAAACACATTCGATAACAGTGAAATGTTTACTTAGGTTGTAAAACGATGCTGCGTGCACACGCTTTGATGTGACAGATAGAAGCAAAAATGCCGCATGCAAGACTATGCTATAAAATAAAAATAAACCTTATAAAAAAAGATTGTATCCACTTGTTTTCTGCTACAGAAGTGAGCCCTTGTAGGGTTGCACAATTCAAGTTACCTGCTATTAAAAGACAGACTATTACCCGCATAAAGAAACTGTTTGATGAGAAGGGAGCATTCAGGACTCAAAAAGAGTGGCGGACTAGGCTGATTTGCAGCAATGTTGGAATCATCACCAGAAAAATCAAAGTCTGTTCGTCGTTGGTCTACGACTCTGCAAATCTATGAAGATTCTATCCATATGATTAGGAAGGATATCAAATTCCACCACATCGTCTGGTAAACGCAATGTCTGATGATGACTGGGACAGACGATTACATTTATGAGATATTTGTAGATAGATAACCCATCACTGACATGACACGTAGCATGGACGGACAAAGCAAATATAAGGCATGTTCAAATGAAAGTGATTCAAAGGGCACTGAGACGGATTAAATGAAAGTATTAACATTTACCTTTGTTTATATAAAGAAGAACATCTTATAGTCACTATTATAGACGCGCAGTCCTAAAAAAAATCTCCACCTGCCGGAATACAGGACTCCCACTGGGGCATCAATCGTCTAATACCGTCCGCAAAAAAGTCCGTTTTCTGCTGCTCTCTGAACCATGCCCGAACAGCGTCCTTAACCTCCTCATCATTGGCGAATCGTCGACCTTTCAGTGCCTTCTTTAAAAGACCAAACACATGAAAATCATATGGTGAGAGGTCCGGGCTATAAGGAGGGTGTGGCAGAACTTGCACCGCATTTTGGTTATTGCTTCCTTCACAGTCTCGCAACATGTGGCCTAGCATTGTCCTGGAGGAGGGAGGATTACCCCATCACTGAGCTTACCAGGACGCTTGTTTTTCACAGCTTGACGCAAGTTCTGCAATGTCTTGGTGTATGCGATAGCATTAATACGGGTTTTGGGTTCCACAAACTCCAAAAGCAGAGGACCGTCGGAATCAAAGAAACGCGTAAGCATAACATTTCCGACTGAACTTTGCGACTTGAATTTTTGGGGCCGTGGTGACGATGGATGCTTCCACTGCATTGTGGATACCTTCCCGGAGGGTTCCCAATAATGGCACCAGGTCTCATCTACAGCGATAATTTTCTTCAAAAACGCTTCCCCCACACGACTGTAACGTTCCAGATGATCCAAACAGCAGCCGAAACCCAGCCCTTTGTGCTCTTCCGTAACCATTCAGGGTACCCACTGACAGCAGACCTTGCCATATCCCAGGCTTTTCACTACAGCATACGCGGAACCAATACTGACGTTGTGATCCTGCGCAAGTGACCGTATGTAGATCCGCCTGTCCTCACGAATTGACTTATCCATGTCTGTCTTCAATTGATCGGTGATGACTACGTTTGCTTGGCCCGGACGTGGTTTATCAGCGTTTCCACACGACCATTATGGAAAATTTTGGCCCAACGCACCACGGTTGCTTTCGAGACACATGCTTCTCCATAAACATTCAACATCCGAGCATGAATATCAACTGGTGGAATGTCCTCAGCTGTCAGAAACATTATCACCGCTCGTTGGTCAGTTTTGGACGGAAATTTAATAGGAGGGTCCATTGTAACACAAACGAAATACGAGCATAAGCCTAACGTAACTTCCCACAGCAGTACTTATCAGAACAAGCAGACGATACTTCAACAATCACCCGTTTGCCTTGTGTCTGCGCACTCACGTGCCCGCGCGCTACAGCCCGAATCACTTTCATTTGAACATGCCTTATATAATTTGTCCGAATGTGTGAACTTGCAGAATTGTGTCTATTGAAGATCAGAAAATACAGGTATGATGATTGAATACGATGGTCGAATGGAGGCCTTTCTTTGAAGTAACGGCTAATAGTGAAAACTATTCCCAGCTTCGTCCGTATGAAATTATTCCCCTGCTACAAGAATGCGAAAACTTCACGTACGGTGAGTCACCGTACCTCTGTAGTAAACCTCAGGAGGGAAAATTCAGGGCTTATTACTGGTGGAAATATGATTAACAATTCCCTACTGAGGTGATGTAATAATATAATGACGTTTCAGCGCCCAGCCTTATCTTTAGGTGGTGTTGAGTAAACCCTGGGCGTACGAGTTTCTTAAAGAGACTTTTCCGAGACACAGATGGATGGGAAGTCGATGAGCAATCTTTCTTTGAGTGAAAAATCTGGGGAGACATAGTCACTATTTAGCAAATGGCTCAATTTAGTATCACATTTTTCAAGAAATTTTTTCATTATTAGGAAAATATCATTTAACTAACAAGGGAACCCTAGATAGCCTTTTTTTGCGCGCAAGCACACCGTGGAAGCGATAGCGTTGCGCGGCAGTGAAGCGCCCCGGAAGTGCGCAGAGTTCAAAAAACATGGCGGAAAGAGGGGAAGCAAACTCTCGACGTTGCACATGAATCCAGCCCCGTGTTTGATTACCGAATTATTTAATAAAATGAAATAATAAATTAAGGAAATGGTTATTAAATTACTACATACATTTTTTACTGGAAGGCAATTAGCTAATTGTAATAATGTATAAGTTGTATTTTAAAAACTAAGTTTGTTTAGAAATTTGAGAAGCCATTCAATTGCCATCTGCTGCTGTCTATTTCATCTGAAGTGGATTCGTGCTTATTGCTGTGAGTAGTGGAAGAAAGAAGTTCCGTTAAGCGCATTAATACACCGCTTTAACAATGGAGTCCTTGTAGCTCAAATGTTTTCGTTTTCGTGGTTTATTTTGAAAGAAACAAAAATCCGCACTCTCTTATTTTGCAAGCATCCATTGTAGCTTCAATTGAGTAACATATTTCAATTTGGTGGAAATCTGTGACATAGATGTTCGAGGGATTCCCTTGTAAGTGTGAAACCTTTTGAATAATCGTTGGAAAATTGCAATATTGGTCCTTGATTACAAACGGACACTCCAACTTAGATATCTTTCTCTTATCAATATCTTCGTAATTGTCTCATTCATTGCAGTCTTAAGAAATACAAGGTGTTCTCAAAAAACATGTATAAACTTGGGGGGAGTGATAGAGGGATCAAATCTAAGCAACACTGGATAAATCAATTCGTTATACGTTTTCAAATTTTTAATATGAAAAATCATGTTTCTCGCTTTCAAAGCAGTTCTGTGCTTGATCTTTCAAATATTTAGCCTTATCTTTAAATAAAAAGCCTTGAATGGAATTTTTAATTTTTTGTTCACCCTATTTTTCTTTACCCAATTTGTATTCGTTCCATTATATTAATAATTGACCAATGATTTAGAGAAATGGCAGTGTTAATAAGAATGCTCGCTAAAGATCATTTTGTGAGTATTCTCAGTTGGTCGATAAACAGAAGTGCAAATTCATCGATTCATCTTCTGAATGCACGCGATTAACATTTGTATTCTTCCTGTTGATATTTTCATGAAAGTGAGCCTAAATTATATTGCTTGATTTTCGAAATTACCTTATTCTTGTAATTAGCTTACGTATTTGGGCCATGGAATTAAACGAACCACAAGAACTTGTATAAGGAAAGTGAGAACATCTAATCCACAAAAAATAACGAGAAAAGAAATACTTATCCCGTATTTCTTTTCTCAATACTCTTTGTAGTCTAGAGGTTCTCACTTTCCTTATAAAGGTCTAGAGGTTGAAAAAAAATAAAGGATAAGTATTTCTTTTCTCATAAGTTTTTGTGGAATAGAAGTTTTCACTTTCTATATGTAGTAATTTATCCTTATGTTATATTTCTTTTCTTTTCAGCTCCTTTTTATATATAGGGTGTTTATAAAATGTAGGATAATAATTACTTAGTGTGATTCCATGCGTCAATCTAAGCAAACAGTTCCTTATCGACAATGTCTAAAACTCAAAATTGAGTATCTAAATACAGTGGATTCTCGTTTTTACGAATCTCTGGGGACCTTCCTAAAATCCGAACTTCGTAAAAAAAGGACTGCAAGAGAGATGTAATAATTTTTTTTTAATTTTATTTTATTTTTCCAATCAAATGATGTGGACAGCGAATTAGAAACGAAATTTGTCTTTCACAAATGGAAAAATACTTCGAAAGATCCGGAATATGCTTCCAGAATAGGCCTATTTCAGAATATTTCGTAAATTTTAAGTTTTTTCAATGCAAAAGGCAAGTAGCGTTCGGGACTTCAATATTCATTCGTAAAATCCGGAATTTCGTAAAAACCGAGTTCGTAAAAACGAGAATCCACTGTAAATGACATCGTTACGTCATTTATGAACTTTCTGCACCAATACTTCACATAATGAACTGCGCTATGCCACGAGAAAACTGTGGCAATTGTTGAGATTAAATGACGTTTTCCGCCAGCTTTTAGATAACTTCACATGATGTTTAGACCCTTAACTTTAGACCCTTCTTAGTATAGCCCTCAGTTTTCACGGTGTGTTCTACAACAACCCATGAGAAGTCCCAAAGCATAGTACCATAATGCATTAGATTATTTACATATCTAATAGTTACAGGCTAATTTGATTTCTGATTAGATTATTTATATTTAAGTATCTTTACCTGTATACTAGCAATATTTGTAATCATTTGTTTATTTATCTTTACCTAATTGATTTAGTATTTGTAACTTAGAATCCTTAATAATTACGAATCAACATACCACTGGTAACTTTAACCATTTTTGTTCTGCTTTTGTTTAATTATTTTATTTTATTGTTTTTACTTTTACCTGTCGTTACTAATTGTATGGCCTTACACTGTATTTATCTCTTGTTGCCTCCGGGGGCTTAACTCGTCGGTCTTATGACTATACCGGACCGGTTGGAACTATTGTAAGTACCCACTAAAATTAAAATGAATTAAATAAAATAAAAATTAAGGCATAAAACCTCCACCATCGGCCTGTTTGTGTCCCACGGTACATGTGTCGATGAACTGTTCACCTTGCCACAGCCATCGACGATGTAAAAGAAATCGTGATTCATTGGACCAGGCAACTCTTCTCCGTTGTTGCTTGGTCTAGTCACGATGTTCACAGGCCCACTGTAGTCGTAAACGTCAATGATGTTGTTACACGTTAAGGGCTTCTGCTGCAATGTGCTCAGATACACATGTATTAGTACCAGTGGCGGCTCGTAGCTAAACTTTCTGGGGGTGCTGCGTCAGAAAATTTTAATTTTTTCACGAACTAGAGAATAGCTAGTGACATTAAGCTTAAGGATCATGTAATATACATGTGTAAGAATAGCATTAAAGAAAAAAAAGACACATTATATTGAATTTTATCGATATCGAAAGTGAAACTGGGGGTGCTGCAGTACCGCAGTGCCTATGGACGAGCCGCCACTGATTAGTACTTGAACCTTCGTTGTATTTGGCTAATAGTTGAACTAGCAGCCACCTATTCGCCTTCACTAAGCGTTAGAGTCTGCGACGTTCCCCATTCATTGTTCAGGCGTAGACGTCAAATGCTCGTTCTTCTTCCGCTTCTCATAGGCACTAAAAACGGCAGCTCGCGGACAACCGACGAGCCGCGCCGTTTCGGAGATACTCGTCCCTAGCCTTCGGGCCTTATATCAGCAACCATCCCCATTACACGACACGCAATCGACAAAATGATGCCTCACAATATCAGAAACCGTTAAATACCATTCGCTCCTTGTCACGTGCCATTTACGTCATTCCGACGACCACATTCTTACAGGGTAATGTTTTGGTTGATCAGTGTAGTTTCTTGTTTCTATTTTTCTTTAGACGGTAAGGTTTAAAAGATGGATATATTCTGTCACTATATAGTTTGCTCATACTTCATTGTATGCGTTATCATGCTTATTTTCTTATAATGTATTAAAAATTAAAAAAATTTATCCCTGTTCGCTGTAACCGCCCTCGCCTTCTGATCTTACTTGTTTTGGCAGAGGCAATTATAGATTGGGTAAGTGGATAAAAACTTAGTTCGCTTCTAATTTTTAAATTTATATTTAAAAAAATTTTAACGGATTATATTTTGGTTTAAATTAATATCTTTCTTTTTGTTTTATGGAAACTTAGTTTGTTATTTAATGTAGCATAAATATTATAGCCAAAACGGATGCTTTGAGCTAGTTTTTAAAGTTTCATTTCACTTTGTCGTGCTCTGGCTTTTCGTGATCAAAGTAACGACAACAAATCTAAACATTTCCATTGATTTTACAATAGAAATAAAATTAAACCGTGACACTCTTTCCATAGCAACTACGTGTTATTGTCCCAAGAAGGTTTTAAATTTTCATTTAGTTTGGAAAAAATAAACTGAAATAAAAAAAAAAAGTTACAAATAAAGTCAAGGCGCCTCCTCCTGTTGTAACTCTGCATAAAGGTATAGAATTTTGTTTGAACTTGTTTTTAGAATAAACTTGAAATTAAAAAAGCACACTATATAACATGCAAATAACATTGTACAAAGATAGGTGTAATTTTGTTTTTTCTTCTTTATCAATATGGTATCTCTTAAATTATAACCAGAGACAAATACAGGTTTAATAAAACAAAAGAAATTATATAAAACTTTTAGAACTAAATATCCATTAATACAACACATGCCAGGCTAGGAATCTATTTTAATAAAAGTCTATCTGCCTAATTGTATATTCACGATAATCTCTACAACCGCGAAACCAATGGGCATCAAACATTTGAAGATTTCCGCAATGGATTTCCGCGGGTTGCCCGGGTTTTATGAGTGAAAAGCCAGTGGATCTGATGGTCGAAAGTTCGAATTCAGGTGGAGATGATTTAATATTTTTATCTTTCATTTATGTAATTTTTCAGTTATTATGAATAAGCCTGATATGAAGTCAAGTGTTATTTTTATTCCGTTTAACCTTCGCTTTATGTTTATTTCAAGTTTTTTTCTCCCTCTAAACTTACGTATTCGTCGAGTTATTTGAAATTAATGTTGAATTTTGGTTTAGCCATAATTTAAGGAAAATATATTTTTTAATAAGTCTCTCGTTGCTGCAAAAATAAGAAATTTAAAAAGGAACATCTATATTCACATTATAATGGATTTTTCTATAAACTGTGTATTGCAGAGTTATTTTTATAATAAGCCTCAATTGTTGCGATAAGGTGAAATTTGAAGAGGAACATTAACAATACAACGGATTTCTCAATGAAGCTCGAGTAACAAAATTATTAAGAAAAATTTGTCCTCATATTCCAGTTTCTTTGTTGTTTAGCGAATATGCCTCGACGAAGAAGTGTTCTTGGAAAAAAACCTCAGTGCGGGGGTGTGTAGCTTAAAATCGAGCAAAGAGTTATTGGAAGAAGCAATAAATCGTCAAACAGAGAATGGGAGAGAGTATAGCAGAATCGAGAGCGAATGAGAAAGCAGAAGCAAGAAGTATTCGACTACAAAAGAACAGAGAAAGTATAGCTGAAGCAAAACAAACGAAATTACTTGAACAACATGGAGAAAGACAAGGGCAAGACCGCCTTCGACATGAAGTTTTTAGAGCGAACGAAGCTCTGAAGATATACGAGTACAAGCGCGTCAACTCCACTTGGGCTTGAATTTGGTATGACTATCAACAAAGTGCAAAGACAGTCATTAAAAGTAGCGGAAATCAATTTGGATGTGGCATGCTCACGCATTGGATCTCCAGACAACCTTTTCGTCTGTGCTCTGGCAGATCAATTAAAATGTCGTCTACAAAAGAGTCTTGGAAGATAATTAAGTACAAATTAACTTTAAGTGTATATTGACAATACATTCTCATCAATAGCATTACTTTCAAGAGAATCAGTATTCAATAACCTTTCACTCTCTTAGAATCAGTATTCAACACCAGACTTTGTGCATCAACATCCCAGTCGACAAAATACGAGTGGGAGCCAAAATCTACGAACTAAAGTTCTCAAGGAACAATATCAAACTTCTCCATCAAAAAAGCTGAGTATAAATCCCATAAACATTGACATTAAAAATTATATCATCCAATATTTAAAAATTTAAAGTTTTTATTCTATTTCATTAATTCTAATTTTACAAAATGGAACTAAATAAATCTTTATTAATAAAAGTCAATATATGTGTATCTGTCTGTATGTATATTCGCGATTATCTCTACAACCACGAAACTAATGGGCGTCAAACTTTTCATGATGCTTTAACATAGTCCGGGAAAGGTTTTTCACTATTTGCCATAGATTTCCGAGTGTTGCGTGAATTTTATGATATCCCGATTTCATGCAACATAATATATTTAAATTTATAAATACAACAATTTGACAAGCCAACAATAACAAACTTACACTGAGCATTATCAAATCTGAACATTATTAAAATTACAAAAAAATAAAAAAAATTAACATTTTTCGTGCAATGGATTTTTTTATGGGAATAACCCTGGAGAAGTCATGGGATAATTAAACTCTGTATAGTTGCTCGAAACTGGCAAAAAAAGTCAATTTACTCTAAACTACCTGTGTAGGCTATATTCAACTAATCCAAGCGTAGCTGGGTATTATTACTCTAGCACAGGGGTGGGCACGTTTGAGAGCCGCATTCCGGATTTTCATATATTATAAAGAGCCACATTCCGGTTTTTCATATATTATTTTTTTATATTATATATTTCATAGTTTTCTGCTCTAGCATATCATAAAAATGTGATTAATTAAAAATTAACTGGCACCATGCCACAAAGAGCAATCTGGTTCAATTCATTTTTAACAAATGAAATAAAGAAAGGGAACTCTGTGCAAAGAGATAATAATAATAATAATAATAATAATAATCTAAACAACCCGCGGGTTGCCCCCAACAGGCCGAAGCCCAACACGGGGTTTTCACATTATAATAAAGGACAATCACAAACATCCATGCCCCAAGCGGGATTCGAACCCGCGACTTGCTGGTTGCGAGAGCGATAAGACCTGCGCCTCAGCGCTCTCGGCCAACAAGATAATATTTTCACTTCTAAAATATTACGGTTTTTTTTTGAATTTTCAAATAAGACCTTCGACAGTGCTTCACACGAACAATTCTCACTTAAATTATATCATCTGGGTTATCTACACCTTTACTATTGAGAAATATTGCAAGTGGTAGCATTCCTTATGTTTCACCGCACTCGAGTTTGCGCAGTGTGCAGCGAGGCCTTCCGACGGCAATTCAAATCAGACCCTAACAACAACATCCGACGATGTCATAAGCAATTTTCAGAAGGCGAGGTAAATCTGTAAAGGTAAAAAGTCTGAGATATCCGAGGTGCCAGAGGAAACTGCGAAAAGTGTTAGAACGTCTTTTCAGCGCAGTCCCTGCAAATCTGTGCTTATGTAATGTAAGTTGCCTATATTTGGACACTCCTTCTTTCATATATTTTTCTGTACACTTGTGTTAAGAAAATGCGTGTAATTACTGCCATGTCATAAACGGAGTCTTCCATTTATTAATAACTACAAGATATTAATCCACCCCCGAGGAGGGTATAGGAAAGTAGCGGAAGGTCTGAATTCATCTTTATTTTACCTAAAATTTCGCACTACTTAACCCCCATTTTTTAAGCATAAAATTAATTTTTTCGAATCCAGTATTTAGAAAATGGAAAAAGCTCTTTCTTCTTTCGATTTTCATCATTTCCGATCGAATAACATATCACAAACTATGTGAAAACAAAGACTACTGATCGCTACCCCGATAACTCCGATCCTACTAGGACAAATTGGCCCAAACTTTGTAACAATGAAGATCTTGCTTTAAGGAATCTGCACACTAAATTTCACTCCTTCACATATCTATATAACCGTACAGACAGATGGGGGGGGGGGGTTCTAGAAAGTTTGGCGTCGACTACTAAGGTCATTTTGAGCCTTTTACACAAGTTATATCTGCACGCAGCCCGGGACAAACACAAGCATCCATGCCCACGGCGAGATTCGAACCCACTGCCAGGCGGACTCGAGAACTAGAAAGCCTACGCTCTAGCCCTCTTGGCCACCTGGCCGGCTACAGACAGATGGACCCTTCTAACTCTCACCCTTGTAACTCCGAACCTATTGGGCCAATTAAAACCGCACTAAATCGTGATGTAACACATACCCTTAGTGAGCTAACTTACATTCCGAATTTCAACCTTCTACGTCAAAAAATGTAGAAAATATGAAGAGGACAGACGGACATGGGAAAACCAATAACTACGTGTTAGCTCCATTCTTCCGCTACTTAATAAATTGAATTCTGTAAACATCGTTAGAGTAAAGGACGTTAATGATTTGGTATCCATTACTCTTCTCGGCGCTGTTTAAAAACACGCGTATTAATCTTATTTATTGGATTCTCGTATGGGATATATTAAGTATTTTTCGGAGACTCAACTGAATTCTCTCCCTTTTTTAATTGTTTTAAACATTTGAATTCTCTTATTAATTTAGTAAACTAGCATACGAGCTCGAGACCAGATTCACATTTCACGGAGACTTGAATGAAAAATTTTATTTTGTGTAAAGATTGTTAACTCTGTTATTTTGTCTTCCGATAATTTGATTTCCTTTTCCGTAGGACACCTAGCAGATGACGGTCCTTTTTTTTAAACAGAGTGCTGATCTTCTAACATCTCGAATTGCCAATGGTGTCAAATTCTACAGGTCTCGTTTAAAGTATGGTGATTTAACTGGGCGTCATATTTTAACAATTATAGCGTCATAGAAAACAAATTTCATTTAATGTTTTAAATTTTCATATCTTCTCTTCATTTTCTTGACTTACATTAACCCCGTCCTTTTGAGCGTTCACGCATTTGGGGTCAGCCAAAATATTTATCTCATCAGGTTGAATATTTATTCTTTAAACTGGATTAAAAGACTGTTTTTATCGAAATAAATATAATACAAACTAAACAATTTAATGGCTTTTCTTAATGTTTGAAGTTTTTATTCACCTTTTATTCTGAAAAACTGGAGCAGACGGCTTACCAGAAGTAGAACCATTCTTTATTTCCGTTATTACTAGAGTAAGGCGAGGCCTACGCGTTTAAGGTCGTTTGATATTCGTTTAAAATCAAACCCAAATGGTTATTATTTGATTCGTGTTGATCAACGTCTGAATCGCAGAACACGTCTAAATATCGTTGCTGACCAGATTAAGCCTGTCATGTTGATGGTTTATCCCATTGGAGATAGCTATTTGCAACATGATAATGCGTCCTGCCATAGTGCTCATATTATACCGGATTGCTTTCAGGAACATGAAGGGGAGTTTACACTGTTTAGGTCACCACCCTGAATCTCCAGAGGACAATTTCATTGAGCATTTGTGGGATGAAGTTGAAAAAGCCATCAGACTGCTGAATCCATCATACTGAATAAATTGGCCACTAAAAAAAAATGCATCTGCTTATGCACGTGATTATGGCTCCTTTTTTAGGTGAAAGATTTCCTCCTTTAAGGGGGAATATTCGAATACATTACGTACGTTCATTTAGAGAGGGAAGGGGCTTGAGTAATGTTTTAAAAAGGGGAGGAAGGCGATTAAAGCTGTGTCATTTTAGTGAACGTATTTTGTGAATGACGCCTAAGGTGACCAGATTTTTTAATTCAAAAATCGGGACAGAATTCTTGGGATGGGAAGGATTATTATTATTATTATTATTATTTAAATATTTCAATATATGAATTTTCGGAAAATATATTCCTAGATGTTTAAAAAGAATGATGACCATCATTGTGCTGGATTTGTATTGCACAATAACGTGAGTTTTTGTTGGTTTTTTTTAATATTGAATACATCCAGTTTGCACTGGAAAAATAATCGCTATTTGACAGAATAACTATCGACCAACGAATTGTAAACTATCATACATTATTAAATGGAGACATTTTATATTAATTGGGACAAAAATAGCCTGGATAAAGGGCAAAAATTCTGTACGTCTGAACACTTTTATTTAAATAATCGATCGGCGAATTCTTGATCAAAAATGACTGGCAGTTCTACTAAGCGATTGTTAACACTTAACAAAAAATTTTTACGATATCGTTCTCGTGCTTGTAATCCAGATTTTTAAAATATTTACTAGTCATTATTAAAAAAAAGAAAATAAAGGACAGTGTTTGTTGCCAGATCAAAATGTTGGAAATTACCAACAAAAATTTTCAAATTTACTAAAAATTACCAAATAAGAAATGAAAATTACTAAAATTTTACGAAGTTTCAGTTACTAAATTTTACCCCCCCCCCCCCCACGAAAACAATTAAGATCAGGTGGATTTACCATGAATTTGGCTTGCCTCTGCCACAACAATTAATCGGGCTCTGCCAAGCCCGAGCTCGGGAAAACGCATAAGGCTCGACGATGGGATCTGTCCCTTTACCAAACAATTAAATGATGTACAAAACACTGCAGTTCTTGTTTTTTCCTCTTTATTGTAAAGATCGAGAACATGAACATTGATATTATTGAGATGCTAAACTACTTATCAATTATCAATAATTAAAGAGTCTTCATTTGGTTCAGAACAGCTGTCATTATATTGCTGGTATAAGTTTTCTGAGCAGAATTTTTCTAACATTTGTTTAGTAGGTTGAAAAGTGAAACAATCTTTCAAACCTTCTTTTACGTACATTATAGTTACCAAGGTTTTGGATCGACCTCGGTGGCTCAGTGATTGCGTGATCGCCTCTGATGCCCGAGTACGCGGGTTCGATCCTGGCCGATGACGACGAGGATTTTTCAGGGGGAAATCCTGAGATCACGCACTTCCTTCGAAAGGAAAGTAAAGCCTTTGGTCCCGTGTAGTCGTTTGCCGGCTGCACGTTAAAGAACCCTTGCGAGGCAAAATTTACGGCCCCTTTAACGCCGTACTGAAATGACCATAGCAGTTGAAAAGGACGTTAATACAAAAAAAAAACAAAACCAAGGTTTTGGTGGCTAGTTTGTTTCTAAATTTACCTTTGGTCATCGTCAATCTAGAAAATATTCTCTCACAATCGGTGTTTGAGACTGGTCGAGACTGGTATAACTGTTCTGTATCGATTGGTCAAACTATCGATAGTGTCCGTAAAGATTGTACAAAACCATCGATGCATCGCTCACCACTAGTACGAACCGAGCATGTCTTCCTTAGGATATATGATTTTTTTCTAAACTTTTACTAAAACATTTACTAAAACGTAATCAATGTTACTAGTATTTACCAAAAAGTTGAAATTACTAAACTATTTACTAAATGTTTTTATAGAGGTCAAAATTTACTAATTTAGTAATGAAATTATTAAATCTAGCAACACTGATAAAGGAAAACAAACCAAATAGAATAGTATTACAAAGCAGTAAGGATTACCGCATCTAGTAATAAGAAATAGGTAGTCTTAAAGAATTAACCAATCAGAACGCAACACTGCTTTGTTTTCTATAATAAGAGTGAAATGTGAATATTTGAACTTTTCTATATTTGTTTTTTTCATTCTTTTTGTTTTATTTCTTGTTTTACGCCTTTTTTAGTTGTGGTTAAAGAGTGTTGTGCTTTTAATCTGTTCATTAGTACGATCCACATAAATACTTATTTTGTTTTTCTATAGTTATTTCTTTTTCCAATGTAACATTTAAACTTATTGACAGAGATATTTTTAAATGATAGATGGTAACGGTAGATTTTGGGCCTAAAACTGCATGCAAAAATGCATTATCGCTATCGGAAAAAGTCAACTTGAAGCTGCTGCTTTCACTGTTAACATTTCTTAGGCAGTTATTATAATTTCTCTAATCTCTAATTTCTGAATTTCTATAATTTCACAAACTTCTGTTATCTCAATTTTCTAATATCGCGACACAACGTTCCAGAGCATTGAATAAGGCGACAGGTTATGTACAGGTCAAGAGAGAAAGGAATGTGTGTCTTCTAAAATGTAAAATATGTCCAGAACAAAGTTACAACGCAAAACTACACAGTCACACTAACAAGTGAAGTACACGAATGTGTATGAGGGTACTCTTTGTTTGCGCGCAAGCATACCTTGGAAGCGATGGCGTTGCGAGGCGGCAGTAACATTCCGGAAGTGAAAAGTTAAAAAAACATGGCGGTAAGAAGGCCAGGGCCGTAGCCAGGACGTTATCTTGGGGTGGTCGATTTTCCAAAATTCCGGACCTTTTTTCAAAAATTCCACTGAGTTGGACCTTTTTCCATATTTGGGAGGCGGACCTTTTTCCATAATGGGTTGGTCGTCGACTCCCCTCGACCCCCCCACCCCCTGGCTACGGGCCTGGAAGGGAAGCAAAATCGTTAACGACGGTCATCAAAGAATTGCAGTTAAAGCACTGTTATTAAGCACAAAACCTTAAAGGATAAGTACCACTAAAAAATCACATACTCTTTTTTATTTGAATTTTGTTAGTTCATGACGTTTATAGTGCACTTTCATTATTCATTTTCTATAAAAACCATCATATTCCTTAAAAATCTGCGATGAAAACGGCAAAATACGACAGTGAGCGAAAAACGGCGTTCGCCAGAATTATGTCTAGCACCAACGACAGACTGGCCAGAATTGTTGGCCGAAACCCGATGATCATGTGACTTTTGAGTGCCCTGGCCTGTCTCTCGTTGACCTCGAGGCTGGCGCTGTGAGGTCATCGGCCTGCTGCAGAATTCAGTAGGAGAGACGTAAGAGACGCTTGTAATCTTCGACAGCGTTATTTTTTAAAGTAAACTTACAAGAAAGAATTTCTAAATATTACCTTGGCCATTTTAATTCATTTAATGACCTCTGTGTAAAGGAATGTTTATAGTTTAGGTTAGTGAAGTCACGACTAAATGATTTTAAAAAAGGAGACGTTATTTGAATGATATTGAAAGAATTTGGAAACTCTTCTTAACACAGTTTTGCTCACGAATATCTGACATCGATTTGACCATGCCTTATAAACTTCGTTTGGTATTCGTGTGTAACAATTATGCTTCACCCTTTTCTACTCAAGATGTAAGAAAAAAGCGGATTTTAGTCGATAGAATTTAGTCGGACAGATAAATGGAATCCCGGCAAAAGCAACAGGGTCTGCTCTGTTCATTTTTAAAGTAGTGAATATGAGGTCGATCCAATTGTTTACCAAAGAAAAAATAGGAAAAGAAACTATTCAAAACCACTACTTTTATAAGATATGTGTAATCGTCCAAGCAAAATAAAAAAAATATGTTGTATCTATATTCAAAACTCGCTATACTCCAAATAAATAAATGAAAATACTGCCTGTTATTATTTAGTTTGCGAACCGTACGAAAATCAAAAAGATACGAAAACGAAAATTTAATACAACATTTAAAAATTTTTCATTTTCGTCTATCCACTTATCTAACGAAATTTTCAAGATTTTCGTAGGGGATTTCGTGTGCAATTTGCGTATGACGAAACGAGTGCGCATCAGCTCTCCGATTCATAATGGACGCCGAACACTGCTCTAGCTCCGTCGAAGAAACGGCTTGAACGTACAATGCATTTCGACAGCACAAATAACCCTTTTAAACAAACAGGAATTACCTACTACAGTAGCTTAAGCAAAATGTTGATAAAATGTATTATCTAAAATTATAATGTATTATCTAAAATTTCGAATCGACTGGAAGAATCCACTTTGAACAGGGCCAAATGCTGCAAGGGAAACAAATTTTCGTTTCGTAAAACTGAAAAGTCGGTTTCGTGCGCACAGCGCAACTTGTTTGACGAAAACAAAAAATAATCATGAGCAAATATGAACTCGCCACTTAAATTATTTCGTTTACGTGTTGTTGTTTTTTTGTACGAAAAATCCCAAATTGTTTATTATTTAAGACACAGAATCCAAAATGTTTTATTACTGAAAAATTAATCAAAGACTTTTTTTTGTAAGGAAATTCAAATTTTATTGATAAGCAGATAAAGAAAACTAAGTAGGAATAAACGATGAATGAATAGAAACACTGTAGGAATAAATGTAAATATGCTATAAATATATCTTTAGTATCTTCGGTATTTAAACGCACAGTACTCCTCAGAGAGAAATTCTTTCCTGATAATGCTCACAACACAATTTGGAAGAACTTTTGCTATTTTTCCCAAGCCTACCCTAGATCCAATTCGTAAATTGCCGATAACCTAGTGTATCTATATTGCCTGCATAAATAATAAAAGTTAATGAGATAACTGTCTAAAAATCATACAAATTATGAATATTAGGCGATGTGGGAGGGGCGTTTTAGCCACCATGGCAATTGCCTGGAAGTTCAACTGGCAAATCTTTTTATTTGAGGCTCCAATTGGTATGGTCTAATTTCACGATTTTCAAACAATTTATAGAATAGTTTTGAAAATCTCCATCGAGTTTTTGTCTCTTGAAGAGAATTCAGAACTGCTATCCGAGACGCACTTAGCCATATCGTATACCCCCTACAATACTAAAAGAAGCTACAGCTCGCATTTCAGCAGGCCGATGACGTCACGGGGATTCAAAATGGAGCGCGACGGATTTTACGAAATAAGTATATAAACGCAGTTTTTATATATTTAGAGAGATTTTTGGCAATTTTTAATATTAGTACCTTAATTTATTTTCTCTCCAGATTATTTAGACAAAAATTAGTTTTTAAGTGGTACTTGTCCTTTAATTTTGCTGTACAATTATTAGTCTCAAAATGATTTATAAGTTGGGTAAGCATCCATGAATACTATTTTTATTTAAAATCATAAAGCACCGCGATACATACCCCCCTCACCAAAGCAACGTATCACTCGACAACCTTGTCCTCGGAAAATTTACGAAGATTATCGAATTAATAAAATGAAATAATAAATTTAGGAAATAGTTATTAATTACCATACACATTTTTTTACTGGAAGGCAAATAGCTAATTTTAATAATCTATTTTTAGAAAACTAAGTTTGTTTAGAAACTTGATAATCCATTCAATTGTCGTCAGCTGCTTTCATGTGAAACGGATTCGTGCTAATAGCTGACTAGTGGAAGAAAGATGTTCCAGCGCATTAATACACATATCCCTTTAACTATGGCTTTAACAATGGAGTCTTTGTATGCTCAAATGTTTTCGTTTTCGCGGTTTATTTTGAAAGAAAGCAAATGTCGCGATTTCTTATTTTGCAAGCATCAGTAATAGCTTTAGATGAATAACATATTTCAATTTGGTGTGAATCTGTGAGGTACATGTTCGAGTACCTCCCTCGTAAGTTACTTATTGTTAATAACAATAAATATAGACTGAGCTGTTTATAATAGTTATTAGGTTAGCTGCGACATCCTTTCAATACTTGATAAAATAATCATTATAAAATAACATGAATTAACAAATCCTAAAATATCATTCTGAAATCTAATATTTCCCATATTATTGCATAACCAATATTTCCACATCCCCTAAAAACATCCTAGCGATGAATATTTAGATAATATTCTTTCATCTCTCTAAATAGCAGAAAACCACGCACTCTTCGTTTTGAATCTTTAGGAACAGTCATGAAATGTTTCTCTGGTGATTTATCGTCATATTTGTACAGCTTGGTACAATACACCATTATTTTCTCTTCTATTGTCTTAAACAACGTTATCAGTTGACGGCCAGCAACGCGTTACCACGTATAGGTTCAGCAAGGGCTTCAGCCATCAGTTGCCGCGATCTACACTGAAACGTGACGTCACAGGAAAGATGCTGCTTCGCCGACGTGGAAAAGTTTAAAAATTAATTGCGAGCGATTAACTCATCCAAAAAATTCGAAATATTTTATACACGTTCATTTTGATTTGGACTATTTAAAAACGTTATAATTAAAAAACATGCATAATGCCCATTGTGATTTCAACTGCAATTTTACTATCCAAAGAGCAAATTACAGTGGAACTTAATAATAAATAATGTTTGTGCCGCTAATGACACATACTGATGATAAATAGACTTACTAGAGTGTTTCTAACCAGTGCAATCACTATCGATCAGTTTTTTTCCGGAAAAATTTATTGAAATCAAATCATCTATGACGGTCATTTTTGCTTTAGTACTAGAATAAGCAAGCTTTACACAGACTATTCAATAATATAAATCCGATTAAAATATGCGAATTATAATCTTGTCAGAGTATTGAGAATTGGGCCGATTGTTCGGAAAACCACGAATGATTTGTATGAAATTCTTCTGAAATTATATCCAAATATTTTTTTAAAACGGAGAATAAAAAAATAATAGTCGATCATAATAAATCTCAAAGCATTGATGGAATAAAAATCATAAGCATCTCTAGAAAAAAAATCATATTAATTGAAATAATTTTCCAGATAAAGTAAAACATAAATGATTTAATGAGCTAACATGTTTCGTCTTCATCATGGCTTATAGTGGCGTATTATAATGAAGAAGTTTTAGTTTGAAATTAACAATGAATAATGAATTAATAAATTAACAATAATATGAAATTTTAACAAGTATAATTTAGATATCTTCGTTGATGGCGTCAAGTAAGTAGTCCATTTCAAATTACTCTGGTTGTTTATTAACAATATTGCCTTTTAATCTGCCTCCACCTTTCTTCCCGCGAAATGCTTATAATGAATTAGTCAAATATAATCATCTAGTCCTTCCATTGATTCCCATGAATTGGAACTTTTCACATTCTAACTTTCACAGCAAAATTTTTTTAACAGATTATAGTATCCTGACAGACAGCACCACCCCGAATCACAAAAAATTTGCCCGACTGAAGTGTGAGAAGAAGTCCTTTGATGGAAGAGGCGAACATCTTTTGTAACGTTGACACAATTACTGCCACGGTAAGGTCATGTTCTCTAGTAATTGCTCAATTACAGACAAACCGTCCATTTCCGGACATTTGTTCATATGATATTTTTTGTTCCTTTTCTGGTTAGGAATCACCTCTTGAAGTTTGCCCATATTATTTTAGTTATAGGGTTTTTTTGGAGCTAGTAAGGACAGTAAAATGAGAATACATCTGGGGGCTATGAAAAACGAAAAGACCATTACCATATTATATTACAAATGGGTTGCTGAAAATACAAGTAGACCAAGCCATATATTTGACTTTCATGGTAATTTAAAGTTATTATATTATTAAAAAAATGAGGAATCGAGATTTACACAAAATGATGAATGTTATTGTGTCTCGAAAACAATTTTTCTTACCCTAAAATTAGCCACAGTTGGTGTCCACAGTTGGTGTTTGACCAGAATTAATTGAAAATGGACTTAGCCTGTTTGTATTTTCAGCAATTCAAGTGGTACAACTATACAGGGTGATTCAGAACTTATATTGCAGAAGAATATTGTAGATAGCGGGTACTAAAACAAACCTTTTTTATTAAGCAATGAGTGTCTTATCTCTTACCGGTATGGCGCTACATTTTTAAATTCGTTCATGAAAAAGTTGAGAAAAATGTCAAAGATAAGCTAATACTCTGAATTTATGGAATATTATACCAATAGCAAGAATACATACTTTAGCAACAGAGGTTTCAACTTGCTTTAGCAAACAAAATCTATTTTGAGAGCTTATTTAGAATATCTAGTAGCATCGCTGTTAGTCAATTTTTAATCGCCGGTTAACATTTGTAGACAGTTCTCATAAGCAGCAGAAAACATTTTTTTAAAGAGAGAGAAAAAAATCGTCAGGGAGGAAAATATTTTCCAGCCTTCGGAGAACTCGAAGATTGATGAACAACTAGTGACATGTTATTGCGTTTCTTTTGCTGACATCTTTAAAAAAGACGTTGTAGCCATTCCCGAGTTAAGTTCCTAACATTGGCCAATAACATAATTTTTTTGTGGAAAAAGACGACATTGAAATAAAGAATCGGCTATTTTCTTTAAAATACACGCATATAATTAAAGAATTCTTCTTCTTTAATTGGCCTCTAAAGACTTAAGTCTTGACCTGAAACGAAGTTCCTTCTTAATCGGTTAAGAATGCAGCCTAGCAGGGGATGGGCTCACTATGCCTCAGATCGATACCCTGAGCTGTTAGTAAAGGACAAACACAAACATCCATGCCCTCAGTGGGATTCGAGCCTGCGACCCGCTGGTCTCGAGAGCGACAAGACCTGCGCCTCAGCGCAAGCCAGCACGAGTAAAGAACAATTAGACGATTAATCGCAGAGACTTCATTGCGAAAAATTCATTTCTGTTTTTTTTTTCATAAAATCATATGAAATGAAGGAAAATATCTATGTTTGAAGAAATTCTCATCGCAAAAAAAGTGTACGCAAGCACATCTAAAAAGACATTCATGGTGAAACTTAGGCATATTCCTTTCCACGTGAATCTAAGCACTATAAAAGTAGAGCGGGTTGCTAACAATCAGACGTAAAAATTAATATGCTTGCAACACAAACATGAAATTGACAGGTTTGCGATACAAACGTGGAAAAAAATGTTTTCTGGTAGATCAAGAGAGAAAACAGCCCTAATATACAGATCTGCATATCTTGAAAGATTATAGGAAGAGTGAATGTGGAAAGATGGTTCACTTCGCGAGTCGTGTTTTATTGGATTTACATTTAAATTTTAAAAAAATGGGAAATTATTATATAAAGAAAATTTATCAACGCAGACTATTGCATCGTTCTACAAATTTTAAAAAATTGAATGTTATGGTTCAAAGAATGATTTCTTTATATTTACGGGGTCACTGAACACTGAATATTGATTGGTTAGCTCTTGTTTTCGAGATAACAGCACTTATTACATGTCACTTCTCCATATATATGTATAGCAGAAATTTCAGGGTTATTTACACAATGACGGGGCATTTTTCTACTTTGTCCATAAGAACAGAATGTCAGATGAAATTCTCATAGCAGCACTTCTGTAAACATCAGCAATACAACCACTGGCGTTCGTCACTTCATAAGAACTGTAAACCATCCAGGCAACACCACCGCTGACCACGTGATGAACACGCGAGAACTCGCAGAGACTATAGCCGATCACGTAATGGCACCGTTGTGTGAGAAGGCTGCCAACAGTGTAAACGTGGGCACCCAATATTTAGCGGAAAACTCCGTAATTTGAGATCAAGTCATGACTGTAGTGCGAAAACTAGAGCTAAATAGAAATTTCAATTTCATTTTCGAATTCAATGACCCCTAGTTAGTCGAATTAGCTACTCTCATTTCCATGATTTTTTGTGTGCTGAACAGTGTTATCGGCATCTGGAGAATCATTAAGTAAAAAATTTTTTAGTTGCAAAAGAAATTTTCAGTCATTATTTTAGGTAATTTCGAAATGCTGAAAGAGAGTGCCAATACCCTTGTTAGATAACAAAGTTCTAAAATCTCTCCTGACGTTATTTGAGAAGGTAGAAACTGTCGAAGTTTTTTATCCTCGATGATAGGGGAAGCATGTCGCCAAAAGGAAATGTTTCTGTCAGTTTTGGAAAGAGATTTCCGTTTTGTCAGTTTTGGAAAAAGTGCGCTGGGTGAAAAATCAATATGTAAAAGAAAGTGGTCGTAATAGAAGGAGGCGCTTCGAGACAAATTAATGTATATCAACTACTTGCTGCGATAAGATTTGTCTTGTTTATTTTACTGCTTATTAATGTTTTGTCGGGTACCTCCTTAAACAGTTTTCGGCGTAGTTTTGTGTCGAATCATGACATTTTGTGTCGAACAGACTATACAGAGGCTTGAAGCAGCAAAAATTGAACGATTTTGACCTTCAGTTTCTCTTTGAGATACCTTTCCTCCCCGTCTGTTGTGTCCCCTGTTCCACAGAGGTCTAAGATGTCTGAGAATTTAAATGGAAGAACGCCTGTTTTTGAGGTTACCTTTATTCTGGTTCCTGTTTTTCTGTATAGTAAACTAGTGAAACGTGAGGAATGGCTCTTTTGTACCGTAGAAATGGCTCTTTTGTACCGTAGAAACGGCTCTTTATTCATGGGAAATTGGGTCCTATAGCTTCTGTTGGAAGTAGGCCGACTTAATTTTAACGTTAGTAGATTTACCATGGGGCACAATATACAGCTGTAACCATTTACTCTTTGGAAAACATCTCCTTGTATTGGATGATGAAAGTACCTGTCCTTTGCCATCTTTGTGACGGCAATGAAAATCTCGCGGCTTATTGGTGTTATCCAAGTATATCCAACCTTCATATAGGGTAACCATTCAGGGAAGCTACAGGCATCGCATTTCGTATACGAATGCGAAAAGCAGAGCTATAGTAACTGCAGTGATTTTGATAACAGTGATATACAAGGTTGTTAACAGAATTAAGTGCTACTGCAACTTCGACGATATACAGCCCTATGCATTTAAGCCGTTGAAAACGGGATCTTCTGTGATATATAGCATCCGGAATTTGTATAGGTCGCCCCCCCCCCCCCAGCTTGCTGCGGCATGTATACATACCTTATGACAGCGAATAACCCTACCTCATTCCTTCGACACTTGAAGATCACAGAATTAGGCACGTTCAGAGTTGGAATAAAATCTATTTTCAATGAATTTCTTATTAATTGACAATGAATTTAAAATAGCAGGATCATAGAAAAAGCACGACGCTTCAAATTGAACACATTTTCTGCATTTGAAAGAAAACAATGCTACAGGGATCTATGCCAAGTTGGAAAGCGTTTATTGGGACAGTATCCCATTTTACTAGGCAGTGGTCATATGATAGCGAACTTCCAAAAAATGTAGACTAGCCTGTAAGATAACCCCGTTCTGTTTGCCTCCCACCAATGAGAAGCCGCAAAACGTGCAACAAGAGGAGGTCCTGGTCTACGAAAACTAAAGAAACACAGTGGATCAGATCATGCAGAAGTCCACATCAGCCACGACACTGTTTGTAGGCAGAACTCCACATGACAAAGATTGTGGGAAGGCGGGTGATACATTTAATGCATCAACGCACAGAAGAATTTGTTTTGCCGTTAGGCAAACCCACAAAAAGTTGCGCATGAATTTTTTACGTTTGTCTTTTTTATATTTTATAAAATGCGCCTTTTTCACACAAGATTTTAACCAGGCACACTGTCACTAGTTGAATCAGATGCTTTATATTTTTCAAAGCTAATAAGTGTTACATTTTTGATACAGCAAGACTTCATCAAGACTACGAGGGTCGGTGTTAAGAAGTTTATCCATAGTCTTGATGAAATCTTGCTGTATCAAAGATACAATCAATCACAGGCAATTGCATATCACAATCCCCCTACTGTGTGGCAAGAGAAAGGAGTCGCTAGAAGTCAGATCCGTTGAATACTTCGTACCTAATAGTCCCTACAAGTGTCGCTCTTTCTGGAATGGATGTTCATGTACCCTGAGCTCTGCCGCTGATTGATCATATGGATTTAACTATCTACAACTTATGGTGAAGTTCTCGTAAAATAAATTACTTATTATACACTAGTTATTTATATATTTAATGTTTTCCTTTGTCGAGACCAAAATCGAGAAAATAGTAGTAACCTGTTGGGTGGCTTCCAGTTCATCACATCCTTTGAACAGAGAAGCTTTGTTCATAAGAGAAGCTTTTATCATCATTTCGATCCAACCAATAATAATCGGCATGGAAACAAGTTTCAATGCCCGAAAATATTCTTTGTAAATAGTTAAAAAAGAAAACACAGCGCCACTCTCATAAATGCTTTTTTTATTTAAATTATTTAAATGAATTGTTTAAAACTGCTGTATAAGAGAGCGTATAAGTTTTTGGATAAAATTAAGATCAGTGGCGGCATTGCGAATATCAGCTAAGTCGAGATGTCAAAATGTTGGGAACTGGAGAAATCGAGGTTCCACTTTAAAATAAGTCCCCACAGTGATCTCTAAAATTTAAACTTTGAAATAGCAAACATAAACTTGGGGTGAATCATAGGTTTTCTGTTCGAATTAATGTAAACGTATGAACTCATTCTTTTTATTAATCAGTGATTAATTTTAAAGGCCAAAAAACTGAAAATCATCATAATGTCGAGCAACAGCAATTGTGAGATGCGAACGCTGATATTAGTAATTTAGCAACAGAGAGTAATCGTCTAGTAAAAAAAATATGCTAGATTATTATCACATCCCAGAATCAAATTTTTCATGTTTTTTTTAATTTAAAAAAAGCAGGAAAAAAAACTGAATGCAGTACTTATACTTCATCATAAATAAGCGCCTGATCTTTTCATGTCCGGATATATTTTTATGGATATTTTTTTTTTACTAATATGGACTCTTGAAATAAGCAACGCTAATAAACAAAACATTTCACTTAATATCTTCCGGTAAAAATAGTTATGTTTATCACAACAATTTTTTCTGCTTTTCTGCAATTTTAAGCAGGATCATTGTATTTTGCAATGAAAAAAAACAAGCGTATTATACATATAAACATGAGGTTTAATCAGGTAAATTACTAAATTTTCAATTAAAGTTAGAAAAGAAATTAGAAAAAAAATTAGAAGTTTAGTTTTCTATGTGCTCCTGTGGCCTAATGGATAAGGCGTTGGCCTCCGGAGCCAAAGACTGTGGGTTCAAGTCCCACCAGGGGCGTAATTTTTTTTCTCTCTACTTTCTTTGGAGTTATCGACTTTATATTATTATTATACAGAAATTAATAGAAGTTTGCTTATTTTATTTCTTGAAAATAAACGCCATCCAATAATAATAATTTTGCGTAATCCCCTTTTTAAAAGTAATAAAATTGCATGGAAAAATTTTAACGTGATGCTCTATCATTAAAATATGCTCATATTTTTTTTAATAAGCATGAAAATGATGCACTCATTACGTCGGGATAAATGTTATTTTTAGACAGAAATTTGGATTTCAATGATTTGAATTTCAAACAGGTGACAATCTAAAAGAAATGAAGTATATCTGTTTGTTGCTCATTTCAGATAGACCTGACCTGATTTTTTTTTGTATGCAAACGATTTCTCCAAGTTAAGATTGAATTTCGTGATAGTGGGAAGCGTGTTATGGATCAGAACTCCCGCTGAAATTTTCCGTTCGTTTGCAGTTGCTTGACCTCGTGACATTAAGAATACTCCCGAAACCATGGCTAATTAGGAACCTATAATTCTGATGACAAGGAACACGATAGGTGTTCATCAGGTCGAAAGTAAATATGCAACGCAACAGAGGATTATGGATATCTGACGTGAACTTCCTCTTTTTTGTTTAAAATTTGTTCTCATTTTGCATATCGAAGTTGCTCCCAATTAAGAACACCAACTAAATATTTTTCTCCCTAGTTTTTTGAAATTTAAAGCTTAGTCCTATATGTAGTTCTCAATTTAGAATTAGGTAAGATTTAAATGTAAATTCAAGAGACATTAGTTATTACTGACTTATGAGAATTTTTTTTTATAATTTGCTTTTAATTGAATCAAATTTTAAGTATTGTAGGTCTTCTACAATTTGTTCATTAATTTGGTCAAGTCAAAAGAACAATAAGCGTAAAGGTATATGTGCAGAAACTTATTTCAGCAGGATACTATCATTTCATTAAACCAGTCAAGATTAAAAAAAACGCATCTAATACTGATTGATCAAACTATTTGAACTCGATTATTTCTAAAAGGCTAATCCAATTTTAAGTTAAAATTAATGAATTTTAATTGATTTATTTGTTTTAAGATAAGCTTACTAAACACTAAAAATAAGTCGTAAGTAAAGAGTCAACAAATCCATAAAGCTAAAATCTTTTTATAGAAACATTTGATTGACGGTTATGGATGTTCTGGTCATTTTTTTTTTTCATAAAAGTTTTTCAGTCACGTTATCGTATTGCTCAATTCTCGTTTACCTCTATAGACAGCACATAAAAATTGAATGGCATTAAATTAAATAAATTTTGAATGCGTACTATTTATTGATTTCATCCAATCTCTAAGAAGCAAACAAGGGCTGATCATAAAAATCAACTTTTTTTTTTCCCAATATGATTTTCTTTGATCCATCATATGTTTGACATTAATAAAAATTTAGTGAAAAAAATGAATCGATAGTTGAAAGGAAAACGAAATATAACATTTTGAGTCCCTTGCTAATTCGTTGCATTCTGTCATTTTCTTATTTATAAAAATTATAACTAAACAATTGAGTAATTAAATTGGAAAGGAATACCGAAAAACAAAAAATTCTAAATTAAAATGAAAAGGGGAAACTGCTATTTTAATTGTTTTTGTTTTGTATTCATTCTATAGATGTAAAGAACGCGTTATCCGTACATCTGTTTTGCTGAAACATGTCTCTAAGGTTGGTAGAGCAGAGACCATTTACATGTAAGTGTCAATGAACATACTTAAGTTGAAATTTTTCGATTTAATGACAGTGGCTCGATATTAATATAAAGGCTAATGTGTAGGAAAACATCACTGAAGGGATAATTTGAATACGTTATAAAAGGTATACAGGGTGTTTCTATAGTGCCCGGCACGAAAGAAAAATGAAACTGGCGCATATATAAATGAATAAAACTCGTTCAACCAATCAGAAACGGACTGGAAACGAGGTATTACTTATACCTGGCATCAGTAGTAAGTAATGCCCTGATTCCTGTCAGTTTCTGATTGGTTGAACGAGTTTTATTCATTTACACATGCGCCAGTTTCTTTTTTCTTTCGTGCCGGGCACTATAAATTATCTCCCGTATTATACATGTTTATTACTCAAAAACTATTACAGATTTTAACGTGATTTTTTTTTATTCAAAAAGAAAAACTCAGAAAGTTTCTTAGCCTCGCGTGAGTTGATAATGAAACACGCGGTTGGCGCATGGTACCATTGTTTGCGCGTGGTATCATTGTTGGCGCGTTGTTCCATTTTTCCCGAGACGCAGTAAACAATGGCGAGTGTTCAAGAAAAAGCTGAATGCGTGTTATGGCTTGCGGAATTTAAGTCAATGATTACACTTCAGAAAATGGTCAAAACAAAGTGTAAAACGGATCCTCCAAATCATAAGGCAGCCTGTTACACAAAAAGGGTGCTGGTTAGGGCACTATAATAGAGAGTACGGACAATTGGATTGCGGCGGCCATTTTGTTGCCTTTCTTCTATTTACTAATAGCTGAGCCAATGAAAAAAACACTCGCTTTAAAACTGTTTAAGTTAGACAACATAACTTCCCCCCCCCTATTTTTATCATAAAATGTTACATATAATTTTATGTACATTTACGAATGTTACAATTTAAATTTGTCATTAAAGTGATTTAATTTAGGTAACATACTAGTTAGTGATGAAACAGCAGGATTCGCCTTAAAACTGATTAAAAGTTATACAAAATTATGTTTTTCCTATTTTTATAATATATATTATTTTATTTATATTTAAAAATGTTACATTCAAATTTAAGTCATTAGAATGATTTAAGTTAGCTTATTTATTTTACGTCCTCATTAGCAAAATTAACAAAAAAATTTTTTCTGAGAGGGAAAAGAAAGAAAAACAATATTTACTCCACATTCTTAATGACTGCTCGCACTGCCATACTCCTACTGCCATACTTTTTTTTTCCTGACAAGTAGAAAAGCGGCTAAAACTTGAACGCCCTTAAATTTCATAAGGTCATGAAAACTCAGTTTTGATAATAAAAAGCTGGCTTAATTGCTTCTTATAAATTTTTCTGCTTCTTCCAATAAGTTGTTAAATACAGCTGCATTTACAAATTGGCAAGTTCTAAAACATCTTAATTCAGTGAATCTTTTAAAATAGACTTGTTCCCAATTCTTCACCATGTTCAAATTGTTCTTCAGAAAAATGTTTCTATGAAACATGATTAGATTTTTAACATAAATAAAAAGAAAATTCATTAATGTAGTATATTCTGCATTTTACGAGTTGTAGTTCAATGGAGGGTAGGGCAAAACCCCCAGTCTTAAAGTGTAAGGGAGGAAAAAAACACAGGTACAAAACTCCCAGAGATAAAAGCTATGGTAAAAGGATCAAAGATGACATAACCTCCAAATGAAGCCTTAATTTTTATATCATTTTTATCGAGTTATCTGAAAATTTATTGAATTTTATCTTTGTGTAGTTATTCGTGGTTTGTTACTGCAGTTTACTGCATAGCAGCACGGCATTTCAGAAGAAATTGAAAGTTAACAGCTTTTAATAAGTATGCATTCGTACAGAAGCACGTAGAAAAAGACTACACGAAAGGCAACAAAATGGCAATCGAAGGGTCACGTGCGACCGACCAGCCAATGAGCTTGCGTACCTGGCGGCTTACGTTCGGGAAAAAGAATGTCCGTACTCTCTATTATAGTGCTCTAGTGCTGGTAGACCTTCAGCGACACCACAGAGAGTAGAAATGGTCAGAGAGGCATTCGATCGTAGTCCCCGTAAATCACTTCGACAAGCGGCTCATCAACTGGATATGCCAATGACATCCGTACATAAAATAGTGAAGCACCACCTTCGTCTTACACCCTTATAAAATTCATATGATGCATGAACTGAAGCCAGACGACCGACCAAAGCTCAAGAAGTTTCCTGAAGTTCCAAAAATCGACAATGATCCCATCTTCCTTGAGGACATTTTGTTTTCTGATGAGGCAGCATTCTGTACCCCCGAAGCAGTAAACCGACACAACTGCCGCATTTGGGTCTAAGGGAGTATATACGCGACAGCCCAAAGGTTAATGTTTGGTGCGGTTTAATGCATGATCGTGTTATCGGACCTTTCTTTTTCGCTGAAGACACCATTACCGCTGCAACTTACCTAAATATGCGGAGAACTACCTGATTCCACAGGTGGAAGAACTGCAGCCCAATATAGTCTACCAACAAGATGGAACACCTCCTCACTGGGGCCTGCAAGTTAGGCAATGCCTTGATACGAACTTTTCAGGACGATGGATTGGAAGGAATGGGCCAATCTCTTGGCCCCCTCGCTCATCCGATGCGAACCCTCTGGGTTTTTTTTCTAGGGATATGTGAAAGACAGAATGTACAAGACCACCGTTGATGACACTGAAATTCTCAAGAACAGAATGATTGAAACAGTCGCTGAAATCACCCCCGAAATGTTAGCCCGAACATGGGAGGAAATCGACTTTCGCTTTGACGTCCTTCACGCCATAAATTGAGGGCACATTGAAATTTATTAAGGCATGCTACGAAACTTTTTGAGTTTTTCTTTGTGAATAAAAAATCACGTTAAAATCTGTAATAGTTTTTGAGTAATAAACATGTATAATATGGGAGATAATTTAGAAACACCCCGTATTTATAAGTTAATTATCAACATGACAAATAACAACAAAGGCATTTTTTAGAATGCCTATCATGAATGCCCTGAACACGGCAGCATCATCACATGTATTGCATAAATGCATTTGGCAGGTATTCTTCAATGTGGAAGGGAAAACATTAATTTATTGGATGAAATCCGTGATAGTGCCAAGAGCTGAAGTGCTCTTCATCGATGAGAGAATACGAATGAGCAGCGGGAGGAAAATAGGAAAGACAAAAAAAGTCGATTAGTTAAGAAGATCCTGCATCAGCGAGAAATAAGAAGCAGATTCTTTAATTAGAAAAAGATAGAAAATAGCTATAATGGTTTTAAAAATGAAGAGCTATACTATTAGGGGCGTAATGTGATATGAAATCTTCAACTCTTTTATTGTTTAATCAAAAATTCCATTAGAGATAAAAATTTCAATTCTGTTATCGTTCGTGCCAAGCTGTAGTCATTTTTGGCACACTCCGAACAACAAGCTGAATTATTCAGAGTTATGGTTTTTTTTATTAGCTACAGTTAAGTGAAGAACCTTTTTTTATTTATTTCTGTCTAATTTTCTTCTATCGGAATGAGCATCATTTGACCTTTATTATTATGATATGATAGTGCAAATGTCTTTCCTATAAAATTGCAACTTGCAACGTATTACAATGATCTGAATACTCTCAATTATCGAGCAAATACAGCAGTGCATTTCTGTTGGCGTTACTATGAGGCGCATCCAGAAAGTAAGTTTCCCGATGTTTTCCCCTTTAAAGTAAACGTAATTAGCCGTGTCAATTGCGCATGCGTAACAGATCTATGACGTTTCAATCATATGCCAGCCGGACAGCTCCCGCCTCGTGCCAGTAGCGTGGTAGCAATGGTCCGAAATGGTTTGGTTTGGTTTGGTTTGTTTGGTATTAACGTCCTTTTCAACTGCTATGGTCATTTCAGGACGGCGTTATAGGGGCCGCAAATTTTGCCTCGCAAGGGTTCTTTAACGTGCAGCCGGCAAACGACTACACAGGACCAACGGCTTTACTTCCCTTCCGAAGGAAGTGCGTGAACTCAGGATTTCCCCCTGAAAAATCCTCGTCGTCCTCGGCCGGGATCGAACCCGCGTACTCGGGCATCAGAGGCGACCACGCAACCGCTGAGAGGCCGAAATGGAAGCTCTTATTTCTTCTCCCGCCGCCTGCGAGGTTCGGTCGGTGATAAAGTTCTTGAATGCACAAAGCATTGCGCCAATTGAAATTCATCGTCAGCTCTGTCAGGTCTATGGGCCGAACATCATGAGTAAGCAGATGGTGCGTCGCTGGTGTAGGCAGTTTTCCGAAGGTCGTCAAAGTGTCCATGATGAAGAGCGCAGTGGGCGACCATCCCTCATCAATGATGATCTTGTTGAGCTTGTGCGGCAGCCCTGATCTTGCTCCCAGCGATTTTCACGTTTTCTTGCACCTCAAGAAATTCCTGTCTTCCGGTGAGCGTTTTGGCAACGACGAAGAGCTGAAGACGTCTGTCACACCCTGGTTCCATTCACAGGCGGCAGAGTTCTACGACAGGGGGATACAAAAGTTGATCCCACGATACGACAAGTGTCTCAATTCTGGTGGTGGCTATGTTGAAAAATAGCTGAAACATTGTTGTACTTGTTGCCAATAAATATGTTCCTGTAAGTGTGAGTTCTTTTTTTTTTTTAAATAGGGATGCGCCTCGTATTTTTCGATACTAAAAGTGTTCTATGCTCTATTAAATGATATCTTACTATAACCAAAACCAAAACTGATGAAATCAATACTATTAAAGAGTAAAAGTTTAAAAATATTATGACTCTTGGTAATACCAAGTAATTTTACAGATCGATGGTAGTTTATTATGACTTCTTCTAAGATATCACTCGGGACAAAAATAAAGCATGGGATGGGCCCCTATATAACAAGAAATTAACCCTCCCCCCGAGAAGAATATAGCAAATTAGCAGAAGCCCTGGGGTGATCTACTTTTGACGGATAAAAGAGATAAAAAAAAAAACGTTTTTTGGTTGTTTTTTATCAAAAAACTTTATTTTCTCTAATCTAGTATTTAGAGAATGTAAACGAGGTTATCTTTTTTGGTTCTCATCATTTCCAATCGAATGAGATATCACATGCCATATGAAAACATTAATAGTTCTAAAAACCTCTACAACTTCAACCCCAACGAGGCAATTTCGGCCAAACTTAATAGTAATGTATATCTTGGCTGCATACCGAATTTTACTCCATAATCATATACAAGAGATGGTCCTCTCTAACTCCCATCCCCGTAACTCCAACTCCAGTGAGCCAATCGAAACCAAACTAAATAATAAAATAGGACATGCCGATGGTAAGCTACATTCCGAATTTCAAACTTCTACGTCAAAAAATGTAGAAAATATGAAGAGGACGGACGGACAAACGGGACATTGTGAAACCGTCTGTCCGTTCACCTGTTTCCTTCTATTTTCTACCTTTTTTGACGTACAACGTTGAATTTCTGAATGTAGCTTACCAAAGGCCTGTCCTATTTCTCTATATAGTTTTGTTTTGGTTGGCCCACTGGAATTGGAGTTACAGGGATGGGAGTTAGTCTATATAGTATAGGGTAACGTCAACCAACAAAGCTCTCTACTTTCATCACATTTCGTCTTGTGATTTCTCACGTGGGAAATTTCAAAAAACGTATTGTTTAAGAAATCTTACTCAGAAGCCTTTGCGGAGGCGTTTTGATATTTCCATTTTCAGTTCGCAATTGAATATTTGACCGCAAGAAGTCTCTTCTGATTGATGTATTTTCGAGTGCCTTTATAATGGTAGTTATAAAAGCACTCTAGTGTATTAATCGTTCTTTAAGCGAACGTTTTTCTTTAAAATTAATGGCCATTTCTTGTCGTTTTTCCTAACAAAATCAATGTAACGATAAAATATGAGAGACTTCGAGTAAAACTTCGATGTTTCCAAAGATGATTTCCAGTTCTTTCACGATCAGTACATGTGGCCATTGGGTTTCGATACCCCCACCCCCCCACATGTTTCTCTTTTCCCATCAACCCTTTCGAATATTTCGATTTTTAAATAATTTCACTTCCGTTTCGTAATAACATACTGATCGCTTAGGCTTTCCAACTGTAATGTTCAGTTTGTATACTTATTGTACCTTTTTTGTTTTTTTTTTTACTTTATTATCGCATTGACTGGGATATTAATTGTTTGTTAGCGCCATCGATGTTGATTAAATAATCGATGTTTTTATCCAATATAAATTTTATACTGTACTCGAAAAACATGTCATCTAAACGCTTTAAATTTATCTGAACTGTATGAGTTGACAACGTTTTAATAAAGATGCATTTATGTTCTGAATTTTGCAGCTTTTCTTTAAATGAACGACAATAAATCTCATTCTTTATTATGTTAGATTATATTATAAATTTAAATCATAGTTTATTATGAATTTAATTAAATTTTAAATCGTTATATTACAGTAACATCGATGTATAATCGATGGATTTGTAAAAAACTTTTGAATTTTTACGTCTATTTTGAAACATCGATGGTCGGTGTGTGTTCTCCCAATATGGCAATAAAGATGCGCCGAAACTGAAGTTTTCTGATTGTTTGAAGCAGTTGTGGATCCACTTGAATTGAAAATCCGCCCGCAAAGCAGTTGCCCAGAGTAATGCAGGCGAATTCCGCTAAATGTGAAACGACAGTCCGTGAGGAAAATCTTCGTCTTGCGTTGCGGCCTCCGCAAACTGTAATTGTGAAGCAGGCTTAAAAGATATGAGAAATAGATATGAAAAATACGCCCGCAGTTTGCGGGACGGAATCCGCGCGTCTTTATTTTTTTGTGAAATGAACGCGTTTGCGGAAAAAAATCTCTTCGCGTGGCGGGCTCCGCATCCGCGTAAATTCCGCACGCAAGCCTTAATTGTGAAACAGACTTTATAGTCTCCTTGCTTTAGGGAATTACCCTCCCTGCTTTGACAAAGGATAGCCTCTATCTGAAAGTCAGCTTTTTTTTTATTTATTTATTTATTTATTTATTTATTTATTTATTTATTTATTTATTTATTTACAGCGTGCGGCAATTGCCTCCACAATAGCTGGCTTGAGAACTTCAACGGTGTTGTGTGGATGTTTGTTGGACTCCCTCTCATAGACGCCCCAGACGTAATAGTCCAAAGGATTGAGATCAGGGAAGCTGGGGGGCAACCTGTTGGGAGGGATGTGGTCGTGAAGATTTGTGGTCATCCATGCCTTATGACTTGAAGCCGAGTCCTGTTGAAAAACATACGGCCTACCTGGTGTTACAGCACTAATCCAGGGTCGAATGGTCGCCTCATTAACCTGCAGCTCCCTCCTGAGTGCACTTATGGACTTCCCAGTGTCCTCATCAATTGCAGCTTGGACAGAACGGATGAATTCCGGCGTCCTGATACGGTCCGAGTGCCGACAATGTCGTTTCCTCTGTGAAACGGTTGGCACATCATCACTAGCAGCGCCCAGTTCTCTCCGAACTTTGAACGCGAACGAATGGGTGGCTTTCAGGAATGCAGCAATCTCAGAGTCGGAGTGTCCTGCAGCCAAGGAGACGATGACAGCATGTCGCTTCATTTGCTGGGTTATCTTTAGATCCGCCATGTTTATCTGCCTCGTTTCGGAATTGTAAAATAGTATGACGTATTGATTATTACGTCATACTCACGTGCTCTCAAATACCTACTGCACCCTGTATATATATATATATATATATTCCAGATAAATAATATATATATATTATTTATTGTATTCCAGATTTTTTGTGTCTCGCCTTTCTCTCTTACATCCGTCAAAGGAAATGACGAGAGACGCAAGAAGATAAAGTTCTTTTTATTTTCTAAACACTACGTTCAAGAAAAATCAATTAAAAATTTCGAATAAAGAGGTAAAAAAATAGATGAACTTAGCGATTCCGCTACTTTCCTATATCCTCTTCGGGGGGAGGGGGGGTTAAGTAAAGGTGTGTGCTTAGAAATTTTTTGTTTTTAATATTTTGTATGTACTATACAACTCCGGATAAAACAAATTACGATATCGGTTGCCAGAGCATGGATGTCTATTTAAATGTATTCTATTTATTCAAAAATCAAATAAACACATTAATACAATAATAAGTGATTTTAATCATCAGTCGATTGGCTACAATGTAACAAAAGTTATTTATCAAAATAGTCATTTAATTTGTTTTGCGTTTGATTAAATACGATTTAAATAAAGTAACTGACTATTTTGATAAATAACTTTTGATACATTGTAGCCAATGGACTGATGAATAAAATCATTTATTATTGTATTTGTGTGGTTTTCGAATAGATAAGTTTAAATAGAACAACCCATGCTCTGGCAACTAATATCATAATTTTTTTGCCCGGATTTGTATATGATTATATGAACTTGGTCAGCTACGATGTTTGAATAACTACGCCTTCATGTAGTGACTAACCTTCATCAATGGATCCAAAATATCATACGAAACATTCCACACATCATTAAATAAATTCCGCGAGAATCCATGTTTTCTGCAAATCTCAGGATGCTGCATTCTGGTGGAACACTGATCCTATTGTGCTAGCGGGAAATTCGTTTTTTATGCAGACGTAAGATATAGCATTACAGCTGTAACCGTAAGACACTATATTCCGTATGTTTTGGAATTCACATTCTTGCTCTTTGATGTAGTGTTGCAGGTCTGTTGACTTATACCAATCGAACAAGCCCCCACTCGCCATAATATTGCAGTTGTTCTAGAACATTCCATGAGCTCAGTGGCATGTTGGGTAGCTACACTCTCTTGTGTACCTGCTACCTTTAGGTACCGGTTCAAAGCCCTCGAAATCACGCCTTTTATCTATTCCACTCGCCACGACACTTTCGGGTATACTACTGTACTAACAAAAACACTTGCGCTTAGCTTTTGAGAAGTGAGGGCCAATCAGAAGAAAAGGGTTAAATAGTTTCTGTGTCATCCGGTGCATTCATAGCAAATTTTCCTATCTTTAATGCAATTACACAAAAATCCAGTTTAATGTAAAAAATAATTTATTTATTCCTATATAAATAAATGTAATAATCTTTTTATGAAATTTTACAGTGAATTATATTGAATAAATTATTTTTTAGAAAATGGACTCTTATTTATGGACAACAAAAAATCCCAAATTGGACAATTATTTCTGGACATAGGGACTAGTTATTAAATATTTTTAATTTTCAGTTATTGTTGAACAATTACTATTTCAGTTTAACGCCATGCATTCATAGCTTATCTTTTAAAAGCAATTTCACTTTCTCTTAATGACATTGATTTACTGTTAGACCCTGCATGGAAAAAATATTCGAACACCTGACGAAACATGGAAATTTTGTTTGCGATTCAAATTAGACGCATATGCTTGACATTGTATGCTCCTATATATAAGATTGATCTCCCTATTACAATACTAGTGAGCTGGAAGAACGCAATGCCCATAGGAATTGCGAAGTGTCCATAGACACGGAGAAAGTAAGAATGGGTGCCGAATCAGCAAAGTTTCATTTCTTGCTTTCTCTATGGTCTAGAGATTCTAAAATCGACAGCAGCCGATGTGATTCAAAGATGGAAGACAAGTGACACAAGTACTGCAAAATCGCGTCTTGGCAGGGCTCGTGCTCGGAGAACCTTGAGACGGATGGTCGGAAAATCACGCCAGTCCTCTGCAGCTGACCTAATATCTGAAGTTGAAAAAGCCACCGAACTTCGTGTTTGTACAAAAACTATCCGAAATTAGCTGCGTTCATTAGGTTTTCTTGGTAGAACAGCTGTACACAAGCCTTTCATCACTCCTGTAAACGATATTTCTCTCCATGATTTTTCTCTTCAGGACATAGCCCACTCGAGGGAGTTAGATTAAGATAGGTTAATTATACACAGTTAAAATCTATATTTATAATTAAAATAATATTTAAAATAAACAACCTATGTATAATTAAAATAGATCTGTATACATAGTTGTTTGTAGAGTTGAATAAAAATTTTGTGGAATAAAATTAGCATATCTTTTCATGCTGTGCTTTTTCATTGGCTTTTAATTCTCTTTTTATATAAATTTTATGTATATAAGCAGATAAGTGTTCGCATACGTTTTCAAGAATTTCAGGAAAATAAGTAATCTCTAAATTTTTAAAATCAAATTCAAGTTTTTGTAGAGATAATTACTGAATAATTAATTAATATTAAGTGTGACATTCATTACTATTGAATAGCTATTGATACAGGTTTGCCTTTTATCATCGACATTTCCGAATAACTCAGATTACAAATACTAAGTAAATGTTATTTTATTATTAGGATTAAAAATTGCTAATTTCATCTCCGAGAAATAGTAAATGAGTTCAATGTGATTATGAAATCTTTAAATTATAGTTTTTATCGAAAGTGATATGAAATTATCTGAAAAACCACTTTTTTAAGTAAGGGGTTATTCAAATCCAGCAATAAATTGTTTCTTCTTAGGCCGTTAGAAACCTGGGCAAGAAACAAATTATGACTTGGGGATCCAAATATAGAATTGCCTGTTGGAATTCACCCAAATTATTCGCACGTAAATAACATTGTTAAATAATAATAAAGATAACTTTAATAATTCCTAATATAACAGAATGCGTAGGATGCTTTGGAATCTTTTTGTTTTAGTGCGTGCTGGTGTCTAGCCAGAGCGTATCTTGTGTTTTTTAAAGGGGCTCATTAGATATTCTTCCTTCATTAGCCTCGTTTTACCTTGAAATGAAAGCAGAAACGACCCGGAAATCAATTCACCCACTTCCGGTATTTGTCTCTCTCTCTGTCTATGATCGATTCATCAGGAGGGAAAAAATCTCCAACGTGTGATAATGAATTCGATTTTTTTTATTTGTTTTTATTTCTCCGACCCACGTTTTTCCCCTAGCTTTTCTGAAGCGTTGGTGACCTCGGTCGTCCCCAGTCATCGTCACCGCCGCGGCCTATCCCATTTTCCGTTCGTCCGATCAATTGACGGCATTATGACGTTTACTCATTCTTCTTGGCTCAACTAGCTCTTCCAAAAAATATTAAATTCTTAACTTAATTGCTATCAAAAAAAAATTTGATTTTTAACCTTAATTGTACCGCTTTTTCAACGCCTTTTCCCTTTGCTTTGAAAGTATCACTTTTAAAAAAACTTAAATGATGTTGTGCCGAATCGAATGTCTTAAGCAAAAACTTGTACTAAATATGCGACACGAAAATGGCAAAGGAATTTATTCGATTGTTTATTTTTACTCTCATGTTTTAAAAGTCACGCTTTAGAGCTGCTTATCACTTTTTGAGATCGTTGAAAGTGTTTACTTGCTCACTCCTAGAACGGCATCGATTAATTTCTCTTAAAACTTCGTTTGAGGAGGGGGAGGGGGGTGAGGTTTCCTTGTAATCAGCAATGAAGCTTAAATACAAAATGCTGTAAAGGCTTTTTGAAATATTGAACAAAGGTCTTTTTGTTCTGTATTCACTATTTAACTGGACGTTTTGTAATTCGTTTTCAATTGGATTAATTTTTCGTTTTATAAAGAAGCATTGATTAGAGATGTTGGTAGATTGAAGCTTGTCGTCACGAGACATTGTAATTATGGAATTACGATGGAACGAAAAAAACTTAAATATTCCCGGTTGGTTCGATTGCGTAAAGATACTGTATAAAGCAACAAAACAATCCAGTAAAAGTTGATCTACCCGATGAATCAAATGAAAATATTGATTGATAAACAACTTGCAAAACAACAGTTTAAGGAAAATTGAATAAAGCAATTTTTTAATGTTTCTTTCATCCAATATATGTTTCCTTCATTCAATAATGTTCCATTAGGCCTATATATAAAAAAAACAAACTGCTATGATGTATACAAAGTTCTCGAATAAATTTTCTTACTTTAAAGGATGGAATAATTAGGAATCTGAGATTCACGATTTCAAGTACAAATAATATTTCTCACATTTGATTCATGGATTTCTTGCCTAGGCCATCCGATTTCTCACATTTAATGATGAAATTTTTCATCATTAATTCGAACAGCTGAGGTAAGCGTACCATTAAAACCCTCACTGACCATCTAATGATTTATTCTCACATTTGCAATAAAAATATGAAATTAACTTCACCATCCTTTTCCTTCTTGGAGTTTTGTAAGAATTATGGAGTAAAATAAAGGCAAATGATCCTTTGCCTTAAATATATTATTTATTTATTGAGTGAGAGATTTAATAGATAATTGAAACGAGACAACAGAGATTACTTATGTCAAAATTATAGGTCAAGATATTTGATAAGAAATCCCAAATGTATGTCAAAAACAGGAAATATCGATTTCTTTTTATAGATGTTGTGTATGACCAATTTCGAGATTAGTTTCATGTAGATCCAGTAATTATAGTAATTAATCCCTTGTATGTAAAAGCTGAAGCAATTTCCAATAATGATTAAAAAAAATTAGCTTTGAGTAATAAAGAAAAAGAAAAACACGAGAAAGTCAGCCATTCTCGTCATTACAAATATAACATTTAAAAATTTTTTTTTAGCATTTTTGGTCAAAAACCTGTTGCAGTAATGTCAATTTTCGCTATCTTATTAAATTTTTCTAATGATCTTCTAAAGATTAATAAATATTTCTAATTACCTCCTTAAGAAATAACTACAATTCTTATTTAAAACACTTAATTTTTTCCCAGTCTTCCTTCCTGAAACTTTTTCTTCTGCTCTGATGAGACGGCGAAGAGGAGAGTGAACAGGAAAAAGCGATTTCAAGCGAACAAGAAATCGATGATGTTTCATTTATAAGTAGAAGAACTATACATAAATCATAAACTTAATTCTTTTTACCAAAGAAAACAATTCTAATTTAAAAATTCTCTAGACAATGTTTTTAATATACCTTTATCTAATGTAATATGGCGCAATCGAGCAGCTGCATTAGAAGAACGTTTTGGGTTTATAAATTTTTAATTGGGGCTAGTCGATACTTCTCCGTCAAATTTCAATCCAATCATCAAAAAATCTTATGGGATTAATTACAACTACGATATAAGATTTAAAATTCTATTTAATCTATGCCATCCTTTTTGGTTACTTCATTCTTTTTTAATGATATAAAAGCTTTAACTTTCATATGGAATTTAATATCTGGAAATGGCTATGAATAAATAGATCGAATGTTTTTAATAAATTATTTTTCTTAAGTAAAGGAAAAAAATTGTGTTTCACATATTTCATATTAAAATTTTTATGGTCCTCTTATACACTTTTACTTAACTCACAACTTCTTTCTTTCTGTCTGTCTGTTTCGTTCAAATCTTGCAATCAATATTTTATCCTCTTTCGGTTGTTTAAAAGAATGGTTTATCTTTCCTCCAGGGTTCAAACGATCCAAATTTGGCACACTGATTCATTTCCGGTGATAATACAATCCAGTATTTAAATTTTCAAAATACGAATTCTTAAAAAGGGTTACAAATGATTTTCATTTAATTTACATCCCAGATAGGGAGTTGGGTCATCTCTTCTGAATTAATTTTCAGCTAAGGTAGGGGAGTGGGTCACTTATTCGGGTTTTCTTTATTTTCGCATATTTTGCAAAAACATGGGTTAAAATTTGATTGCAAATCCAAGGCTAAAACAGAATAAAATAGAAAATATAATTTTTTAAACATACACTTTCACTTTAAAAAGTAAAAAATAATTTTGGTGCTTCTCATTTAAATGCGAATTCATAAAACTAGAAAAGGTGAAAGGCGGCGCATTTAATATTAAATTTTAAATTTTAAAATGAAACTACTTCAATAAAATAAACGCGCCGCAACGATTTTACCTTTTCTAATTTTATGAAATCGTATTTAAATAACGGGCACCTCAAAAATTATTTTTTACTTTTTTAATGCACTTTTTAAAGTAAAAGTGTATGTTTAAAAAAATTTTTTATATATTTTTTATTTTATTAAAATGAACTTTTACCTGAAATTGTAATATATACAAATTATTGTAATTTTTTTTATTTGCCTTTCTAATTCATAGAAATGAAATATTAAACAAGATAAGAGGAAAAAGAAGGTTTTTTTCAAAACACGTTTTTATTCTTGTTTAGCAACAGCATGGTTATTAGAAGTTAGTGGTTGGTCAACTCCTCCTCAAAAGGCTATTAGCGCCAAAGGAGACCACCAAGTGGCATTGAATGAGACCAGTAGTCCATTTTTACTATACGTTGTAGCTGATTCAGCTACTAATTCAGTGAATTAAAGTAATTTTTTTTAATTTTTTAAAATTTTATTTCATTTTACATAATCATTCATAGACGACTCATTCATAGAAATATTAAGTATAAAACGACCCAAAAAACATACACAAAATAACCAAATTAAAAGGTATTCAAACACCATGCAATACAAAAACTTTTCATAAAACGGAAAGAAAAAAAATAGAACAAATACCCAACATTAAATAACACCAAAATTGAAAAAACTAACCCTGCTTAAAAATTAAAAAATAAGCAAAAGAAATGAGCACTGACGAAGGTCTCCATTGAAACTAAGCTTAATGTATGGTGGTCAATAGACTACTGACACATTGAAGCCACCTAGTGGGAGCAGTTTTCCCCAATTACGTTTTTAGCATCGAGAACAAAGGAGTTGACCAACCACTAACTTCTAATAACCATGGCAACAGTAAGCAACTGATACAGCTAACCCTCGTCATAACAAATTGTTTGTTGTGGCAATCGGCAATTCGTATAATGAATTAGTACCATTAGAACACGAACCAGTGACAAATTTTTTTAAACATGCATTGTCATCGGACTCGTGTATGTGTTTCAAGTTTCAGCTCTCTAGCTTGTCGGGAAGTTGGTTTAATATGTGACCCGGACAGACAGAGAGACCCACAGAAAAATAATTTAAATAAAAGGGTATAAAAAATAATAAAAAAATCAAGTGTTCCCATTTCGAATATTACCGTACAGTGATCAGTTAACGAACAGTTCGGATAACGGACACTTTCGCGAAAGATTTTTATGTTCGGATAGCGAACAGCTCAGAGAAAAAACACTAGAAGAAGCAATGCTATATGTAAGATTTGCAGAACTGTATTTTCTGTCATTCTATGAACGGTTTTTATCACGAAACTTTGACAGTTGTACATTATATACATCAGTTGAAAAAAACGCCAAGAATAGAACATTTCTCAAATATTATATACAACTGAATATACCATTAAAAATACTATTTAAGATTTCAAAGTTACCCCTCCCCCTAGCCCCCCCTCACAAGGGGGGGGGGGGTATTTTTTTAACTAATGAATTTCCCCTGCGAAATAATTCACTTTTGATTTTGGACATTTTTTCGTACAATAGTTTCCGAGCTATTCAGTTGTCTCAAGATAAATGCCTCACCCTGTATAAACCAAAATCATTAGATAAATAAGATTTTAGGACTCGTAATTTCCCCAATATTACGTTTTGTGTCCAATGTACATACACATGCGATACTACCTCCAGCTGCTGGGTTGTAGAACAAAGCAATCCATATTAGACAGATTCTTAACACCCCACAAACGAAAAAATAAAACACGACTGATGAAAATGCAAGACTGCATAAGTAGTATTATTGTTATTACATATAAAGAAATATTTCATATAGTAAGAAATTATATAGTTTTTTTATGTTGGCGGGGTCCTCAGAACGAATTAATCAAATTCCCATAGTAACCTATGGTAAATCGAGGATCGGTTAACGAACAATTCGTGTAGCGAACATTGTCTTGGAACGGATTCAGTTCGTTAACTGATCACCCACTACTTTGTTTAATTCAGTAGAGGAGCATCCATAAGAAATTAATAAAATAGAAACTGGAAATAATGCTCGATGCACAAGGAACAGTACTGATATTACCAGGACAATGGAAAGAAAAAACTCCATGACATGGATTCGAACCAGGAAACACAACTATACCTTATTATTATTATTACTCGTTGCCTCTACCAATGGGGCTATCGTGGACAAGCAAAGCTGTCTCCAGGTGCTTAAAGACTACAAGGCAGTCAAGATGAAAGCCCAATAATAGAGTGGGAACTCAGTTCCTGTTTCGAATCCAGGTCATGGAATTTTTTCCTTCCATTTTTTTGATAATATCAGTAAAGAAGAGTGACCGAAAGCAGGCTCCGCTCTCTCCCGATGGGTCAGACAGCAATGAATACCGTATCACTTATCGCTCTCTCTAGTGCGTCAGATTACCAGTAGTATTTCATGATCATTATGGTCGGTCTAAATTAGTTTTTAGAGCGTGACGATCAGTTGACTGGCACGAAATACCCGGTGGTTTATCGTGGCTTTTGTGTTGTTGTTCTACGAGAGCTATCATTACATTCACACTTAATAAAATACACTTTATATCGCAAACGCCACATTTTAACTAATTTCTGATTTTATAATACGATCTGTAATGCAGCAAAATTTTCTAAAATGAGATATTTAAATCAGCTAAATTAGCATTTAAATTTTAAATGCACCACTATTTTTGGACTTCTATAAATTCTACAGTTAATACGAGGGAGAATCGGAAAGTAACGGGAATTTGTGTTTCATTAATTAATTTCAAGCATTTAGAGCGATCCAAATTGTCGTGATGCAGTTCATCAGATTTTGATTAAGAATAGTTTTCCCAAATTGAAAACAATTAAGCTCATAATGTTGATCAATGATAACCTAATACGAATATATAGCCTGAAACCGCAAAAAATTATAAATTCACGATGCGTTATTCTGGAAACTTTATTTATTGCCTTATTTTTCAACATATTTACCGCATTTGTTTATGCAGCGATCCCAACGTGCAACCAGTTTCTGTAAACCCATGTTAAGAAATTTGTTCGGTTGATTGCGAAGCCGTCTCCGGACAGTCGTTTAACTTCATGGTCAGACTGTAAACGCAGGAACCTCTTTAGCAGACCGAACAGATTATAGTCACTTAGTCATTAGTGCTGTAAATTCCATTTCACCAGCATGAATCCAAACAAGAAAGCATGGTATGGAAATACACATCATCACCAGTGAGAAAAAAAATCTAAAGTGCTGGTAAGGTAAAGGCGACGGTGTTTTGGGATAGGCATGGTGTTATCCTATGTGATTTCCTTCCTCAAAACAAGACAATGCAGAGATGTACTATACGACATGAAAACGACTGTCTCAAGGTGGCTTCGCAATCATCTGAACGAATAACAAATACATTACATGCACAGTTCATCAAAGAAAATGCTACACATTTCAAACAGATGCCATCTAAGGACATTTTAGCTGTCATACATGGATTTTATGGAAATTATGAATTTTTCTTTAAACAGAACGGCGCACCACCAAATTATCAGACACGTGCTAGCTTACCTGGATGGATACTGGATAAGACGAGTAAATGCACTTGAGAACCCACACATTTTCCTTATATAACATCTGTGTTCTTTCACCTATGGGAAGTATTGCGAAAAACCGGCTGTTCAGGTGCCCCTTCGGAAAGAAAGAACATTTTATGCAGCAACCCTTTGGCGAACGTTGCCAAGCAGCAGTTCGTCGTAATAATAAAGTGTCTGGAAGCTAACGGCAACCCTTTGAACCTCTCATGTGATTGTAGACGTCAAAGGTAACTTATATTCATCTCGTGATATCTGAATAAGTTTTCGTCTTAAAATGTTTATACACGTTTTTCTTTTGCCGAAATGTGTACACACTTATGGCGGACTCTGTATATATTAATTGTGAAAAATTCATTTAGGATGCAAATTCAAAGATATTCAAGGAACAAATTAGCTATGAGACTATTAATATGGAGAGAAAATGCCATGAATGAAATCAAGCCTAAAGCTTGTTAAAAATATCATAAGCTTTTTTAATCATACTCTTTTTAATAGATCTAATGACGGATGTAGAAGAAAAGAAGTGCGAGATACAAGAACCCTGGAGTTTTTATTTTCTATTCGATCTAATTATTTATTGTTTTTAACGACTGCTTCATTTTAGAAATAAAAGAAAACAATTTTTGAATTAAAAAATACACAATCGCTTTTTATTTTAAAAATGTATTTTATAAAAAGCAGTACAATATTCTCAATCATTGAATCACAAATCCCATACCTTTCTCCCATCTATTTCCGAAATAGCAACTAATTTCATCGCCGACGGCTTTATGGGAATTCACTTTATTTCTTGATGACGTATCGTATTTAATTACAGAGGGACGTTCTTTTTGTAGTTTATTACCTAGTGGCCTTCTCCAGAGATTAATAATAAAACTGAACGATATGAGCTGTTCAAACTTCATCAAGGAAATTAAAAATGGATAAACAGCTCGGTTAGGAAAGAACCACGGAGTTTTATTCACACCCCCCTCCCATTAACATAAACAATGAAACGACCCTCGTAATATTCGAAACAGGGTGGACGGACGGTTAATTTTTTTTTTAATTTATGAACATTTTGCTCGTTTGTTGACAAAGAACAGGATCGTTAAAGTGGGACCGGCGATATGGATGTTCGGGGTGAAGTGACAGAGCATTTTACTTTATTTTATTTATTTATACTCTAAGTAGTAGTATGAACCTGTATTTCTATTTTAAAAAGAGATGCAGCAAAAATTTCTATAATAATATAGATACTTTTTGATTAAGAACGTAGTTTGTTTTAATAATGGGAATGAGAGTTCATTAAAAATTTTTGTTTTAATATTGCAATTATCGTACAATAAAAATCTATACTGAGTCTTTGAAAATATTATAATTACTTATTCCTGTATATAATACGCAAATAATAATAGTTTTTCCAATCAGAATAAGGGAAGATCATTAAAAATAAAAATTTTATTCAAATTTAGACTAAGATTCTAAAGATGATATTTAAAAAGAAAGATTTCCCCCTTTAAATTTTAAACTATATTGCACAATTTTAAAAATTAGCAGCAGTTACGATCTGCTTTAGTTTTATTTTGCCCCATCAGTGAGTGTTTCCTCGCCGTATAAATTAAACAGCATTAATTCACATTATTATAAGCGTGTGAGCAGAAAGAAGTAAGCTTTTCAACTTACTTCAGTATCATGAATCTGGGTACACGATGCATTTCTAAAAAAAGTGTCTAAGAATAAAAAATGATTGCAACCGCCCCTGGTGGGACTTGAACCCACAGTCTTTGGCTCCGGAGGCCAACGCCTTATCCATTAGGCCACAGGAGCACACAAGCTACCTGTTACTAGAAAAGATATTTATAGAATGAGATCCGCGTCAAATTTTATTGAATTTATGATAATAATTCTTGAATTTGAATTGCTTGAATTACGTTTATAGTTAATTACGTTTATACATTTATTGAATCTCAGTCTCATGCAAAACCAAAGTCTAAAAACTAAATATATATTTGATATATGTAAATCTCATAAAAAGTAGGATTAAAATTTTAGATTCTAATTTATTGGATTCTTTTTCATTCGGAAATTGTTAAAACAAACAGTACTCTTCACATCTCATATTTTTTAAAAATAGAAGAATCATTTAGGAAAAAGCCGACTAATTTTGAATATAGCGTAAGTTATTAATATATAATTATTATTAATATAATCATTACAAAGTTATTTAGCGTATACGGAAACGTTTCGGCGATTTACATCATGAGTAGCCTGAAAACAATGGAATAGTAATGCAGAAGGGGAGGAGGACTCATGACAATACAAATGGAAGCCCATGAAAGAAGTAAGTTTCTTTTCAACACAATCGTGAATTAATTATATTACTTCAGCACATGTATATTAAGAAACATTACCGTTTTTCTAAGATAAAACACGTTGATGTGAATGAGGGATTTTTTACTCATGAAAGATTCCTCCCCCCCCCCCATTATTTTAATAAAATTAATAGCGTAGAAAATTACAAATAGAAATATTGTTACTGAATCCTTTGTGTTTTTAAAATATTTATATTTAATAAATAAGAATGAAAAGTAATAAGAGTACACTTTTGAGTACACTTTTCGCGTTGAGAGATTGACGCTTTTCAACATTATTTTCATAACATTACAGTCAGTGACATTACAGTTATCGATTGAAACCTTGAAAAATCGAAATAAGGGAAAGCATGTTAAAATTTTTGCGTATTGCTTTTGTAGTTACCATTTTCGTTGTCATTCAAATATTTTTCTTCGAATATATAACTATATCAGAAAAAAATTTATTTCCAAAAATATTTTACGGAGACTTAATAAACAACGCGCATATCTCCTTAACCTATTTTCTACTGGTTTCAGTTCAGTTCGTTGTTATACAAAAGAGTCGAGAATACTTTTTTTGGAAGCTAGAATACTTTGAATAGTACCGATAAACTGTTACCCCAGAAAGCTTTACTTTCTTTTCTTCCTGTGATTAATTTTTTTTTTTGTCAGCAATTCATCCGCTTCACGACACATTCTTTTGTTTTCTAAACTCTCCCCCCCTCCCCAAAAGAATTCTGGCATCTACACGTTACATTATTCCGTTCACAATTCGATTCTAACATAATCTAAAATAGATGTAAATTTTGAAGAGATGCCAGCAAATTAAAGACTTACTACAGATTTGAATTTAAAGTTACATATAAAATTCCAATGCATAGAACTGTACTTTTTACTTCAATAATAAATGCTCCTAAAATAACGAAATTATTTGCTAAAGTCAATCCAGTCTTAGTTTGCGCGAAATATGATGGCCGTTTCTGTAGTTGAACATTGTTACAACAAAAATTAAACAATACATAACAATTAACATGTCCATCACATTTCGCGCAAACTAAGGCTGGATGAACTATACAAGCTGTATTGTTAAGAAAAAGTATTTAAAAGCAGGGAGTAATTAAGCATAAAAACGAAATGGCTTGCGAAAAATATAGAAATTATTAATTCATTGAATTAAGCTATTAAGCCAAAAGAAGCTTAAGGTTATAATAATTGTTTTTACGTAGATCGTGAAGTAATACACTTTAAAGCGTAGCCTACTAAAAAGACAGGCCTGGACAATCAAAAGCCACATGACCAAAGTAGTCTGAGCAGCATCCAATCTTCATTGTTTCATCTTGGATTTTAACAATGAAGATTGGAGTGTTGCTCAGACTATTATGGTCAGGTGATTTTTGAGTGCCCAGGCATGACCTACTGTATTATTACAGACCTGCTTTACTGAATAATTTCCATTGTTGCTTTTCGCATTTCTAAATTTTGCCATGGCGCTGTTTAACCAATACCGCCTATACTCTGCCCAATGAAAGAAAAACTGGGCGTGTCCAGTTAAATTTCCATATTGATTTTATTTAGCAACAATGTCTAACAATTGAAATTGGGAATTTAATTAGACACGCCCAGTTATTCTTTCGTTGGACAGCGTATAGAGAGAAAGCCTGCTCACGGAAAAATAATACATTGTTACATCACCTACGGTAGGGACAATTTTGGGCTTATTATTGGTAGAAATATGATTAACAATACCCTACCGTAAGCGATGTATCAATGTATGACGTTTTCGCGCTCAGGCTTTGAGTAGAGGTGGTGTTGGCTTAACTATAAATACAAGCCAGGGCAGTCGAAAGTCATGTAAATGGTGAGTAGGCCTTGCTGCCTACTGTATGATATCAGAGTCTTCCGTGCCGAGGCCTTGTGTCTAGAAGATGTTGGCTTAATCCCCCTTTCTGATTGTTTCTAACAATGAAGGCAACGTTGTTGCTTGGACTAAGAATGGTCAGGTGACTTTTCAGTGACGTTAAAAACAAACTGAATAAGCATTCATTTCATTAACCAAATTTAGTTTTCTTTTTATTCGCTATTTAACTCCCTTTTAAAATAAAAGATTCTATGTAAAAATGTTTTTAATACGTTATGTATTTTTTTTTATTTTGTTTGAACTACATTTTGTTTATCTCAGTTGGCAAGAAAAGGGTGGTTAAGCAGCGGCATGGCAAAATTGAGAAATGCGAAAAGCAACAATGGAAATTATTCAGTAAAACAGGTCTGTAATAATATAGTAGGTCATGACCCAGGCAAGTCATGTAACATTCTATTTGTAACACCTCCTAGAGAGAAGGCCTGTCTTTTTCGTAGGCTGCGCTGTAAAGTGATCTTTCTGCAAGCACAAATGACTAATAAAAAAATTGCACAACTGAGTTATGACGTTATAAGCTTTTACCTTTTACGTTATAAGCTTTTACCTTTTCAGCTTTCGCGTACGGTGGAATATAAAATGACTGAAGCTTTTCAAATTCCATTTAAGAAATAAAAAATAATAAACTCACTTTTCAAAAGCATTTTGGAGTACTTTTTGCGTGAAAAACAACCAAAAACTTGATTTTGAGATGATTTCCCTAGTCTGAGATCTTCAGTTTTAAGCAAAACAATGCATCGTTTTGGAAGAAAAAAGGAAAAAGAGAAAAAAAAAAAAGAGCATGAAGGCAAAAAAGTCTGACTTACGTGACATAAGAAGAGTGACATGTAAAGGGACAACGAATTTAATGACGTGAATTTCTCTACCGAAATAGAGAAACGGACTATAGTCTACAAGATGCGTTTATGCTTTAGGTTTTATTTCCTATGATTTTTTTCATCTCAAATTTAAATGTTTACCCCTGAAAACGGACTCGACGAGCTTCAATGCTCTGTTCTGGTAGTTTAACTTTTAATTTTGATTTTCTCCTCTGTTTGATTTGAAATCTTTCCCATCGATCTCATTATTCATGGTTCAGTTGTTTTTAGTTAGTATTTACATGATACAAAATATCGGTCGTTCCATTTAAAGCGCAACTATTTTTATATACAGAATATTCATTTTCAGTAGGGGATTTATCCTTAATGATCCAGGCCCGGTAGTCATTTAGTAAACACTACTACAGTTTTATTTTTTTGTGTATCTTATCAAATTCGAAGACGTACCCAGAAAATGACGATCAATAGAATAATAAGCAAACACATTGAAGTAGCGACATCCATACATGCTTTGTGAATGCTACACGATGTTAATAGACGCGCAATTTACTTATGTCCAAACAAGAGTCTTCAGCTTTCAGATTTTTTGAATTCTATTTCTTATTGACTATTTTAAAAGTTTAAAGTGAATCGATATACTTTCACTAATTATATATATAACTTTCAAATGTCCAGATTGTGATTTATAGTACAATAGTTAAATTAAGATATTTTTATAGTCCTAAACAAATATCCATTGAAGTTTGGATATTACTCTAACGTGTTTATAAATTATGTTAGAAGCTTTATTTACCACATAAAACTGTAATGGGATATGTTTTCATATTTTTTTGTTGACCTGCTTTAAGTTTCCGGATTTATATCTCAAAACGGATGTTGTAGTTAATTGCGCAAATGAATCAACACTTAACGAGAAGTATCCATTGCAGTACTTCTCAGAGGAATAAATCATGAACGTTTAATCGAATTCTCAGAAAATATTATGATATAAATAAAGATATCCGGAACGGAGAAGGTCCGGAAGATGAATAAAACGTTTTGTATTTTTGCACTTTTGAGGATATTGAAAATCCATTAATCAATTTTTCAAAGAATTAAATGAGTCATTTTTGCAATAACTATGATCATATATTTTGACATTAAAGGGTGCTTTCTGTATATGACTCAGCAGTGAAAATGGTTAAGATAAACCTTTAAACTTACAGTAGAATCATTTTCAAGAAAATCAATCACTTAAAAGCTTTTAAAGAGGAAGATGATCTATAGCTATAAAATTGTTTTAAGTTTCGCGAATAAAATGTTACACTAATTAAAATGTTACATTTGTTCTTGGATTCTGGGTTCACATGTGCTTTTGCCTTCACTGTTTTGTTTGGGAGTGATGAAAAAATTATGAGCAGCCACCTTTTTTTTTTTTTCAATTATCGACGTTATAAACCTTGATTAAATAAATGGAAAACTTAGACTTGTTTCTCAGAATGACAATGAGTTTATTTACCATTTTCTATTTTAATTAACTTCTAAATTAGCTCATCATATTATTTCAATTTCAATTCTTTCAACTATTACCTTGATTAGAGTTCATTCATCCATTTGATTAATTCTCATTAAAGTTGTCATTCAATAACCCATATCGAATGGATTAATTTTGAAAAAAAAACCGTTTAATTTTAATTGATGGATTTAAATCACCTTAAAATATATTGAACAGGTTTCATCACCTACAGAACGAATAATTGACTTGGCCTAGTGAACGCCTATTATCACGTGATCCTCTCTGTATAATTGACCGCAGAAGGCGTGTCATTGTCATCTATCTCCCTTGACAACAGGTGAACGTCAGTTGCTCGTTCACTCTTCCTCCCCCCCCCCTCACAATTCAAAATGTCCAGAGTCTAAAAAAAAATTATATTAAAAGAAGACCCTAGAGTTAGTAGACCGGTCAATGCGTAAAGTGGGTGAGACGAACCACAAAGGAAAATCCATTCGGCTGCTACTAGTTGCTTAGGGAGAATTCTTTGTGCTCGGTGTAAAACGGAAGTATGGACTGAAGAGAGTATACACAAAAGAATGTAATTGCTTTTTTTGTAATCACTGTTTGCTTTTACCATGGCACCATTGGAATGTAACATTAATTCCTTAGACCAAAATTTAATCACTATTTAAGATTTTCATAAGGGAGTATAAATCCACCGTCATTCTCATTTAGTTATTACAATACACAAGAGAATCTTCATTGCAACTGCAAAGATCTTACATGCAAAGAAACCAAGGCGATTAATAATTGATTTTAGGTCATTATTGAAAACACATTTTTCAGTGATTTTTTTTACAGTTTGTGTAGTGGTTTTCTTCACTGAAAAAGCAATTTACAAAGTGAATATCGCTTGTAAAATGGCAAAGATACTTGAAGAAAATGATAATGAAAATGCGTCCTAAAATACAAATAAAAGGGTAACCAAGAGGTAACTTATGATGCCTCATTTGCATTTAAAAATAAAATAAGCTAAGCTACATTAAAAAATAAAATCCTGTAGACGTAAAACAAAATAAATATTACTCTGTATAATAAAAATGAAATATACACTTCTCAATAGAGTTAGGGGGTCACAAATTGGAAATACAAAAATAACACAAAAGGCATGATTCCTGTAAGGAAACTAACAGAATGAAGAAAATGGAACTTCATTAATATATATACCAAACCTTTTCAATGGGATTGAGGCTTGGGATACGAACAGGCCACGAAAGAACGGAGATGTGCTCCTCAAGGAAGCATCCTTGTCTTGTATGAGGAGGATAGATAATGCTACGCCCATTCTCCCATCGATTGGATTGAGACATCCCGCCATACCGTTACACAGCCACCATTGAAAGCTCTTGTTTTCTGGACGATACTTGGATGAAATCTTTCCCCTATATGTAACCAAATACGCATCATGTCCATTTAGTGCAAATCGGGACTCATCTGTGAACAAAACGTTTCGCCAGTGACGGAGTTGCCATGTTTGTGTGGTCGGTAACAGAAGTTTTGAACAACGGTGATTCTTTGTTAGTGCGACACTCTTGCAGGCCGTCTCGACGTAAGACCTACCTCCCAAAGTGGGTTCCTTCAAAGCTTCGAGAAAGATCATTTTCCAAGGCTCTGGCAGTGATTGTGCGATTCCTCACAGATATCAATCGTCTCTAGCGGTGGTGGCCTTAGGCCTAGGACATCTATGGATCTGTAAAGAGCATAGTGGTGGACGATCTTCGTGCCGTCTGTAAGTCTCCAGGAATAACCTCTGTGTAACATGATGCTGCGTGTAACTTTCTTGAAGCAGCATAAGAGCTCTTGTGGCCTATGTCTCACTGAATTAATTATTTTCTCATTTCTTGTACTTATCAGTAAGTTGCGATAACAGCACAAATACACTCAAATCGGAATTGCACTTTGGTGCATTTCTATTTTTATTTGGAATAGATCTGTACTATTAGGTACTAATCCTGTTCTAAAAGGCACCTAATGCTCTTCTAAAAATCCTAATCCGTTATTCCATTGCGAATATACTCCGAACTATATACAGTATGCTGCATCAAAAATATGGGTATTCCCATGATCCGTGTAAAGGTGGTATTGGAAGATATTACGGCATGTAAACTTACCCAACAGTGAAATATTGTTCTTTAAAAATAAACCAAAACTTTAAACATTTGATAATTAGAAATTACTGCTGTATAAGATAAGAAAAAGGAAGCGAACAAAAATTTTTGATGTATCTGATGATAAGCGGGAAAAATATCGATCGTTCCACTAAGAACGGTTGAAATAACTTCCGCTCTGATGAACAACAACAATTCCTTGTGAAATCCTTACAAATAATTTCTTAAGCATTACAATGTAACTTTCTTTTCCGATTTAATTAATATAGAGGAAGTCCAGATGATGTAAGAATTTAAAAACTGAGATAATTTAACTGGTCAATACCAGATTTTTCTCTTCATCTGCTTCTGTGGTATCAATAGCAAAAGTGAGGTAACGGTGATTTAATCCTTTGTAATGTTTTTATATATCATATGTGATTCCGGTTTTTTAATGCAAGTTTCGTATAAAGTTACGTCATTCAACAAAGTGATATTTCTAGAAGTCTCAGAAATGTTGTCGCAGTTTCATTCAATCTTAATTCAGCTTTTTCAATTTTTATTTCCAACACTCACAAAAAAATGATTCATATAGTTGATTCATCCTTGGAGATTTGATTCAATTTAAACCTTTTGAAACATTCTCATAGACGAGATGTTATGAGATGTTTTATAGTTAAAGTGGTTTAGTAGCTCCTGAATCCAAAATCATTGTTTTGCCTCCAAAACGTAAACTGTTTTCATTTATATCTCAAAAAAAAAAACAAATTCGCAAATTTCCATTGCAATACCTGACGTCATTGGAGCTCCATTCCAAGTTAGACAATTTACACCAAATAAAAATTTTTGGCGAAAATTGAATTTTGGATTTAAAAAATGCGAGAATCTGAATCGTAAATTCGAAAAAAAATCGCTTGTCTATTAAAAATATAATAATGATTAATATTATAGATATCTCTATAACAAATGAAGTAATTTTTATTTTTTTGCCTAAGTCTAATTCATTAACGAAAAAATATTCAACTTTCATAATAGGTAAGCTTCTGACAAATTTACTAATTAGAGCTTAAGCCTGCATAAATGAATGATCAAGAATTGTTTTTTATTCTAATAATACAAATGTGGTTTTTAAGAAGAAAAGTGCAGAGAAATAATAAAATAAAAATTTTAAACATTCTTTAAAAATTCATTTCTTAAAATATTCATTTTCAGAATTTAGTTTTGGAAATGGCCAAAGGTTTCGATTAGATACCAAAAGTATACGTTATTGCTTAAGAAACCAAAAGACTATGGAAAGCATTGTTTATAATTAATATGGTGAAATCTTTAAATATAGTATACCGCATTGAAATCTTGTGAAACAACTGAAATCCAAATATAATAAGATTAATCAATATTAACAGACGAAAGTTAATTTTTTTTGCATTTGGCGATATTTTTTGAGTTAATTATTGAAACTAACATTTAAAATTTCTAAATTTATAAATTAAAAAAATGACTTAGCAGAGGGGAAACAATTTTTAAAGCGAAGGACAAGTATAGATAATTAAGTAATAACAACGACGACAATAAAGCTTCAGTCACAAGAAATACCTCATGCTTTAAATTTTTTTTTCTTTTTTCTTTTCGTTATGTTTGATGAGCTGAGGGCATTTGAGATTTTGTAAACTATGCCTGTCAAGAGTTTCTGTGATTGATGTTTCAAGTAACTTTGTGGGTTTTAATCGGCCTCGGTGGCTCAGTGGTTGCGTGATCGCCTCCGATGCCCGAGGACGCGGGTTCGACCCCGGCCGAGGACGACGAGGATTTTTTCAGGGGGGAAATCCTGAGATCACGCACTTCCTTCGGAAGGGAAGTAAAGCAGTTGGACCCGTGTAGTCGTTTGCCGGCTGCACGTTAAAGAACCCTTGCGAGACAAAATTTGCGGCCCCTATAACGCCGTCCTGAAATGACCATAGCAGTTGAAAAGGACGTTAAAACCAAACAAACCAAACCAAACTAAACTTGTGGGTTTAATTTAATTTTCCTTACGAAGACTAGACATTATCTGTACGTGCATTCCAGAATTCAACATTTTCTAAACGATGAAATGGAAACGATTGTCTTACACTATGACTTCCAAACATTGCTCCCTTAGGCTATTTCCTATGAAGTATGTTAAAGATAATTTTTTTTTACACTGATCCCCGATATGTACACTTTGCGATAATGTCGGTAACTGGAGACATGCTGATGAATACTTGGCGAGAAATTAAATATCGTCTGGATGTCTTCCGAGGAACGAAAGGGGGACATAGTTTTTATGTTAAGAATGTAAAAACCTTTCCGAGATGAAGAACAAATACAAAAACCTGTATGAATCCATCTAACATAGTTTTTGTTTTATTAAATTTCTTTTTCACGTAAAGACCTTCTGATCACCCTGTTTATCCATTTTCATATCAACTGGTTATCAATGTATGATGAACGCCAATTATTTCAAACCAATCAGAAGCACCAAAAATGTATTTATTTCGTAGAAATTAAAACTCTGGTAAATAAAAAGAAATTTTCTTGGCTTTTGACATTTTATTAAGTACAGAAATTTGTATCGCAATTTCTTTTTTGCATTTTTGAATCAAGTTCAAACTAGAGTTAACAAGAAAGTCGTTTTTACCCCTTTTTGTTATCCTTTAATAACGCCTTTAAAAATGTGACAGTAGCTAAAAATAATATTTAGCTATTGGCTAAAAATACTATACTATAAAAATGTTCAAATATATATTTACAGTGAAATCTGTCTAATATGGACCCTCTATAATCTGGAAACCTGTCCTTTCTGGAAAAAAAACCTATGTTTCCGACCAGAGATTTAGGAAAATATTTCACCTCCCTATTGTGAAAGTTGTCTACCGTGGAAATAATTCTTGGTCCCGTGCAATTCCAGATTAAAATTATTAGAATTATTAAAATTATTTTAGTGGTTATTAAGCAAAGCAACCACTGTGTGATTAAAAATGGAAAAAAAAAATTCTCTTGATTAAATTTGAAATTTATAAGTATACAGTAGACTCGCGATAATCCGACATTTGACAGTCCGACAAGCTCGATAGTCCGACACCGCTTCGGATGACGTCACTGCTGCAGACACAGACACGCACACACGTGTTGGAGGGAGAGGCGCCTCCTCGCATCTGACAATAGCTCTGATTGCTGTACTGTACATTAATAAATTTATATTACTGTATGCATTCAACTATGCCTAATTGAGTTTTTTTTTAATATCCTCAATGGATATAGCCTTAAAAGTCAAAATTCAGTTTTAAAAAATCAACCTTCGGTAGTCCGATATTTTTGATAATCCGACACTCCCTCGATCCCGTAACTGTCGGATTATCGCGAGTCAACTGTACTTTGTAGTTTATACAAGGTGTTCGGAAATTGTAGGATTAGAACTACCAAGCGTGATCCTTTGCATGATGACAGACTCATGCAAAAGTTCCTTATGCAAAATGTTCAAAACTCAAATTTTAAGGGTCTAAACGTCACGCGAAATTTGCTAAAAAGCTGGCGGAAAACGTCATTTAATCTTAACAATTGTCGCCGTTTTCTCGTGGTATAGCCCAGTTCATTATGTGAAGTCATGACCTCCTCTAATAGGATTAACGGCAACACCACCTAGACAGAAGGCCTGATAACGAAAACGTCATACAATGTTACATCATCATTAGTCGATCATTGTTAATCCTATTTCAAGCAATAATAAGCCCTAAATTTGGTCGACTAATAATGATGCAACAATGTATGACGTTTCCGTTATCAGGCCTTCTGTCTAGGAAGTGTTGGTAATGGTGAAGTGCTGGTTCAGAAAGTTTATAAATGTTGTAACGACGCAATTTTTAGATCCTAAATTTAGAGTTTTAGATATCCTCGATTCGGAACTTTTAGCTTAGATTGATGCATGGAATCACACTATATAATTATTATTCTACATTTTTCGAACACCCTGTATAAGTTACAAAAGATACACATTAACGTGACCACCTGTCAGTAGCCAAAATAACCACCTTTCGCGACGCGGACAGCTGCGAGTCAATAAGGTTCTGGAAAGTATTGACAGGGATGTGAAGCCATGCCAACTCCAGTTCTGTTGCGAGCTGCCGTAGGTTGCGCGGTGGAGGATCCATGGCGCGAACAACCCGATCGAGATGGTCCCGCAGATGCTCTATGGGGTTTAAATCCGGAGAGTTGGGGGCCAAGGGAGTACCGAAAACGCATCCTCGTGCTCTTCGAACTTAGCGCGGACACCGCATGCTGTATAGCAGGTCGCATTGTCCTGCTGGAAGCACAATCTGCATGTAGGGGTGGACATGGTCCGAAAGGACAGATGCGTACTTCCATTGATCCATGGTGCCGTCCACAATTATGAGTGGACCCAGGGAATGCCTTGAAAACATTCCCCAGACCATGACGCTGCCTCCTCCGGTCTGGGCCCTTGCGGCACGCGTTGCAGGTTTTTTTTTTTCTGATGCTGAACGCCGTACACGCCATCGCCCATCTGTCCGATGGAGCATAAACAGTGATTCATCGGAAAAAGCCGCCTTTCGCCACTCTGTTGCTGTCCAGTTGCGGTACTGGCGTGCAAATGTCAGTCTTTGTCGCCGGTGAACAACCGGAGTCCCATACGCAGCAACGTTCGCTGAACTGTCGTTGAGGATACACGTTTGTTAGCCCCCCTGGTTCATCTGGGAGGTCAGTTGGTCCATGGTTGCACATCTGTTCGATTGCACGCATCTGCGTAGCCGTCGTTCACCTCTGTCATCTATGGCCCGTGGTGCCCCATAGTTGGCACTTCGCTGATTTTGGGTATTGCCATTCTGCCATGCACGGTACATTTTCACCAAGGCGGCAAGCGAACAGTTCAGAAAGTAACCGTTTCGGAAATACTGCCGCCCTTGGCTCGGAAGCCGATGATCATGACCCTTTGGAGGTCGGATAAATCGCTACGTTTCGCCATGACTCCAACAATTGCAATGTTTTCTGCTTCCCTCTGACACCCTTCTTATACCGCCACCTCTGATACTGGTACGTAGCTCTGGATTGTGTGGCTGGACTGTGTATTTCTTTCCAACCTAATAACATTATTATTACTTGGTGGGGCAGATACAATTAGACGATTAATAAACACTTTAATCGAAAATGAACACTTTAAATGAAAACTAAATAATAACTAGGTAAACAATTGCAAAAAACTTGGAAAAGTATTTAGTTTTCAAGTCACTTTTTTGAAGATAATATCACTCAGGTGAGGTTCATTGGAGGTAAGGCACAGCTCTAGAATGGTCTCTGACTTTGCCCATGACTTTCCTCAGCAAATTCATTGGAATTGCATGAATTTCCTGTCGTATGTAATCTTTTTGATTTTGCAGGATGAGGTTGATGGGCGTAGGTAGACCTTATAGCCTCATAGGAAAAAATCGCATGCTGATAAATCAGGCGAACGTGGAGGCCATTCAAGATCTCCGAAATGAGAGATGACATATTGCGGAAATGACTACCATTGAATTTCATGCTGCGTGGGACCAACGCTGTACGATGACTAAAGGCTTTAAACTGCTTTAGCGATGTGTTTCACCGCGTCACCTATAAAGATGTGGGCGTGGCGCCAAATTTAAATCGTCTAGTTGTTTCTACACCACTCTATATAAGAAAATCAGGAAAAAGTGAATGTTCATCTACGTTTAATATTTTGAGACACAACTTCATAAAAATTTTTGTATTGTGTTTTAAGCAAGGCTTAGTTATCGCAATGTAACATTGAACCATAATCTACAGTTACTTATACGTTAGAATAGAAATAAAATGACGTCAAATGACAAATAAAAAAATGAAACATGTTAATATGAGAACTTATAAGATTCAGGTCCCATGCTGAGAAAAAATGCTCTCTGATATTCTTTGCTTGTGGACCCTGAAAAAAAATTATCCGTACTGTAGGCCTATAACGATTATGAACTGTTTTTTTGTTTAAGAACGAAATTATTTTTTGCAATGAAGTGCTGAGAGTAATTAATGCACATTTATTTCACTGGTCTATCATCTTTCTGTCGGATATTTATGTTGTAATTGATGTGATTTTCTATTCAGATGGATAGGTAAGATATTCTACAAAATGAAAATTTATGATTTATATAAATTTCCGGTTACGCCTGTAGAAGGCGAAATGATCACGTGACTACACAAAGAGCAGTGAGGACACGATACCTATCCCGCCCATCGGAAACATGCTCATAGAATAGCGACGTCCCCTCCTAGTGTTTATTCGATTAACGGAGGATGTAACTCCTATTGAAGGTCGTTGTCAACAGAAGGTACATTTATAAATAAAACATTTACAATTTCAGCTAATGTAGGAATGCAAAAGAAAATTTCATAAAGACAAGATTTCATGGTAAATATGACGGATAGAGTGATCAGGTCAAGGCCTTGCCGAGAGCGCAACATTTAAGGGGGCGTCAAAATCTTCATCGAAAATTTATCCCACGCGAGACAGGCAACGGAACAGCTATAAATATCACATTAAAACTCAAATATAGCGGTTAAACACAATATACTCACATGTACGACGTTTCTTAACTTTCTTTTTGCACGAATCTTCAGGCTGCTCTTGTGCTGTTAGAGCCGGAAATCTTGAAATCTATACCATTTTTATTCATCTGCATTCATCCTCAAGGTTATAAAATCCAACCTGCTGATTTTTAACTGGCTATAGACCAGTGCAAAAACATGGGGAAATCGCTAGAAACCTTGGAAAAATGCTAAAAATAATTAAGATTCTTTTTCTAAACAAATTAAGAACGTTTTCTGAAAAATATTTTCATGTTTTTTGCGTTTTCTTTATTTTTGCTTGTAAATTTTCAATCATCATACTAGGCAAGTTCCGAAATTAAATGTCCGTTTGCGAATAGTTTTGCTGTAACGTAGACGTTTAAGCCTTTCGCTCATACGCACCTAATTCCTTATTTCTTAAGACTCCGACCACACTTAAGAGAATAGGAAATCACGTTTATGTGTTAAGCTGTGCATTTATAGACGATTATCGAACCTGCCGTGTATGAAGTCAATAGTCAAAACGCCAGGAATGGCAAGGAAATGGGTCAAACAGTTCAATAAAAGATGTGAGAATGTGTATGATGAACAAAATCCAAAATCAAAACAACTGAGAGAAAGAGTCGTGAGCGCAATATTTTAAAGCTCTAGAGTATTTTTATAGCTCCTAAAAATATAGCAATATTTTCGTTATGACTACCATCCGTGGTGATGGTTCATGCTATAATCTTGGTAAAAAAAAGCAAAACAAAACGAATATTGGGCATTTCTACGCTACAACTTTCCTCGCGGGTTGAGTGTTCACCTGTGTTTGGAAAAAATCATTCCTGTGCCGGAGACAGTTTTTTTTTATCGCACTATCATATTGATACGGTATTAGGAGTATTAGAGATGGTGGTCCGCATTCAGGTGCACTTACCTCCGGAAGAAAGTTTGTCGGTTTCGAAGGCTGCAGAACAATATTGAGCGTGATTAAATAACTATCCGCACACCACATTTAATATTCTGTGGTTTGACGGCATGCTTTATGAGCGTTCATAATAACAGACAGCACCTAATTTCTTCTCCGCTTGTGTAAAGTTTCAGCATCTTCACACGGTTTAGATTTGCACTATGACAATGGTTTTTGTTTTTTTTGATGGTGGTCTGAAGATATACCAGGTGCGGAAATCCATCGAAGACTTTATCACAATGTGGAAGCAAAATATACGAATGGATCGAGAAATTCCGTGGCATGAATGGCTTGTTGCTCAGCCAAAGACATTTTTTTCTGCGGTTGGAATGCGTGTATTGAAATGTACGGAGGCTGTTTTGAAAAATGATATTATTGTAAGATCTGTGCTTTTGTTGAAATAATAAAAATAGTGTGTGCATTCTTATTGATTTATCCTCGTATTTGAAAAACTGTAAAAAAAAGAAGTAAAGATATTGCATCACTTTCCTAGTGACCTAAGTACAAACAAAAAAAAATTGTGTAATGTTCCCCCGTCTTATGCTTAACAGATGAGTTCTCGGAAAGTGTTCAAAACATTCTCCTTCCCACCTCTTTACAAAACTGAACTCTGCGACACTTTGTTCAGGTAAAGGAATTTTACGATCACCCTGCAGTTTAGGGATTGGCTAATCAGATAAAAAAACTTGCACTTTTTTTACACGCCTTCCTTATTATATATATTTTTTTATTTTTTATCTTATCCATCCTGCTGATTTAACTGCATATCTCCATAACATTTGAAGATGTTGAGGTGGAGAAGAGTGATTTTTCAGAGGATATCAAGACTCATGGAAGCTTTTACTAAACATATTTGAGCGCAACCTGAATTGAAACAGTGCTATGAAGCAAATAGACGCTGATTACTTCTAGCATTATTTTGATCACGCATTTGTTCACTCTGGGTTCACATTCCTGATCTTACATGACTTAAAAAAATTGCCAGCTATCAAAGTTACAGATTGGAATCTACCTTATTCACTACATTCTTTGTTTGAGACTGATGTTTGCGGTGTCTTTTTTTATTTATCTTGGATGCACAGTCATTAAATAAACAGACCGTCGTATGTGATCTAGTTTTGTTATGAAATGGAGAGTTCTCTGTACCATCCTTCTTGATGAAGTTGATGGAGGCCTTGCAGTACATATCGGGAAAGAAAATATCAGGTTGTTGCAAAAGTTTTTTCCGGATTTTTATTCCAACACAAAAACGATTGAACTTGAATGACAGATTCAGCTCATGCAGATGCCGCACAATGGTTGAAAAGTGAACCTTGAACTTTTCTGCGAGTTCCCTCGTTGTTACATTGTGATCTTCATCAATTGCTTGGCTTAGATCACTATCTGAAATCATGATTGGCCGACCAGAGAGGTGCATCTTGAAGAGTGCTATCTCCGCGTCTAAACCGGCGATACCATTCTTCTATTGTACATAAACTAACAGTGCCATCACCTAAACGTTGGCAAATGTTTCGGTGACATTGCGCAGCACTGATCTTTCCAGAATACTCGTAGAAGATTATTGCTCGAATATGCTCGCGTGAAAGGTCCATTTCAGACCGTTGATGGCACTCAGATGTATAGTCAGAAAGTTGATTCTTGGAGGTAATATAGCAAAGATATTCAGGAATCGAATGCAATAATTTGTTTGAAAACATATGAACACCCCCCTCGGAAAATGAGCCCTTCTTGGGCACGGATTCTAGAACCGGAAGAAACTTTTGCAACAACCTGATATATCGGTTTCGCCTTTTATTGCTGGATTTATCAAGGATACAAATATTTTCTTCACTATTCTATGCGAAAAAGAGATTTTTGGTTTCCTACGAGAGGGAATACTGCACGAATCAACAGTCTTGGCCACCAAGATCACCTCATCTGTCTCCATTTGGTCAAATATACGGGTCGAACTTATCCGAAAAATAATATTGCGATGAAAGTTTGAGTATGAATAATGATAATGTTTTAATGAGCGATCAATTTTCTTAGAGAATATAATAGAATATAACAAGGTGTTCATTTCGAGCTTCAAATAAGACAGTTCATAATGTGTTGTATTCTTCAAAACAAAGTTTTAAGTAAATCACAAGTACTGTTATAGAACTTAGAATTTATTGAGAAATTGTGCAATTCGGGCTCATGCTGATTTGTTTTTGTTTTTATTTTTTTTACTCAAAATAATCCCAAGCAAAACATAATTAAATTATGGATGTCCAGTTATGTATCGTAAAGCCTCTATCTACTTCATCAAGAAGGACAATACAAAAACTTTTTCATTTGCTAATGTTACTTTTTGGTGAGTTGTGGAGAAATGTTGCACTATCCACGAAACCGCTCAAATCTCACGCGAAATGGTAGATTCGCACTCAGTCTTTTGATCGTTTTCATTCTTAAATCAAAATTTAAAATCAAACATACTCTGCATCGTTAAAAATAAATTAAAAAAAAACTCGATATTTTGCCATTTATGTTCAATTTTTAGAAAGCAACAAGATCTTTAGTAATGAGTAATTTTCAAAGAACATTACTGATAACTCTGATTTATTATTGAAGCTAACATGGTTTATGAGATAATCAGAAGTACACATTAATGGATGAAATCGAAATATAGAATTTATTTTAATAAATAAAAAGTAATCTCTTTCTATAACAGAATTATAATTTCTTTTACTTTAAAGTATAAATTATTTTTCTTTTACTTTATACATTCAGAAATAGGGTAGAAACAGAAGATAAATATTTCTAATGGTGGCAAGAAATTAAAAATTTTTAACAAAAATAAGCCGATGGTAATTTCATAAGGATTTAAGAATTGACATGTGAATAATTTAGCGTGTACTACTTACGGTTTATCTTAGGGCTTAAACAGTTTATCCCATGAAAATTAACAAACGTTCGTTTATTGCTCCAGATTAACTTCACGGTATAATGATAAGACATTTCTTTGTATCCACTTAAATTTACGCATTAATGAAACAAACAATCATAACTTGTGCTTCATAATCAATAGAGTGAACCGTAGCATACGAAATTACTGAACGTTCTTGGGCTGAGCAGACAAATCAAAATTTTTCGGTCCCCGTCGACATACAGGGTGATTAGAAAGTCTCTCACTGATAAAAAAAAAAAAATTGATAAAACAAACCTCTCTTAGACAGATACATACCGTTTCTTTTGTATTACGTTCTTCATCTCGCCAAGTTTTTTCATATCCTTAATTAACCTCAGCATGTGCCCCTTTCGTTGCTCGGAGAAAATCCGGGCGATGTTAAATTTTTCGCTAAGTATTCCCCAGCATGTCTCATGTTACTGACACTTTATCTTTAACATATTCCTACAGGAAAAAGTCTAAAGGAGTAATGTCCGGAGGAACGGGGTGCAGAGACATTCCTTCCAAACCATCGGTGGGAAACGTTGAAAAAGGAATTTACGTACAGATAATGCCCAATGTAGTGGTGTACCATCCTGTTGAAAAATTACCCATAGCTGGTACTCTTCAGAACGCATTGCGCTTTCTATTTCGTAGATGACATTTCGATATAGCCCCACCTACAGTGCTTCGACTCCTAACATATCCGTTAAAACGACTTTGAGATGAAGAACATAATATAAAAACTATATATATCTATCTAATATATTTTTTGTTTTATTAAATTTCTTATCAGGAAGAGACTCTCTAATCGCATATGCCACTGTAAAAACTAATCTTCCAACTGTTATGAAATTGCGCTAAAGTTAGTACCTGCACGTAGAATTATTTGTATGACACTTGATCTTATTTTGGTAAATGGGTTTGAAAAATAAGCATTTTGAAAATACGCCTATCTCTCCTGACATAGCTTCATCTTAATCGTAAAGTATTAAAACAGCAAAATTGTCTTCAAATGATATTACGATTTGCGTTTTTCCCGAATTATAACATGACCAGTTCCTTAGAAGTGTTGCAATTGAGCGGTATATTCAAAGGAGAATTGCAGTAGAGAGGACATTCTCCCTTTTCCCTTAACAACAGTACTGGTTAAATAAACAATTTAAAAATATGATTGACTATCTTGGATGATACATACCTGGATTCACTGTTATAACGTTAATGATAATAATCATATGTGCGTGCTTAATAACCTATGTTGGTTTTAAAAATATAAATAAAATAAAAAAACGGACACCATTGTAACCTTATCAAGTCGAATCTCTGTTAACCTTGGTTTTATTTAGTCGAAACTCGTAAATTGAAATTAAGCTGTATGAAAGCCTAGAATTCACCAATCGCATTTAGTTTTAAAAATGCTGAATTAACTATTATGCACATTCAGTATATTTATTGGTCGAGAGATTTTAAACAAACCTTTTAAATTTAATAAAAAAACATCCATCATTACAATTACTTCATTATTGTACTTTTCAGTTTTCTAAAATATTTTAAAACAGGGTTCACTTAAATTGAATTAATAAAAAAAATGTTGTGATCGGTCCATAATTTCCTATTAGAACAAACACTTCAAAGTGAGTATATTTAATCTCTGGAAGGATTCAAGAATAAAAATTTTCAAGAAAATCAAATGTAATGTACTTTATATTGTTACTTTGTTCATATGTACCATAGTAATTGACAAACAGTAAATGCGTATAAAGTAATTAATATCTCCGTGGGAGAGGCTATGGCATGAAAAGAGGTTATAGCTTTCCATGGCTGGATATTAATATTCCAATTAGACTATTTTTTAACTGATGGTTTTAAATAGGGTTGGTGTTTAGTAATCTAATGATAAGATACCCACGAACATGGTAAATGTGTCTTATTTCGTTTCAGAAAGCACATGGTAAGCATACTTAAGGGATCATGCGTGAATCGAATGGAAGTTCAAATGGTATTTCTTGAAAGAAATGGTAGAACAATATTTCAAGTAGACATATCTACTTGAATGGTGACAAAGATTCTAAATAATTCTATTTCGCCCATTTTAAATATGTGTATTTATCCTAACAAGAGTGGCAAAGTGAAGTGGTAAACGTGTGATTTGAAGATATAAATTCTACTTTACATGTATACAAAATTCATAAGAAGTAGAAAATTTTGAAGAGAATTCTCGTTTACCTTTTTACCGGACACACCATCGACGAAGGAATTGCTTTGTGCCAATATGCCGAGTGTCAACAGGAAAAATTCGTTGTCGAAAGAAAACCTTTTGCCCTCTTCTTCCTCAGGAACGCAGTCCTCTCATCGTATCCCGCCGCGTCGTTCAACTCTTGTGCACGAAAAGCTTTGGACGTTGGAAGGATTGAAAATAAAATAAAAAGCAGACGGACCAACAAATGGATAAGAAAAGTAACAGAAACGAAAGGCTTGTTGGAAAGAAGGAGGTCCGTGGCAGGAGATAAATCCTAGATTCCCGCAAAAAAAAAAAAGCGAATGAAAGCGATCAGGGTGTCATGTCGTCCGGTAACCAATAGCGATGAGGGGAAGTTGACGTAAATACAGAACGTGGTCAGAGGCAAAAGTCTCGGCCCGTCCGCACCAACTGTTTTGTCCCTTGTTGCTATGACACTTTAGCCACCGTCCCGCAAAACGAAAGCACGCACGCCACCCTCGGAGCTAGCGTCGTCGCAGTCAGGCCAAAAGCGATCAATGGGGGTTCGGCTCGATCTCGCTCGGTCGGGCGGTCCGCTCGGCAGTTGGTCGTGGTAATGTCGGTGGCCGCACCGGGACGCTGCAGGTTAAACGCGTTAGAACTACAGAGGGAAGTGACGGGGGGAGATAGAGGTGGGCGAAGTGCTAATACTAAAACTCATACAATTCCAATGTTTTGGTTAACTGTTTCATCGTAAAAATACATATTCCAAGTTTTCTCATTGGACATCTTTAACCTCCGACGCTATTTCCTGTACACTTTTCCTTTTCTTCGCGTTATTTCAAACCCATCGCCAAGCGATATCTTTGTTTACGATAGCTTTCAAGGTTGTCAGTTGAATTTTTTTCTTTTTTTTTTTTTGGTGTGTGTGTGTGTATGTGTGTTGCTAAAAACCTTCAATACCTTTAATGCTACTATATTGTAATCTCGTGCATAGGCAGGCAAATAAGGCAAACAATTTTTTCTCGATCATTAATTTTATGATTGACTTAAAGACAAATGTTCTTTGTTTAATTTGTTTTTTTGATCATTGTAATGTAAATTCTAGAAATTATTAATATTTAAAGCATTTTATAGTTTATTCGATTTATAATTTCAGAATGCTAAAATAATTTTTTAACTGTTTAACTTTCTGATAAATAGTGATACATTAAATTTATAATCAATCAGTTAAATCGCATTTCTTAACACAGGCCAACAAATAATTTTTATTAACACAGGCAATTAAAACTATTTTAACATTAAGAGCTGATTCTTATGCTTTTTTTGTGCTGAATCCGTATTAGACCTCAGTTTTTTTTCTACCACCCACATATTTCTTGTTTAAATTATTCAGAATTTGGGGCGTGATAAATTTCCTTGTGGTCCAAAAATGTGGACACTTTAACATTGCAGCCGCTTCTTCACACCTATTACCTCAATATTGCAGTCTCTTATGTGCATTGAACTTGGAAACGTGATGTGATAGAAAGAATCTAAAAGCAGATTCGGATTCAACACACAAAAAACACAAGACTAAGGTAAATTCATTCAAAAAGTTTTTTCATCGTTGGCCTATGATTAAAAAGATTAAGAATATTACACAACATATTATTCAACATACTTATAAACTATTGAAAAATGAAACCTCTAATCCATAAATCAAATCTATAAAAATGATAACTAAAAATAAATTTACATCTAAAATTTTAAACTTCTTAGATTATGTTAGAATTGTTCTTAAGGAAGTAAAGTAACTAACTTTATGTTAATACATGTATGTGGTTTTTAATTAAGAAGAAAAACCTACAGGAAAAAAAAATCCGCGACCTGGATTTATACAGGGACAACGAGTATCTCGCTCGCAACCTCTACCACAGAAGAAGATTCACAATAAAGCAATAGTTGAATACTGGATCTATGCTCTTACATTTGGCAATTAAATTAGGACATATCCGCGATGGACCTGTTGGTAGAGGCGACGAGCCAGATACTCATTGTCCCTGGTTCGAATCTAGCTCGTGGTCCTTCTTCTCATTTTACCAAGTGTTGGAGTAGAGTTCCAGTATTTAATTATTGTTATCTTGTCTTACGCTTAATAATTGATTTGTTTTGATGAAAGAACAAGATCATGTGTTAAGTTAAAATGAATCCTTCTTAGATTAAGACAGGGAAAATACAAACCACCTCTCCGTCCGGCTGTATAAAAACTAATAATATTATTGTCGATTCGGATTAATTTTTTTTAAATTTTAAAACAGTTCTCTCTCTCTTTCCCTCTTTCTATTTTTTATTTTTTTATTTTTTGCTACTTGATTTTCCAAACGTTTAATCAAACCGAGCGCTTTGTAAATAATGTATTTAATGATAGCTTATAATTAGCGATATATGTAGACATTGAAAGATCTACGCAGTACCCTTTAAAGAATTCGAATTTTAATAAATTTAATTATTTCGAACTTTAAAGAACTTAAATTGCCTTCAAATTATGTTACTTTAAAAAAAGATTTAATTTAAACTAAGTACGTACTTTATATTAATTAAAGGAAGATCCAAACTATTAGCGTATTTATTTGCCTATTTAATTCTTTAATTGTGTAGACCAAAAAAAAAAAAAGAACCAAACAAGAAGAAGATAAAAGAACTTAAGCGGCATTTAATGTAATCGGTTATTGATGATCCTGTGTTTCTGTTTTCAAGTATTATTGGTTCGACTGCAAAAGTGGCGCCATCGCTATTCGAATAGAAGCACTCAAATTGGACTCCACATAAGCAGAGATTTACGTTTTATGAAGTTTTCAGAGATTATGCTTATCCGAAAACTAGACAGACTCAGTTATTTTCTGATATTATACATAAATGCATATTAATATAAAAGCAAATACTTAATGATAATTTCTGATCAGTTTATTATTTATTTTCCTCCTAGAATGGATGCTCAATTTGAAGGAATTTCTCAGTTAAAATAATATTTAACTTTTGTAATCTTTAATCTTCTACCAAATTAGTTTTCTTAATTCTTCTTTGAAAAGGCACAGTCAAAAGTAAAATTAGCATATTTTTAAAAGGATTTTTTAAATACTCGTAATATATTTAAATTATCTTTTTAAAAAATTAATTTAAATATTCCCTCAATTATTATTATTATTATTATTATTATTATTATTATTATTATTATCAATTGTTCAATGAGATGAAGCTAAATTATTGGTTTAATGTAAAAAAAAAAAAAAAAATGTATCCCACGTTGTGGATTGGATTAAAAATAATAGATTAAGTTTAAATGTAATGAAGGCGCATATTATGAAATTTAAAGTACCAAAATTTAATACAAAAATTGAGACAAAATACTGTTGTTTAATACAAAAATTAAAGTTCATGAGACAAATTGTTATGCCAAATTAAATGTATGGAGGCATTGTAACTATGTTGTAATTCGAGAGGCCTCGGAAATGAAATATTTAGGACTCATTTTTGGTTCTAATTTAAGTTGGAGAAATCATATTGAAAATTTATGCGCTATGATGTACTATGTAATATGGTTCTGTCCTGTAAAAATCAGAAAATTACTATACATAGCATATTTTGAATCCAGGATGCGATAGTATTTCAATTTATAGCTTCTCATCGGCATCGAGGGAAGTTGAAAAATTACAAATAAGAATGATAAGTTTAATTGGCACAAATTCAATATATGATAGGTTAGATATTGATAAGAAATTTAAAAAGCTAAAAATCTTAAAATTTCAAGATCTGTGTGAGTATATCATCTTTGCGCAAAATTTTTTTAAGAGTTGCTGGCTGTATAAAAATGGTAAAAAATGGTACCATAAAAATGTAAACACACGTAATTTACGCAATAGACCTATACAAACCTTTAATGTTCCACGAATTATGAATAATTATGGTAAAAAGCTAAGGAATTATTATATCCCAAAATTTTTCAATACGGTTCCGAAATGGATTCAAACGTTGAGGTCTTTTAAATTTATAAAAGCAGCATATTATAAATGGAAAGAATATTATTAATTGGTAGTGTATTTGTTGCTGATCAAGTAATGTTATCGTTGATGTTTGTAGTATGGAAAATTTTTTAGTTTTTGTAGTTACATGTATTTGTTGTAATGTATCTTATTGTCCCATACAAGCCATATATGAGGCTTCGGGATAATTGGTTATAATGTAATTGTTTTTATTTATTTATTTTGTTTTTTAGTTCTTTGGAAAAAAAATTATTATTATCAAAATAATAGAAAAGGCTTACCGCTTTTTTCAAAAATCCATTAACTATCATAAAGTAATTTACTTCTATTGTAGTTCCTGAAGTCACATATGGCGTGTTAATTTGGTTTACTTATCAAACTCAAAACTTTTTACTTCTACAAAAGAAATTTTTGCATTTTTAAATTTTCTCTCAAAAAATATAACAAGCATGATCTCAATATGGAATTTATAAATGTTTTTACTCTTTTTAATATCATTGGTAATGTTTATCTTAATGTCCTTAAGAGGATTGTTTCTGGGGCTGTTTGGATGCCCGAGGTTCTGTCATCTATCGGGCTGTCAGTTCCTAGAAAAAGTCTTCATAAATATCTTACTTTAATAGCTCTTGTACGAGGACAAATATTGGTGAGATTACTCCTTCTTATAAACTTATTACTTTGTATAATAGAATCCTTTCTCATAAAGATGTAGACATTTTTAATGACCCAAGCAATTCTATTTTTAAGATTTTAAATATCTGATTTTGATTTATTTGTTCTGAAATGTAATCTTTTTCTTTTGATTTCTTCCTCCGCTTAAGTTTTATCACCGGTAGGGGCAGTTTGTATTTGCTTGTACATTCTGATCTGAATAAATTAAATTAAATAAATTAAATTAAAATGTTCGAAGAACGAAAACTAAATTGACTTGTTGAGAAATTCCTTAGCTGAAGTTGATTATGGTATTTTCAAATAATCAAAGTCCAGTTCAAAAGGATGATGTCATTGCGTAATTATCTTAACGTCTGGTGGCTCCCCTTCATACGTTCGTCCAAAATTTCTTGGGATGATAATCGGTGATTTCGCTATTATACTTTAAAGCGACATAATTCTTACACGACTTAAGGTGCATTCACATAGCCAGCGAGAGCGTGAAAAACGCGCGATATCGAAAGACACGCGTTTTTCACGCTCTCGCTGGCTATGTGAATGCACCTTTATGTTTGACACATTTTAATTTATATCCCTATCTTATATTTATGTATAGAAGTATATACGAAGTTTGTCCAACGAATTTTTAAATACCCTTAATAAAGATGCTTAATGTTACATATGTCTTTAAATCATCAAGATGTTTATTCACACAAGTAAAAAATAATATTTTTAATTTATTGTTCAATAAACACAAAAATCCTATTAATTAACAACAATTTTATGGAATCACTAATTAAAATTTAAACCAAATATAATTCAATATTTAATTGAAACCACTTTTTGATGAATTTAACTGAAACATTCTTGTTAGGTATTTATCTAATTAACTTTTGGAGAAATGGAAGTTGTATGTCATCCCATGTTTCCAGAACTGAGAGTTTAATTCATTTATATGGTAAATTAAATTAAATTTATTAAATTTAAAGTTTTTACATCATTCATACAAAACATTGCAAATACAGCAGAGTGTAAAGCCTATTGATAAGTATAAATAATATAAAAATCTAACATATACAAATCAATAACAATAGAAATCCAAAAAAGCAAAAGCTTATACTAGGATTTCTTAAAGAAATCAGACAAAAAGAGAACAAATAGACAAAAACAATACAATTTAGTTAGATAGAAAAAGGAAACATGATATCAATATCAATATGTGTGGTTAACCAATTAATAGCCAATTTACAGTTTCCGTTTTTTTACGCATAAAGTTTTTGACCTTGAGTCCCCATAAATTTTCCACGGGATTCTTGTCTGGGCGTAATGATGGCCAATCATTAATTTCAATGTTTTCGTCGTTTTTGAAACATGGTAGCGTGCGTTGTTTTCTTGGAATTTCCACGTTGGGCCACCAATCAACGGACCAAATGGTATCAGATGATGACACCACATTTTCTGATACTTTCTGGAGTACAAATATATATATCTAGATCTGATTACCTACTGTAACCAAACGCTATCCACTCCATGACAGATCCACTTCCAAAGAAAGTTCTTGCTGTACTGAATGTTGAGAGATGTCTTCAATTCATGCCAGAAACAAGTATTTTTTTTTAGTAATCACGACCTAGCTTTATCTTTCAGCAACCGAAACCAAGCAAAACTATTACAGGGTAACCCAAAGGATAAGGTCCCCCTACTCCTCCAGACTGGAATCTACAAGGTTAAGTGTCCTCAGTGCCCCAAGGTTTATTTTGGACAGACGGCCCGCAATCCTACCATTCGATTTAAGGAACATTTGGCCCACTTGAAGTATGGAAGAAGAAACCTGTCTGCTGTGGCGAAACACTCGTTGGATACGGGACATAGAATATCATTCAACGATCTTGTACTTGTTAAAGCAATAAAAAATGATCGCCTTCTGGATGCCTTTGAAAGTTTAGAAATCTCATCAGCCAACAGCAAAAATTTACTAAACTCCGACAAGGGACCCATTGGAGATTCTCAACTGATTAACTATTGGTCCAAACGGACCAATCACTGATCTAGCCCCCTTAGTGGGGTTTATCACTCTTTCTGTCATTGGTGCTGTCAGACTATAAATATCGGTCTTGTTCTTTTTCACACTCAGTATCATCTGGTGTGTTACTCCCTTCTTTTCCACCTGCTGAATGATGAGAGCTTCGCCCTCGAAAAGCGCTTCTAGGATTAGGTTGTATTTTTCTTTTTACTTAATTTTTGTTGTGGTTAAAGAGTTGTTATTTACTTTGTCTTTATTTCTTTCTAGTTGTTTTTATTTCGTCAGGGAAGACGATGCTGTTCCATTGTTCCAACCAGGACATCTGATCTTTGGCCCATTCAAGATCTCTTGGCATGTCGATGAGCTTCTGTGACTCGTGGTTTCTCAAAGCTGTTCCATTGTTCCAACCAGGACATCTTATCTTTGGTCCATTCTCCAGATAGATTGTTGGGACACTTCTATCGATAATTGTTCTTTAGTTACTATATGAAACACCTTTCTTTGATCTCTGGAGCTGAGCATTTTAGCTTTAGGCTTCCTTTTTTGAAATACCATAATTACCACCTTTTGACAAAAGATTGTGTACGAAAATTAAGCAAAAACAGTGGATACATATTTCAAATCTCCTTGTGGTTAGAGCTTCCCTCCGCTTTTAGTTAAAACACTGTGTATTGCTTCTTGAGTCTTTCGATCTTTTCAGCTCTTTGAGTCCATCCTCGAGCATGATGTATGATGATTTCTCTAATTTCTCGCTCCGTCAGAATTGAACCGCCTGGCATTGTGATTTCGTAAAGAACTTTATTTCATTTTATGTAAAATAATATTCTATATGATATCTATTTTGAAAATGGCCCAGTCTCATTTTCAGATAGGGACTACAACATTTTCAGGCGTTTTCACTTATGATTTCATAATACTGTTACATCGAAAACGTGACATCTTTATGTATTTTATTTAAAAAGTAATGGTTTGGTTGGTGTGGTTTTTTAGAATTTTTGGCGTCGACTGCTAAGGTCATTTTGCGCCTTTTACACAAGTTATGTCTGTACGCAACCCGGGACAAACAAGCATCCATGCCCACGGCGGGATTCGAACCCACGACCACCAGGCGGACTCGAGAACTAGAAAGCCTACGCCCTAGCCCTCTCGGCGAAAAAAAAAAAAAAGTAATGGAACTTAATTTGTATACATTCTTTATAGGTCAACAATGTTATATACTTAACAGTAATTATGAAATATTATAAATTTTTAAAGTTATCTCGAAACATGCCTTGATTCAACACCAATGTCACAGACAGTATTGATCTTATTTCTTTTATAAAGCATTTGTCCGAACACTAGAGTCAATGTAGAAAAATTCGCATATTTGTAATTAGAACCCTAATTACAGTATTTATAATCGGCACATAAATCTTTGGCAACAGATTCACAGTTGCTTGACAAATCTTTGTCAACTTTTGTGTAATCAAAATCCGAATATCTTTTTCTTATTTGGACTTCATCAAATCTTCAACCATCGTTATCTTCAAAATTACCAGCACTACGGCTCTCAACTCATTCCAAATTGCACATCAGGCTTTCTTCTTTTTAATGATGAAAAATAGGAAAGAAAATTCCGCAGCCAACCAATTGCGCCACTGCGGTCATGAAAGCTAACCGCTATTTACATGATCTTAGGGCTTGGTTGGAGCAGTTACCTTGTCCGCAGGCCGGGACTATCTTTCCTAAGGCGTAAAATTCATTAAAGAATAAATCATAAGATGTTCAATGGGTTGGCTAAAACCGCCAACCGCCAACCGCCAACCAATTGCGCCACTAAAGGTCATCTAAATAGCGGTTTGCTTTCATGGCCGCAGTGGCGCAATTGGTTGGCGCGTTGGCAGTTTTAGCCAAAGCCTGGTTCGAATCCAGGCTGCGGAATTTTCTTTTCTATTTTTCACCATTAATTTGAACAGCTGAGGTTGGCGTACAGTAAAACCCTCACTGAACGTCTTATGATTTATTTCTTCTTTTCAATTCGTTCATCATTCTTCAACACTTCTTTCAACAATATTTCTTCAGCTTACGCAACCATAGCTCTTCAAGTTCTTCACACATCTACCTTCTACTGTTCATCTACAAGTATTCAAATCTTTTTTTCTTTCAACACGTTTTCTTCAGCTTCTGCAACCGTAATCTTCAAGTTCATCACATTTCATCTATCTAGGGTTCATCTACAAGTTCTTCAATTTCCTTCAAAACTCATCCTTATTCATTGGTAAACTTTAACTTATTATTTATTGCTTAATCTTTTGCATTTATAAGGAGTAATCATTCATTAATAAACAACATATATTTTAATAAACATAATTTACTACTCCATTAATTAATGTATTTACAAAATCCCTATTTATTTACAATATTTATTGCACACAAAATTCAGGATCAAAAGTAAATTTATACAGATTTGGCTCACTCAGATAAAATTTTCGAAAATATGACTCATTTATTTGTCGGTGTCTCTTAATCGTCATTCCCAATCCAAGGATCCCAATTATATCCGTGAAGACGCGGATTACCATTTGGATCGTCGGGGAGGTTGGCAGCTGGGACGGCTGTTGAATTGTATTGGGCGAGACGTTGCAGCAGCTGGGCGACGAGATCCGGCTGTTCGTCGGCTAAGTTGTAGAATTCACAGGGATCCCGTCGAATATTAAAGAGACACGGATGGAGTTGGGGCTGGCAATTGAGGGTGGCGTTGGGTGGAACTGGCCCACAGGTTACAACCGGTGGATTATTTCTCATCAGAGAACCTAAGGGAAAAAAAGATTTAAGTTTAAATCACGAAATTTAAAGTTTAAATTTGAATTATATAATTTAACTAATAATAATCCTATACGTCCATCCAGGGCCTGTATGGCCTGAGGCCGACGAGTTGGATCCCTGGATGAACCAGGATTAACGACTGCTGTATGATGGTCACAGCAGCCGGGGGGGTGAAGATTGTGAGTTACTGAATGGTCGCCCATCTAGTGGCTAGCCGTGCCTGATGTCGCTTAACTTCACAGAAGTTGTTGCATTGAAAGCCCACCAGGCCACGGCCTCCCCCTGAAAAAAAAACAGAAACATTAAATAAGTTATGCCCGTTACAAGTAAGCCGTGATTCTACCCGTCACAGAACGCTAACAAATTTGGCATATTTCCTAATTATTTCATAATGAAACTCGATTAAATTATTGTGCTATTACGTATTTTGTAGACTTAAAATTTAATAAAATATTCATTCTTAAAAATATCAGCCTAAAAATCATTTTTTGTGAGATGTACTCTTCCATGAATACCAATTTGTCTTCTTGTAGTTGCAAGGTCGTTTCTTTATTTGGAAGAGGTGAAAATATGATGAGCCAATAAAACATTTTCTTTAAGAGGTAAAGAAAGAGACAAAAATACTGTTATAGACAAAAAAAGATACTATTGCATAACTGTGATTGGGTACAGTAATCCCTATCCTCCTTCTCCCCGCAATATGCTTATGTAGACTTTACTCATTCTTCTGGCAGGTGATGGATGGCTGAATTGAAAAGTTGTTCTACGTTGTCATTATTAGGTTGTCAGATAAGTTCGTTCGCTTTTTTTTCCAGTTCTTTTAATCTTTATTTTTCATGAAAAACTTTAACAAATCGATCAAGGTGTAAGCATATTGTAAAGGTTCAGACCTTACATGGATATTATTTATCTTTATAATTCACTTTACGCATATTTATTTGTTTATTGAGCGTTTAGGAGAGTTTTGGGAATGTGTTTATCCGTTAATGTTTTATACAGCAATTTGCGCTGTGGAAGGGGTTTGGAATTTTTCCGTTGATCGTTTTCTGAAACGAGTAGGCTTTCTAAGTTTTAGAAAGTTAGAATCTCTAAGAGAAATCCCTTTTATTTCTCTTTGTTCGTCTGCTGAGAAATTTTATGGCCTCGAGGGGAGCGTGAATAATGTTCACTTCCTCTCGTTTGGGCAACTTTCAGCTTGTGTAACTGATAAATGGGGAACGCGCTCCCCTTCTGGTTGTCATATCAGTGTCTTCGACATTGAACAGCTATTAAATTCAGGTCAAGCCGATGGGCTGGATGAATGGTTACGCTTAAAATAGAAGACTCTTCCCTCCCCCATCCTCGACTATTTCGGACCTTGGTTGACAACTTGCCTTTTGGCATTTCTCTGGAACCTTCTAGATTCTAGCAGGGGGCCGCGCGTCTATTAGGCGCCTTAGTCAAAGTTCCAGATGTGCAGGCAGATAAATCCAGTTGACCCAAGCTTTGAAGCATCTTGGATGATCCGCGTGACGTCACCCGATCGTTCATTGGTCGGACGTTCGATTCCCGTTTGGGCGAGGAAACTTGAATCTTCTGGATCTGGGAGAATGATCTTGGTAGTTGCAGCATCAAGACGTTCCAGCGGCCTTTTCTGATTCCTGCCCCTCGATGTGGGTTTGCCGACGAGTGTGTCTTTTACTGGGACTTTAGTTTTCCCGGTTGGTAGCAAAACCCATTGCTTTCCCATGACCGTCCACGGGCAGCCTACACGAGGGGATCACCCAAATTCATTTAGTTAACTTTTTCTTATGTTAATTTGGTGCAATCAGTTTTCCTTTTGTTTTGCTCGATTGACGAGGTTTTTGTAATGTTGATTTCTATCGCGGTGCCCCCGCGTTAACAATGCTTTTGTCCCATAAACTGACCAGTTAGTCTTTGTCCCTCGATCGTTTTCCTGAGATGACCTGCCGCCATAGTCCATGTTCAGCCGAACGAAGTAGACGAGCGATGACCAAACCGATGCCCAGCCACCACGATGCTGATGTTGCTGTTCCGTTTTGAGCCGTGAATTCTAGACCTTAATTTTCAGTCCCTGGCCATTTTAAAGCGTTTTTCTTTGCCATTACATTTTATGGGGTTTGATTGCCGTCATTATATTTTACTTGATTCAATTGCTGATTTAATTGGGTTTTCCATTTGCTAAAGCTATGCATAAGTTTAAAGATTGTTGTATCTTTTGAGGCGTACATTTCATGGGTTACTTTACAATAATTATTTTCTGTGTTTCACTTGATGCCATTTTTATTGAGATTCTTTTACCATGACTAGATCCCTTATTTTAATTAATTTTCCGACCCTGGTAGAGAGGTCGAAGGTTATTTAACTATCATAAATTTTAATTGTTTCTTATATGAAAAAATTTATTTATTATTTCGTTACACCAAAGAACTTGAGTCCATCTTTCTTTATTTGATCCTCTTCTTGGCCGTGCCTGTTTTGAGGATGAATCTTAATGTGGGGTTCATATTAAATCTTAACCACTCAATTCGGCCACAGACATTCAAAATTCTGCTATTAAAGCAGTGGCGCTACGACTGCAATCTTTGAATCTCACATTAGAGGCTCAATCGCCGGCTCACGATTGATGTCTTTCTTTACCTTTAAGGGGCTGACCTTATACACTGACGCAAATCGACAGGTGTAAGCATTTAAGCGTTCCTTACAGTGGCGTTGAACCGTCAGGATTTTCGAATCCGTACTAAGGTGAGCGCCGTAGGACGTATGAGGTAGCCTTTCCTTACAATATTGAAACAATTCTGAACAACAGCTAGAAAAACAACGCTCCAGCACTCTCGACCACCGGCCCGAGTTGGCTTGGGGTCCCTGTAGCAGTAAGTCCATGTCGTTGACGTCTTTAACCGTAGTAGCGTGCACCTCACTTTTCATGTATCCCACATAAAAAGTCCAGTGAATTAAGGTCCGAAGACCGGGCAGGCCAATGCACTGGAACTCGACGCTCGATCCACCGTCGTGGGAAAATGTCGTCCAAAAAACCAACGTAATCCAAACTGAAGTGGGTAAAAGCCCCATCATGTATGTACACATGCATAAAAACTCATCAAAAACGTTTGTAGGACATATGTTCATAAAACATTCTTATTTAATCCCAGGAATCATCCCCAGTGTTTGTTACAAATCAACAGCCTGTATTTTGCCGTTGAGAATGAAGGGCATTCATATCTCGTATGGCTTAGTGGCTTTAGGTGGCTTTCCTTTACTGATTTCTGTGATAACATTAAACAGATAACAGACATTTTACAGCTTGGATTCCATATCACCGGAACGCACTGCAGAAACAGACTGCAGAAACTAAAATGTGACGCCACTTCCACTTTATAACGTACTGCTCGGCAAACTGTCAGCAGAAAAGTAGAATAGACAAAATTTAAATTTTTAAGTTTCCGCAGTTCTTGCTGTTGCACTTTCAGCCAATCATGTCTCGCTTTCTGTGATATCATGAACTCAAGTAAAAATCAAACTGTCGGAAACAATGGTGAAGCGAAACGAAGAATTAGAAATGTTTTATGCACAACCGCAAGAGATCGCTGCAATCTACAAAACTCTCCCGGATTTCTGCAGTACTGGAAACAAAATAGAGCAGAAGGCAGACAACAGCAGATTGTTCTGTTTCTGTTGTCTGTTTACTGCTTATGTGATAATGTGGAATTCAAGCTTAACAGAAACATCGGACCTACATAGTTGTAAGTCTGCCTTCCTTAAGCTTCCTTAACCAATTAAAGACTACAACATGACTTAGTAAATATTCAATATTAGTCTGCTGTAGTTCATCCTAAGTTCTGTGCCTATATGCTTCAACAGAAAACAGAATTTTATTGTTGCTCCTCTCGCATCACTTTCATTTTGTGGAATGCGCCTTTAAATGTGGAAGTTACCATTCGAGTTTCTTTTCCCAGTCCCTGCCTCGCTAGTGCTTCGCGCCCTATCAACTAATTTTTTTTTGTCATTAAGTCAGGAAAAAGAGGTTTACTTTCTGTTTCTCTCTCGACTTCATTCCTTTCTCTAATTGATGAACTCGGTTAAATTATGAACATTATATCTATATCTTTCCGTTTCAATAATTTACCTCTTCTGCTAGATGAATATCTTAAAAATTAAGTTATCACCTATCCGTTTCCGTTGTACTGAATTGAAAAATAATATATAGAAATATGAAAAATATAGAAAAAAAAATATAAAGGAATACCAACCAAGATTATTATAATAAGAAATTAAGTAATAAATTTAAACTGGAGATATGACTCCAATAATTAATAAATAAACCATTATAGAATGACATAACCAAAAGTACCGAAAGGCTAAACTAATCGCCGTCACAAAATATTTGAAACATATTTTCAAAATTTTTGGATTGCTCTTGAAAATATAAAAACAGGTTCCAGCTATATCTTTGCATTGAAATTTTTCGATGGTACAATAATGGTGACATTAGAACATGTGCCACTGAATCAAATTCAACCATATTCGAACTTTGTAATTATTCTCATATATTCTCTTATTTCATCATTTCGAGTTGTTTGATGTACTACTTGCTATATCTTATCATTGAAAATTTTAGAGGGTGTCATAAGGGTACGATTAGAGCACGTGTCAGTGTATTGATTGCGACCATTTTCAAAATGGTTCATTCGCGGAACCATATTTGTCGGTTGGCGAAAACAGTAATTAATGAAGTTATAATTGCTTATACGCGTCGTTACGATTTGTTTGATATATTACTTACTATATCTTATCATTAAAAATTGCTAGATGGGGTCATAAAGATACCATTTGTGCACGTGTCATTGCACAGATTTTGATCATATTAGTGTCATGAACCATATTAATCGATTGACGAAAACCGATCTTGAAAATCTTTCATAGCCTTCGAGGAATTAGAGTTACGGACAGACAAACACGTTTCCCCACACTGATAGCATAAAGCACCTTTAGGTATTTAATAAGGTGGAATAAAGTAATAAATGAAAATGAAAATTTATAATGAATAAAGTAACAAATGAAAGTAATATAATAGCAAATTAAATTTCTACCTTTTCTTCTTCGATACTTTTCTAAGATCGCTTCGATGTCGCTTGGGAATAAACTTCCCTGATAAACTTCTTCGGTCACGTCGTTGCTTTCTTGAAGAGGTGGGAACCAGTTGTCGTATGCGCCGTTGTATGTTCTGCCTAAATGCAAAATTATCAAAATGTAGTTCTACAGAGATTAAAAGTACATGTAACCTCTTTCATTAAAAATATTAATGGACATGTGAAACGTGATTTTAAACAATTCTAAATTCAGTGCTGAATTTTTGGAGTCTTCTTCCACCATTTTTTTTTTTTTGGTGGATAAAATTTGAAAAAGATTACCTATAATGAATTTTTATTTAAAAAAATCACCAAGAGTTGAATTAAATAACTTCTCACCGATAACAATTTTATAATCATCAACTCTAAGTGCGGCTATGTGAATAATATCGTCAATATTATGAAGTATTTCCCTTCGGGGTGAGTCCTTGTCATCTGAAAGTGCTTCCCACATGTCGACACCATCTATATCTGATATTGGCGGATTTCCACCTTTGAATAAAGAAAACATTAAATAAGACAAAAAAAAAACAACCCAAAAACCTGACAAATTTAATAAAAAAAAAAAGATTGACAGATGCAATATTTCTTTAGTATTGGTTCTAACAATGCAAGTTCTAAATAGTCGTCGAATATGAAAATTCCTCCAAACGAAGAGTTTATTTACATTTTTATTTCATTTTTACATTTAACGTCACCAAATATACACTTTTAATATATCGACATCTTAAGCAGCTTATTAAATAATATTTTTATAGCCCGTCGAAACGTATGAACAGAGATAGATTTTAAAAGCACTCACCTTGTCGTTAATAATTATTAACACAAAAGGGTCCATATTATTAATAATAATAATAATAATAATAATAATAACAGCAACAATAATAATAATAATCTATAAAAGTTTGTTAGATCGTACAACGTGATAAATTAACTAACAAGGAGAGGGCCCCAACGAACAATCGAGTTTTCGGATGGTAGTCTGATATGTCCTTTTCGTAAAACCAAGTCCGCAGCCTCCAACTTGGCCTTATTTTCGAGAAAATCCCTTTAAAGTCTGTGTTATATAACTAGTGTAAACTGTAACTTAGTAATCATCACAACAGCGGCAGCCGAACAGGTAACGTCGTGGCGTACGAACCGTAAAATCTCGAGTTCGAATCCACCCGGGTTAGGCTTTGCTTTTTTTTTTTTTTTTTCTTTTAATGTTTTGTAACTGTGCTATCGTCCACTTTTTAATATATTTTTCTGTTTTAATGAAAAAAATATTTTTAACAAGTAAGAGCAATAAGGAACAAATTTTCAACTAATTATGATAATAATATCTGTTATAATAACAGTGTAAATAATTCATAAACATATATCGATTTTAAAGAAAAAACAAATTTTTTAATGTTCAACTTTTCATTTCTTCTTATGTTTAGGTTTTGATGTCTTTGCTTCTTGCCCACATTGGGCGCTATAATAAAATAACATAAAATAATCGTTTTAACAAATAATTTCGAAGTTGTAGAATATTTACAGTTAGGCTTGTCGAATACAACGTGCTGGATGGTATTCTTCAAAAAAACATTTGAAACACAAATGTGTGCGACACCAAAATAACCGAAAGAACTGTCGGTCTTTAAAAGCAGCGTTATAAAAATTAAAACAAAAAAAAAAAGTCAACGCGTGGACTCGAACCCACGATCTCGTGATTCGTACGCTCGAACGTTAATTACTTGACTGCTCGCCGTTGTGATAAAACATCTACAGTTGTCGAGATGCAGTTTACATTAGTAAAATAAGACAGACTTTAAAAGGGATTTTCTCGAAAATAGGGCCAAGTTGGAGGCTGCGCACTTGGTTTTACGAAAAGGGCATATCAGACTACCATCCTACTAAAGGGCATCAGAAAACTCGATTGTTCGTTGGGACCCTCTCCTTGTAAGATTTGTTAATTCGCTTAGCATATTATTTGGCCAAAATTAGCGAATATTTCATTATTATTATTATTATTGAATGTAACATTTATGAAAGCTGATGGTTATTAATTGGTTTTACGAGCGTTTGCTGGTTTCAGTCTCCACTTCTCTGAATCTCTGAGGAGGATCCTTCCATTCCGTTCATGGATCCTCAATTTTTATTGATTATTAATGTTCCTGTTTGATCATTTAAAAACTTCTTGCACACAGCGCATGCGACAGGGCCACAGATTGGTGTCATCGTTCTCATCAGCTGTGAGTCACCAAAGCTGCGGATAGCCTGCCTGTGTTCTCAACAATTATGTTGAACAATGGAAGAAGCGATTTCAATTCAGATTTCACGTAGCGACCTGAAATCCTATATCAAAATTGAAACTTTAGAGGAAAGAACGCAACTGAAATTTACAAAGCCTAAATTATGTGGTGATAATGCAGTGGATCGTAGCCCTGTATCACGGTGACTCATTTCCGTGAAGGTCGGGTTATAACAACAGACGAAACCATCTGCATTTACTGTTAATAACATTTTGAAAGAAGATCGACGGAAAACATGAGAGGAAACTATATACGATAAGAATATGTCATCACTTCAGTTTACTGCAATAATTACTGGAAAATTACATAAGTGGAAAGTCTCTGCCATGTGGGTTCCTTATCATCTATCTAAAGAGCAGAAAGCAAATCGCAAGAAAATCGTCGAAGAATTGCTTTGAAGTTACCAAATAGAAGAAGAGCAGTTTCTGAACAGGACTGTTGCCATAGATGAAACGTGGATACGAGATTCTGAACCAGAAACTGAAGTCTCATTCGTCTCAGTGGAAACATTATAGAGCCTCCTCGCCTGCAAAAGTCGCCCCCAACAATCGAAGCTGAAGCTGATGGTTATCATTGCCTATGACAGAAGTGGAGTATAGCAATAGGGTAAGCCAGGGGACATCTGTAATAAGCTCTTACCTCAAACAGTCTCCGGAAGAGACTTTGAGTCGACAAAGAAGGCACGACGTGCTCGCAGCTGCTGGTCTCATTTTACACGAGAATATGTTGTCAGTAAAGTGTGACAAATTTTCAGACAAATATGAACGGAAAGTATGGAAATTTCCATACTTTCCATGCAATGCTAATATGAGCCCTCTCGACTCTGGTTTGATCCCCAAAATAAAGGAACCACTACACTCTGGGGGCAGGGCCCCGCCTCGCTAAGATTCCCTATTCGGGAATGGTCGACGAAATGTTTCCGGATCGATGAAGAGTGGCCTGCTCAATCCCGGGATCTGAAGCTAATATTTTTTTTTGTTTGGGGATACCTAAAAGAGAATGGTACTACGATAACTTTCAGAACATTAACCACCTTCTTGCTGTAATTGTCGAAGAGTTCAAGAAGCGTGCATGTGACAAGCGTGACAGCTGCATCTCCAGGCTGATTGGCCGTCATGGAAAACAGGAAATGACTTTTCCAAAGAAAACACATTAAATACAATTATGTGATGCTCAATAATTTATTGAGACATTAATCATTTTACCAGCAACATGGACAAGGGTGGGCAACCAGTCGGTGACATGCATCATCTGGTAGGAAACGCGTTGCGTTGCATTCAATAACGGACTCCATATGAAACCTGTTCCTCTTACTCCTCCTTCCCATAAAGTGTCTTTTGTCTGGTAAAGATAAAAAAGAAATAGAATGCAAAAATTAGATTCTGAAGTTGTATATGCAAAGTAATCAAAGCCTTGTACATGTAAACGAAAAGATTTTTATCCCAGTGCCTTTGATACTTGAATGTCTTTCCCCACTCAAATAAAACAAAAGTCAGTTCAGCCAAGATGCGACATTGATTGAGCCTACAGTAAATGTTCAAAGTGGTTCCCATTCCCCTTCTTGCACAGACGAACTCGACGGCAAATATTCTTGGAAACGCGTAATTGATTAAAGAATATCCACTGCAAATTTGACGACAGTATGATTAATGGTTTTCATTTTATATCTATAGTTTTGGGTGAACTGACTTTTGGATCATCCTGTGGTAAATAAGACAGGAATTGAACAGAGATATGTATAATTTAGGACAATTATTGCTTACGCCCTTCAAAGGCCAATTATTCGCCGCATTCAAATCAAAACCATTGGCGGGACCGCCGTTGTCGGTAGAGAAGACGATGACGGTATTTTTCAACATGTCCCTGGCGTGGAGGGCTTTGACGATTTCCCCAACCGATCGATCCAGTGCAGCCATCATGCCTATGGGAGAGGAAATTGAAGTCACTTATCATTTTAGTCTCTCTATACTCACCAATCTAAATGTCATAAAATTCTCCTTCTTTGTTTTGTAGTATGCATTTTAATCAAAGGAAAATATCTAAATCTCTAAATAAAGAAGCAAGATCTAGGCAAAGCAATACGATTATGGTTATGTTGTTAAGACGCTTGCACGTTTCGGAAAACTTCCATCACCACTTTATGTTGTTAAAAAATTTTTTTCTTTTTTATATCTTGCTTTTTTCTTTACATAGCAATACTAGTCCTCATTATGAATCCAGATTTTTGCTGATAGGAATTATTGGGGAAATTATAAAATTTTAGAGGGCTCATAAAGATACATAATTTTAAGTCGCATCACAAATTTTTTAGAAATTACGAGGGTTATCCAAAAAGTAAATTCCGACAGGATATTAAAAAAATAAAAAAATATTAGCAAAGAAGTTATTTGAAGAACATACCTTGTAGTGTTAGCGTGCACTACTACGACAAAACCGGTAGATAAATGCTACATGCTCCAAGTTGGCAAATGAAATGTAACTCGTGGTAGCCATTTGGCTGTTACACATGTAGCCATTTGGCATAGTAAATTGGTAGAATTACAAAAGCTGCATGCCTTTCTACAATAAAAAGTTCAGGATCCTTTTTCTGAGTTAGTGGACTGACTTAAAACCAACAGTTTAGAGGAAAAACCCAAGATCTCTTAATGATGTCTATTGTGTTTTTTTACTGCCCACACTGAGCTTTATGCTTCAATCTTCAAGCTATTTCCAGTGTTGGTGTGCCTACTGCATGTTGTGAAGGCATATATTCTGTGCAGAAACAAAGGAAAACATGCCAAAGAAACTGCTTGTGTATGGACACTCTATCAATATTCATGAAGATAAAGTGCTATCATTATTATTCTATGTATAACCTAGTTTAATCTAAAACCAGCAATGCACCAATGAAAATGGACTATAGGCCATTTCAAAATTTGTTTCTACTTGAGGTAACACTACTTTATATTACTGTATTAATGTCGGATACTGAATTTTGTAACTATGCTACTACAATTTAAAACCTTGTAGTCAAAGGTCTACAACTACAAAAAAATTGTGTCGAGCCCAGAAGGTGCCGCCTGTGACGCGGAGAAGTGAACGTGGAAAGTGCTGGGAGAACACTTTGTTCTCTCTTACCTTCTCATCAACCGCACGCACCAAATTAATATCACCAAAGATTGTCGGCCACTCCATTCTTCATCATGCACATTGTCACCTCCTTCATTAAAATTCCGCACCTATCTCCGTACCATCGCTTGCTTGTCATAAATCTCACAAATTTGATGGATTTCAACCGGTTTAAAGTACTTCACGTTCAGAAAACGAATCACAGGGCCAATTTCACACTTGGCGATTTTCCTGATTTTCTGAAACATTGTAAACACTCGCCATGACGCAGGTGAGCGGCATGAAGCTATGAAAATGACTTTGGTACGATAGCAACAAATCACCACATTCAATACGCATGCACGCATTCATATATGCATTGCTACAGTGGCTTATTTAAAAACGGAACTTACTTTCTGAATTGCCCTCATAATTAATAATCAGGTAAAGTAACAATTTATTTATCTAGATCCATTTATGAGAAATGAAGAGAACCGGTTAAATAAATGAACATGCTTTATCTAATTTTATACATTTTTAATCAGTCTTAGCTTAATAAATCCTATAAAGCTGTCGTCTATCATTTTAGTGATTTATCAAAACATGTCGTATATTATGAACTGATTAATTTTCAGAATGTCTTAAAGTCTATGAAACATATTGGTTATATGCCAGTTTATGAACTCGAATTTGTTTAAACGTGAAATATCGCTCAACTGAATGTTCATGAGGGCGAGTCAATGAAAATGAGCCAACATGATTTTATAGAACGTGAATGGATTTATTGAAAAAAATTACACTAAGGTTCAAATAATTCTTCGGCGCTCATAAAAGTCGCTGGTTTGCTGCTACATGCATGTTTTTGAATGTCCCTCTGTTACAAAAATGGAAGTCGGAGGGCCGTAAGAAACCGAAACCGAAAGTTCCCGAGAGGCTTTACGGGGGTGCTTCGGCGCGAGACTCAAAGGGAGGCGACAGACGGAGAAGCAACTGGAATTGGAGACGGACGGATGGAAGGGAGCCGAGCTGTTGGGAGCGTGGCAGCCAACACGTAGTAAGAGAGATGATTCAACAGCGACGAACGTCGTGGGAGACGGTGTTTTGAAGAACACATGGCGGGAGCAGAGATACGAATTCTCAGCAGAGCCGATATCGCTCGAGCAGCGTTCAGCGAACGACGGCGTCCAGGCGACGTATTCCCGAGAGCCCACGGCCGAGTGCGTACTAAACGCCTCGTTCTCCATTCCGCCCACGTTACGAACCAGCCCCTGCTTTCAGCTGACAGCGATTGAATTGGACTTCTGGACAGAGCAGAGCCACGTCGAAGAGGGAAATAAAGTACTGGAACTTTCACGATATAAAGCAACGCGTATTTTCCCATCGGGCGTTAATGCATATTTACGAGACTGTATCGGACGAGTGTTTAAAAGAGGCGGCGGCTGTTTCAAGCGCAATTAAACTCGAGATATATATTTGTCTGCCGTGTTATTTTGTTTTAAGAACAATTTCTAGCCCGGCAACTCTGACTCTGTTGGTTTTATGTCTCTCAATAATTTTTGTGCAACGTTTAAAAGTAACGTGTATAACTGTAATTAACGTTCTTCATTTTTGCTGTTTAGAATAGAGGAAGCCATTGTATGGTTACGAAATTGAAGCGCTTGTCGAAGCGTCACTCCACATTATTTTGCTATTAATGGATAGTTCAGACTTTTTGATATTTTATCGTCGTCCCGTGATTGTGCGAGCGTAATTTTTGATGTATACTATTTAAAATAGAATTTTTGTGAATTTGTGCCGTTTATCTCTATCTAGTTTCTTTTATAGAGTTTATAGCTTTTAAGAGCACGAGGACTTTATTGTCTAATTTAATTCTTGAATGTGCTTACATTCTTAGGCTTAGAATTATTTATCAAGCCGACCTCCATTTTTGATAACAAGGTTAGAATTTTTAGTAGTTCTTTGCGGCCTGGTTTCTTTTAAGCCAAGCTTAGCTATTTGACTTACACAGTCAGTTATCATATAACATGCGTTTTGTATATTTTGTAATTGTACCAATTGAGTCCTATCGCACGTTGCTTTTACAAAAACAATTGTTACCCTTTCAAGCAAAGGATGTTTTTGTTAATAGATTAAGTAAATGCGAATATCAATCTACTTCTATTTATCTTTTAGAATATTTTTGGGATTATAGTAAATTTTGCAGAGCGGCTTTTCGTTCAGTAACTTATTTAAGTGTTAGCAAGATTTACACTTTGATACGTGCATATTTATTGTATCTCCATTGTACTAATTCAAGAGTTTCTTTAATGCACGTTAGAATCCAGTATGGATATTTGTTACCCTTTGAAATAAAGGATGTCCATGTCATTATATTACGATTGAGTACTTTTAAGTTTTAAAGTGTTCATTCAATCCAAGTTCTCTTTTGTTAGAAAATACTTTGTTTCTATTCCGATTTATGTGTAATAAATCAGACTCATGATTTTTCACGTACGTTGCTTACAATGTGTGTCTTTCCACTGTGCCAGTTTTCTGACCGTGACACCCTCACTGCCACATGCACTTAATCGTCCGAGTTGAAGCGTTCAATTGTTTCTGAAAACATGAAAGCCGCAGGGGGATAAATGAGGGCTATAAGGGGGATGTTCGAGAATTTCCCACCCGAACGTCTGCAATGTTTTGATAGTCATCCTAGCCGTATGGGGTCGTGCATTGTCCAAGAGCAAGATGACACCCTGCGACAACAGTCCAGGCCACACCATAAACAGCCTCCACACCTTCAGCAGTTAACTTAGAATCCTACAACACCACGCTGTTAAGAATCCAGTTGTCTTGGTGACCGAGAGCACTGAGGCGCAGCACTTATCGCTCCCAAAATTAGCAACTCACGGGTTCAAATCCCGATAGCAACTCATGGATGGTTGTGTCCTTTATAAACGACCCTGTGTTGGGCACCGGACTATTGGGGGACAACCAACGGGTTGTTAGGTTACTAATATTTTTTTTTTAATTTTGGAGTATCCATCGCAACACACACGACACAAGCGATATGGCTTTACTATGTAAACAAGCGCCACCGTTACTGGACGAAACCACTGTAGCATGGGATGGGTGGGCTTATTTTCATATGACTCGCCTTAATATTAAATAACGTGCTTCAAATATTTGGTACAAATATTATATTTTAACTTTCCATTTAATAAATTCTCAGTGGAGTCTTTTTTAAATTATTGTATTGACTTCTAAAAAAAGACTTTAATTTTTTTAAAAAATTAATTCTACAAGCAAAGAATATTCTATGAAGGAAGGATATCCCGTTTTCAATCCTCTATAAAATACGTTACTTGTCCCATAGTTAAAAGTAAAGATGTAGAATATACGCTGTTTTACCTCCTTATAATGGAACGTAATTGGTAAGAACATTTCATATAATGAAAAGGTTTTTTGTTTTCTATCGCATTCCTACCTGCGAAAGTTCTTCTTCTGACATCCCTTATATAAGTGAAACGCTTAATATCTTCTGGAAGAGCTTCTAACGGCGAATAAGTATTTCCAGAATGTACAGCTAAATGAGCTACATAAAGAAACAACGGCTGGCAGCGCAAAAGAAACAGCATATAAATTATTAAATTCACACGAGACAATAAGAGGTCATTTTAAGAGCAAGAAACCGGCGGATCAAACTCTATGCTATAGTGTAAAGTTTGTTTTATTCCTCTATATATGAAAACTTAAAGAATAAAATAAAATACTTGTGTAGAAGTTGTTTCACAATTATTGAAATGCTGATTCCAACCAGTTACTGAAGAAAAACTAGTGATATAATAAAGCCTTCGGGAATTCATTGAAATGGACATTCCAATAATTATGCGACAACATTTTCAAAATTTTTATTACTTTATTCTTATATTTAGCATATTTAGAGAAACGATATAAACTCAAACTTTATAATTTAACATTATACAATCTCCTTTTCAAAAATTCACTATCTTCAAACTCATGTAATTCGAGAAACTGTTAATGCCGTAGCGCCAACTTATAAGTAAATAAATCAATCCAATAAGTAAATAAATTATTTAAAATGTCTTCGGCCTCCTATATTCCAGCATAAAACCAGAAGATGTACATTATATTCGGACGGGACCTAGGCCAGCTTTGAAAATGATATTTCGATCTTGAAAATCTTGTATGGCGCTAAACGATACGAAAACTTGTATACTCAGTTCAGTTCAGTTCAGTTCGCAGCTCTCATCTCCCACAAGGACAGGAGACTAGCTGAAGAGGTGATTAAGAAACGAAGGTGGAAGATTACACTATTGTTTTAAAGGTCCTAGGATTTTACGGGTTAGATTGGAATCCTGGATAAATCTCATCAAGGCGTAAATGATCTTTTTTGTTTGCCTACTTCCCGGAGCGAGAAGGAGGAGATTTTCCATAGTAGCTGGGATGCCATCGAGAGCGAGGCTATTAACAAGGCAATCTCTCTGGCGTCTAAAAACGGGACACTCTAGGAGAATATGCTTCACTGTTTCGGTCGCACCACAGGAGCACGTATCTGAAGGACTAATGTTTATTTTGTGAAGAAAGTAATTTGTTGCCAGATGTCCGCACCTGAGTCTAAATAAGGACGATCTTTGGGGGAAGGTAAGCCATTTTGGGGGTGATCCTATTTTGTCTAGGAAGTAGCGGCAAGAGTTGCTTGTAGTGCCCGCCGCGAGAATCAGCGCACCACTCGATGTTCCAGAGTTCGAATAGTTTTCTCTTGGTGTATGCTCTTAATGTGTTCGGGTCCAGACGGGTATATTTGATAGGGCAGTTAGAAGTTCTCGCCCAATTAGCCAGACGGTCCGCCATTTCGTTCCCGTTGATGCCCTTATGTCCCGGGATCCACATCAGATGAATGTCGTAGTTTGCTTCAGTAAGTACCGCTATGAGGGAAATAATGTGGCCCAAGATATTACAATGGAACCACTTCCCCAAAGTAAGGGATTTTTTGATAGCCATAATAGCACTTTTCGAATCCGAGATGATTAGGAATCTTGCCGGTTTTTGGAGGGTGATCAACATAATTGCCTTGTGAATGGCCAAGAGTTCTAAGGCAGTGGAGTTCATAACAGGGCTTAATTTATTGGCAACTAAAAAATTGTTTGTCTCGTAAATTCCAATTCCACCTAAGGAGGCACCGGGGGTGATGGAACCATCCGTGAATATAAATCTGAAATTTGGGAAGGAGTGGTGGAGGAGTTTCGACACTGCTTGTCTGACAAAGCCTGGCGGATCTGAGGCCCTTAGGGCCGACGGGAGGACCACGATGCCCGGGTCGAGAGGTGACAACCTTGGAGATTCTATAAGGACTCTGCCACAGACCTGGAGTTGTTCGCATTGGAATTTAGTTAGAATTAGGGAGAGTAGGCCTTTTATTTTGGTCGAGTTAAAGTGGGTCCGACAGTTTTCTGCCAATGAGGCCTCCGCGTTGAAAGTCGGAGACGCTTGAAGGAACGAGCAAATAGAGTGTATTGTTTTGGCTTCCCATCTCAGTGGGGGTGGAGTGAGACCAGAGTCAGCGTATAATACTTGGTTGGGCGACGACTGGGTGGCATGAAGACAAGCCCTAATGACTTTTCTCTCTAGCTTGATTAATTGTTCCCTGGTTGATTTGGGGGTTAGGAGAAGGAAGAGGTCCATTTGGTCGATAGTTTGCAAGAGAGAGGAAAGAAGGGTGGAGGTCTCTGACCAAGGCGGCCCCCAGTTAGCCGCAGTGATGCGTCTAATGCGGGCCAGGTTTTTCCTCAAGTGGTTCTTCATCCGGGCCGTGTGTTGCTGCCATTTGAGTTTATCATCTAGGACAACCCCTAGGAACTTGTGGGCTCTTCTTATTGGGAGACATGAGTTGTTCATAAAGATACGCGGGTGGGGGGATGGTCCTCTCTGGATGAAGAAGACAACGATTGTCTTGTCTGGGGAGAAGGACATTGCGTTGGATTTGCTCCATTTCGTGAGGGCGTCACAGGAAAGCTGAAGGGTTTCTTTTACTACAGGGACAGATCGGTTCGTGGACCAAATAGCAATGTCATCGGCGAAGATATTAATTTTTAAGTTCGAAGGAAGATCTTTACTGATGTCTGACATAAATAAGTTAAATAATACTGGACTGAGAGAAGATCCTTGTGGGAGGCCCCTAGCTTGAGTCTGCCAGGCGATGCCCCCAGGGTATTTGATCCCAACTTGGCGGAGTCTTAAGAAGGAGAGGATCCACAAGACGAAACGCTTCGGGATCGATAATTTGGTCAGTTTATTTATAAGTATTTCATGTTCAACCATATCGTAAGCCTTCTCCAAGTCAAGGAAAACAGCGCCTAACACCTCGCCTTTTTCCCACGCAGAATAGATGTTATCCACAAGTCTAATGATAGGAAAAGTGAAATTAGAGCCCTTACGGAAGCCCGTGATGTAAGGAGGGAGAATCTGGCGGGACTCCAGAAAATGCTGCAGGCGGTTGTTGATCATCCTCTCAAGGAGTTTAATGAGGCATGAGGAGAGTGCTATTGGCCTATAACTTTGGGGAAGAAAGGGGGATTTCTCAGGTTTCAGAATGGGATGAATGAATGTTTTCTTCCAGCTCCTCGGGATTATGCCGGTGGACCAAGACTTGTTGAAATGGTCTAGTAGAAATTGTTGTTGACACGAATTCAACTTGCTAAAGGAAGAGTCCATCAGCTGGTCAGGACCCGGGGACTTCGATTTATTCTTGAAGGATGCTTTGAGTTCAAGAATAGAAAAGAGTGCTTCCCATCGATTCCTATCCTGCTCTGGAGTGAAGGATGCTGTGAGGGGGACAGGCCAGGATATCTGTTTATTAGCTGTCATTCCCACGGCCTGATTGAGAATAGCGATGGCCGAGTCTCTTGGGTCTTTCATGGAACCATCCAAGTTTTTAATTAGGGGGGTAGATTGACGCCGTTGGTGGAGCATAATTTTAAGGACTCTCCAGATATTGTTTTGTCTGTTGTTCGAGAGAAGATCTGTCCAATACTTCCTTCTGAATTTTCTGAGGACTCGTTTGCATTTTGCTTTGGTTTTTTTCATAACCAGCCAGCATGGGTCGCACCGGCATTTTAGGAACTGTCTTCTGGATATATTCCTCTTCCAGATAGCCGACTCGCATTCTGGGGACCACCAGCTAGGTCTCAGTGGCGAGGTTCTGCCACTCGGGGAGCACGGAAAGAGACTGTTTTGAAATGAGAGGATCTGGCTTTGGATGTCATGTAACTTGGAGTGATTTATGGTGTTATGGCCAGGGTTACGAGGGGATGCAGGACTATGAGGAGAGGATATACAGGGGAAGGGCGTTGGTCTATTATTATCATGACAAGAGTGATTAGCGAGAGAAAAGGGGAGAATGGTAAGACAAATGGGTTGGTGATCACTCCCGTAGGAACCCTCCACCAGAGAGGTGAGGAGTGGGAATGGCCAATCTGGAGAGGAGAGGGCGATATCTAGGTTGGATGGATGCCAGGATGCTCTGGGTGGGTGGAAAGTGAAATCCGGGGTGAAGTGGACTTTGAGATTGAATCCTCCAGACAAGAACCATTGTGGTTGTAGTTCTCACATCCCCATAGCGGACTTTTTGCGTTGAGGTCTCCTATAAGGATGAACGGAGTAGATAGAGAAGAGACGAGTTCTAACCAGGATTCCTTCCTGATGTATCCCGGGACATATACGCTATAGATATGGAGCCAAGAGTTATCCAGGTAAAGTACTAGTTCAATAATGGCAATTGTGCCAATGTGTTTTTTACAATTAATGAAGTGAGGGATGTGGGGGTCGATGGCAACAAGATTGCCACCACCATGATAGTCTCTATTATTTAAATAAGTGATGGAATTGTTAATGGAGACATTAGAATCAGAATTTAAAAAGGTTTCGCAGATTAGTAGAATGTCCGATTTTTTTCTCAATAGAATGGTGTCCTCCCAATTAGAGAGGACACCTCTTGCATTCCAATGAATTACTTTAATGGTTTTACGATGCATCCTGACCATACAGGGTGGAATCCTGGTCTTGATGTGATGAGTCATGGCAATGGTTGTGATTATCAGTTTGTATAGCAGGCTGAATTAGGTTTTGTGTGGGATGTTGAATGGGGGAAAGCATCTCTTGCCACCAGGTGAGTACCTGCGTAAACCACCGTGGGGAGTGAAGGAAACTCTTGTTCATGATGTCAAGGGTATGCTCGATACCCCACGAGTTATCTTGGTTATATGCAGGCAGGCCGTTGGACCTCATAGTGGAGATGAAATATTTCAGACCACCACTGACTGCCTCATCTTTATCTATAGAAGCAGAGTCTATTTTGAAAACGGAATTGGGATCGACAGTCGTCATCATTTCATTATCCTTCTCGCTCCCTGAGGGGGCTATGTTTTTAGAGAGGGTAGTGACCAGAGCAGGAGTTTCCATAGTGAAGGGGGACAGTTGGGACCAGTCGATCAGTGAAGCATTCAGGGTATGTTCATTCTGGTGCAATACCGGAGACAGGGGTAGGTCATCCCTGCCACTAGTGGTGCAGGTCCTAGTAGACTGTTGAGAGTAGGGAGGAGAGCCAGAATGTGATTGGTATTCAGGGAAGTTTTGGGCCGGCGAGGAGGACACACGAAAAGAAGGGCCGTTTGGAGAGGTAATGGACGAGGAGGGGGCTCCTTCTGCCACTCGGGAGGCATATGAGGTTTGACTCGGGCCTTCCCTACCCATCTCCATATCCACTAACTTTTTTGCCTGGTAATATGAAATGAATAGGTTTTCCATTTTCATTCGAATTAGAGCCTCGTACCTGAATCTTGGGCATCCCTTGTAGTAGGGGGAGTGCCCTCCTTCGCAATTGATGCAAGTAAAGACTTTAGCAGTGCATTCGTTTCTCTCATGATCTTTGCTGGTGCACTTAGAGCACGTAGGAGGATTCGTGCACTTTATTCTGGTGTGACCCAGGCGGTGGCATTTAATGCACTGCATGGGCCGTGGGGGAGGTCTCACAACAGAAAAGATCTCATTCTCGAAAATTAGTTTTTCGGGCGGTGAAGGGAGACAAAAGTATACAAGAAATTTAGAAAACGATGCTCCACGGAACGGGGGAGGGAGCATCCTCATGCCAGTAATATATGATCCACAATTGGATGAGGATTGTAGATCTTCTAAAGAAAGGTCTGAGCGCATACCATGGATTATGCCCACAGAGGAGGTTAAAAACCTGGGGACCTCATAATCCAGGGTAATAGTGCCAATGTCCTTGAATTTCAGACATCTGTCCGCCAAAGCAGTGGATGAGAATTTAACCAGAAATTTGTTGGACTGGAACTTGCTCACACTAGCCGAGTCGCCAGTGAGAGAATTGATGATTTTTCTGACAAATCCTGGAGAGGATATCTCTTGGTGACTTGGATCCTTGGACGAAACGTTCACAATTAGCCAAGGCCTGGCCGCAATTTTCAAAAGGTCATGTAGGTTCGGTAGTTGTTTACGATAGTAGTAGAGGACTTATTATTATCATAGGTAACAGTCGCAGCTGTCTCTTTATTCTTAAGTGTAGAGAGGTTGTTTGTTTCGGTGTCGATGATCATGTTTGAAATTGACTCATGAGACGATCGAGGACAATTATTCTCGGAAGAAGATAAGTTGACTGTTGAGGCTGATTTGCTTTGGTCATTCTTCCGTGATTTATGTGTACTGGGGGAAGAGTTACGGGATCTGCTTCCCGAGGGTTGGGAGCCACTCAGCTTCCTCTTCTTTTTCTTCTTCTTCTTCTTGTCATCCCCCGTCTCTGTCGAGGCAGACCGGCTCAGGGGCGCCCTAGGAGGGGGCTCCCCCATTGCTGGCTTCTATGCCCAGTTCGCAATGGAATATAATGTTGAGGAATTTTGAGCAAATAAATACGAACAGAGAGACGCTGATGTTCGAGCAGAAGGGGTGGAAACACGTTATCGCAGCTGAATTTATTATTTTATTAACTGAATAGATGTCTTGCAGTAGCTATTTATCAGCAGGAAGAATAGAACAGTGATTATCAGGAGCGGATCGAAGAACCAACTTGTATGCTCAAAATTTCGCCGTAAAAACGTTCCCGTTGTTACTTCTCCAATATTATCATTGAAGACGATCAATATTATCATCCTCTAAAGATCAATTTTCATTGATTCGAGGTTAATTTTTGAAAACCAGATGGGCTCTTTGATATGCCAATTTAGTATGATGGCGTATCTCATGAAAGATTACGACAAGAGGGAACTGATAATTATTAAGATTAAGATCATCTCGAAGCTAGAATATGTCAGCGTGATATGAGTCTCTGCCTCTCTGTGTTTGCTTTCCAGAATGGCTTATACGAAGGGAAGTCACTAAATAAGTTACAAATGGATATAGAAATGAAACATAAAAGAATGCTGATGTGAAACTACTTTTATTTCTCCGCATAATCTCCCTGTACAAAGAGGCACTTGTCCCATCGTATCACAAGCCCTCAAAACCACTGCTTGTATCCAATTGGAATTGTACTCAATACTTGTGACTTATGGAATTCGTTATCAACTTACGACCGACATGGTCACTCAGTGGCCGCTCAGGAATGAGTATAATCGATTTTCATATCTATGTGCTTGTTTATTCTAAACAATGCTTCTTAAAATCTAATTTAAAATACATCACGCTTCGTTACATTTGAAGACAGTTAGTGATTTGCTTAATATGAGGTTTCTTGCATCTGCAATACCGACAGGGAGAATAATACCGACCGCCCAAGGCCCGCGTTGGCGGAGGCCCCGCGCTTAGCGCTTATAATATTTAAGTTGTGCCTACTCATAGTTCCTAATCCAGTCAACACATCAACACAATGTTCGGAGTTAAAAGATGATGAAATGGCCTGTCTGTCTAGTTCCCGTACTATTTCTTCGAGGCCAATCGCGTTTTTAATTGTTGTTGAGACAGCCAACGATCCTAAAGTGAATAGTGGAGCTGTTGTCATGCCAACTACGAGGTGAGGAATTTTGAATTTGTGCTTGCCATGGTCTTATGGTATGACGTCCTGTTTGCTGACGTCAGCAAGACCTTGCAGCCTTCGACTATGTAACTTGATGTAGCCATTACACATGTCTAATCAGTTTCTTCAAAAATACAGAGAAGAAGGATTTGCATTGGCTATGACCACTGCAAAGGAAATTGCATCAGAAATGCACATCGAATCAGTGTTTAAAGAACGCTGCAATAGGCTTAGACAGAATCAGTTTGAATATGAATCTAGAGATGAGATAACACAGGCCCTTGAAGAATCTTTCAGAATAGAATATTTCTTGTGGATAAGATCAGATGTTGGGATCCTTGGAAACACGTTTCCAGCAATTGCAAGTGTACTTTGGCATTTTTGGTTTTCTGTATGATATTAAACAACTCCGTATCATGTCTTTGGATTATTTGAAGAACCACTGAATGGATGATTTGGACATGGCATTGAGAAGTGGTGATTCACAGGATTGGAGATGATTCGGACTTATTCGAAGAAATGAAAGTCCTGAGAGAAATGATTCTAGGAGAAGTACAAGCAGCATTACGAAGTTCTTCAATTCTTTGTGCCGCTAGCAGATTTGTTTCCAAATGCTGCGATCGCTGTTAACAGTGCCAGTAACGGTAGCAAGTGAAGAAAGAAGTTTTTCAAAATTAAAAGTTGATAAAAACTTACTTGAGACATCAATGTCTCCAGTTCGATTGAATGGACTGGCATTATTATCAATTGAACGAGACATTGTTACCACCCTTGACTATGAAGAACTCATTGAAGTGTTTGATATCAAGAAAGCAAGAAAGGTATAAATTTTCACTAAAAGCCATAAAGTACTTTATTTGTCTGCATTTTTTGTTTGTGTTCTGATTACAGTGCTGTAGCATCAGAATAAATTGTTTCTCTCACTGTCAGTCTCTCTTAAAGTATTATCCCATTCCTTCATTGAGATTGTGGATTTTATTAGTTTCACGGACCCGAATTTTGTTGTTTATCAGTTGCAATCTATCTATCTTTTACTTTTAACGCTTTTACGATAAGAACTTTCAAAAAAATTTTCTATTTAATTAGCTACCTGATTAGTCTGAAAATTAATCTTTTTTTATATTATGCAATCTCTTTGAGAGCGTATAGCTCATTCAACTTTGTGCTTTCGTTATTTGATTTTGACAATCTTGATATTGGCAACAATGGAGCCGCGATTAGTAATTTGGTTCAGAGCAATTAACTGTCATATGTAAAAATAGACATTTTGGAAACTATGTGAAACATTAAAGGAAACTATGGGAAACTAAGTGAAACACTATTTACTAAGCGAGTGAGTACGTAACCGCAATGACGCGTCCCATTATGACTATGACGTGCCATAATTAATATCCTATTGGCAGGGTATATAATGTCAACGGCTGGGTATATAGCGATCCTCGCAAAATTCAATTTCCTAGCGCCGGTGCTGATATCAATAAGCCTGTAAATTAAACTGTAACTTAAATCGATTTTAAAATGTTACATTATGACTTCATGATCATATCTTTCATGCCCGAGGAATTATCACCCAATCGGTTTTCTGATTCTGAGGACTATATCCCTAGAGCTGCGGTTCTCAATCTTTTTTGACTCACGGAGCCCTTTTTAGAATCAATTTCTAAGGCGGAGTCTCTACCAAGATAATAAACCAAGGCTATCTAGATAACAACAAAAAATAATAGAAACTTAAAAAAAAATAAAACAAAAATAAAAGGCTGACGTTTCGGATAGAGGCTATCCTATGTCAAAGTAGGGAGGATAATTCTCAAAGCAAAGATAATATATTATCACATCTGGATAATTCTTTAATATTCTCCTTGCTTTAGAGAATTATATCCTCCCTGCTTTGACAAAGGATAGCCACTATCCGAAACGTCAGATTTTTATTTTTGATTTATTTAATTTATTTATTTTTTATTAAATTTTTACTATTTATTGTATTCCAGGGTTCTTGTGTCTCGTCCTTTTCTCCTTACATCCACAGATAATAAACAGGTAGCCTTGGGCCTATCCATGGATCAAGAAGGAACACCAAATTTCTATGGCGGACAACCGTCGGCAAGAAATCCTTCTGACAATCAGTTCAGCGAGGGATAAATCTCTCGGATAGAGTGTGCGTGACCGGCCGCATTAGTTTTTACTTAATTTAATAATTGTTAATTAATTAATTAATTGTATTAATTTCAAGAATTTTTATTTATTTTATTTTTCTGGAGCCCATGAAGCCCTTAGGCCCGTTTCACTCTGCTGCGGACGCTCCATGCGGACGCTATGCACGCGGACTCCGCACCCGCATGTGATGTTTTCATAGTCATGCGGACGACTATGCGGACGGATGCAGCTGAAAATAGCAGCCCGGTTTGAGGGTTTAAAAAGTCACATTGCTCGAAAAATACACGATGAGCTCGCTGCAATCGGGATCGGGGAAAAAAAAAAAGCAACCGGACAAAATGCAACTCCTTCAGATCGAAGCAGTTTTGAAGTTGCCATATTTTCGAGAAGTTATTTTCATGTTAGCTATTGGCGACTGATTGTAATTTACTGTCGTTCATTAAAGAAAACTGCAAAAATCAGAATATGAATGCATCCTTATTAAAACTTTTTCACGCACATAATTGTCGAAACTTTATTAAAGTGTTTGTTGACATGTATTCTTTGAAGCAATATTTTTATACTGATAAAAACATCGATTATTCAAATTTCAATCAACATCGATTACAGGGACCAGAATTAACAAATGTTGATCCAGTCAATGCAATAACAAAGCAAAAAAAAAAAAAAAAAAAAAAAAAAAAAGGGAAAGATAAAAAAAAGTCCAAAAAAAATACAATTGGGAAATTACAATTGGAAAGCCCATTGCTTTGAAAAAGAAGTGAAATCATTTTTCAAAACATAATAATAATAATAATAATAATAATAATAATAATAAATTACGGATGTTAATTATTAAAAAAATAATACGGAGCGAAAAACAGATGTTTATTGCATCCATGGTTGGCGCTATGTCATTAACAGGACATTAGTTAAGTGGTTTTTGATCCCAGGAAACTTAAATTCGGTCTCTTTCGGAAATATTCAATTTTAAGTTTATTTTTTACCTGTGAAACATCATGTTCATTTATTCGGCTAAGTGCTTCTGCCGTAAATAATTCAGTCGAATATAGACCACTGGCATCCTTCCAATGGGACATATTCCTGAATCGACGCATATCAAAACCCCATGTACTTGTCTGAAAAAAAAAAAAAAGATTAAAATAAGTGTTATCTCTAATTAATTCTCAATAATTTTAGAATAATATTTTGTCAATGCTAATACGTGTACTGTAGAAGTATATACTATGAGACAGACAGAGAGAGGGAATGGAAGCATATGCTTATTTGCATCAAAAACAGAAAAACAAGTAGCAGAAATTAACTGCCATTCTTGAATAAATGGGGCTATGATTACTTTCGAAATGTTTTGCTTACAACACTTAGTCTGGAACATAAATTACCACATTACGCTCTCTCTCTCTCTCTCTCTCTCTCTCTCTCTTTTTTTTTTTTTTTTTAAAGCAAATTTATATGCTCTTTAAGTTATGTGGTTGTAAGATATTGTGGGCTAACTATCCAGCGACTCATTAAATATACATTGAACACTAGAAGAATTTCTAAATAAAATTCAAATTTGAGAACCTCGAGATGAAATTCGAAACATGCGCAAAATTCTGGTAATGTTTCAGTTTAATTCATGAAATCGCAAAAGACCTCTGCCAATATCCATTACATGATTGAAAAGGGTTAGTGATTTGTTTGATATGAGATTCTGCGTACCTGCAATATCGATAAGTCTGAAAATTCAAATTTAACTTAAACCGATATTAAAATGTTAAATTATGAATTTTTTCTCTTAAAAAATAAAGAAAATTATCTTTAGAATAGCTACAAAACGTTTTTAATACTCCATGTTTCGGCTGAAAAGTACAGTAATAAACTAATACAGTACCAAGAAAGAAGAAGACACAACACCTCTTGGCTATAAGCTGTATAAAATTATATGTGGATGAAAAATTGCTTTTTCTTCTTTCACAGAATAACTTTTTCGATGGTTGTATCTCGTAGTTCGCCATAGACAACAATGTTAGCAGCTGTAAAGCATACGAAAAGCACTCAGACACTATTTCGAATTTTAATTGTACGGCTATGCAAGTTACATCGAATGCTGATATCTATAAAAGCACTCTTGGTAGAGCTTTTAAAAAGGTTCTCAAGTTCGCGATTAAAAAAATAAGGATGTTGCGCTATTTAAATATACCTTCAGGGATGAAGTGGTTTTGGAAAAATTAGGACTCGTCTTCTTTCTTGTTACTACTTCACTATGACGAAGTTATGTGAATATTAGATGTTTTATTATTTGTTTCTATCAGACTGGTAAAATAGATTTTTACACATTATATTATGAAATGTCAGTTTTGTGAACTTTTTAAATATAAATTTTATGATATAAAGGAATTTTTTCACATTTTGATGTGTAAGATTAAAGTTTTTTTTTTTTTTTTTTTTTTTTTTTTTTTTTTTTTTTTTTAAAAGAAGAGTCATGTTTTAAAATAAAAAAAAGTCATGTTTAAATGAAGAAAACTTACCGATTCTTGGGCTGTGTGATCAAAGTAGTCCTGGTGGCCGCAATAATAACCGCTATGGGAATCAAACCCCCGATAGAGAGGAGTGTAAATTTTATTGAAGAATCCTAAATGCCACTATATACAACATAAACAATATTGGTAAAGAAAGCATCAGTTTTTATGCACAACTATATTTTTACCTTAAGAAAAAGGATATAGCACCTTTCCAACGATATGTGTTGCATATCCCAAATCCTTCAAATACTGAGAAAGTAGCTTTTCTTCAAGAGGAAGACCATAGGGCTGAGATCCGTATATGACATCGTGCTGCATTCCTGAATATTTTAAATGGTTAACGTAACAATACAAACAGATAAATTTGTTATATTTTTAATATTAATCGTATATTTATTTACCTGTGTGAATGGGATGCTTTCCAGTTAATAGGGCACTTCTGGTTGGAGTGCATATTGGAGAAACGTAATAATTATTTAGGATAATGCCTTCCTGGGCTAAACTGTCTATGTTAGGAGTAGGAATTTGTTTGCTCCCATGAAAACTAACATCGTTCCATCCCTAATAAGAAAAACAAATCTGTAAATGAGCTTATGAAAATGAAAGAAAGTTTATCTCAAGTTTATTCGTTCGAGGTTTTGGACGGGGTGAAAGAAACGCATTTGAAGTGATGTTAGCTTAATTTAAGCTAATTTCATTTGTAAAATATTTGATGGGTAATACATATTTAGAAACAAGAACAAATAACAGTAAAAAAGTAAAAATTTCATATTCAGAAATAGAGTCTCAATATGATTCGAAAAGCATCTGAAGTACTGTATACGTATGTTATGAGTACACAACGAGATGTAAGCGAAGATGAATCCATTTGAGTGTGACTCCAGAGGATACATAGGAGTCCTTTCCTACGAGGACGATAGAGTTGATTGTTACATCAACTAGGATATGCTAAATTAGTGTTTCCATTATGGGAATACGCTCCCCAGACCATGAATGAGCCACCATCTTACTGGTGCTTGAAGTAAACTTTTTCATAAATTCGCATTTCATGCCAATAATAGTCCCAGCCATCTGACTCATCTAAATGGAATTTCTTCTCATCGCTGAGTATGACTTTGTGCCATTCTACTGTCCAGTGCCTGTGGTCTTTAGCCCATTCCAACCATGTTTGCTTATGAGAATTTGTCATCAGTCGACGTTTATGATTTGCGTTTCCTGTAGCGAATGGTGTTTGATTTTTTAATAATCTGGCCACTGTGTCCTGTGAAACATGGATATCAGATGTACTTGCTACAATCGTACAGATGGTGAGGGTAATTTTTTAATTCGCTGAATCACCTATCTTTTTTTGTCTGAATGTAAGTTTGGGTGGCCTGTCCGGCCTCTTCTTTGTATTATACTTGATCCCATTTGCTAAATACAGGGTCGAATCACTGAATTATGACCGCCATATAGGTTTATGTAAATACGGTTGTGCCCATTCACAGGGGGAGGGGGGGGGGCGAATAAACCTGTTAGAAAAAATATAAAGGTGGTTGTGAGGAACAGTTCGTACAGCAATAGTCGCAGTCATGGGTAAAGCACGGGACCTAACAGACCTTGAAAAATAGCATTGTGTATTAATAACAAACTAATAATGAATATGAAGACGTGATTAAATTTTATGATGTTGTTAAATTTATAATGAAAAAAAGTAATTTTAATTTTTTCCTTTCATTTCTCTTTTTAATCTACCTATTTAACAGCAATTTGTTTTTCCTACTATCTGTCTAACTAATATTTATGGTCAATTAAGTTGTCTATTACATAAGAAAGGATATAAGGAAATCCATTCTTTTCTTTGAATGATCATATAGCATCGTCTAGACTTTTCCTCGTTTAAAATATCATATTCCAACTCGCCAATTTCAATGGAAATCGGATCCTAATTTCGCGTGCAAAACATCAATATCAATTGCATCTCTTCTTGACTGAAATGTGTTTTAACTTTATCAATGCTAGCATAATTTCAACGGTGATTCACAAAAGGATAGCTACATAATAAATTATAGATTGTTTTAACTGCCATAGTAAGAAAAAATAACGAGAGAAAAAGCTCCGAAAAAAAAAACCAAAGTAAATATACATGTAAACAAAGAAAAAAAATCTTCTTGAATAAATCGGCGTTTTTAATGCATCTCAACTTAAGCACGGTTAAGATCGGAGAAATAAAGGACGAAATGTTATTTTAAATTTTTACATTTTAGAGATTAAAAATAATCAACAGAGAAAATTGTTTAGAGGTAATAAAAAAAATCAGCTGAAAACATAATAATGAGATACAAAGACAAAACTCTCATTAATGCTTTAAACTGCGGAGTAAACATGTAACAACAAGAAAAATATTAATTAAAAAAATTAATTAAGCTCTCCTCCCTACCAAGAAAAAAAGCGGCAGGTAAAAAAGTGCCCCTTATCCTCTTTATTTTTTACCCTTTTTTATTCCCGCTTTTTAAACACGATTTTTTTGCCATAGAAATTCTCGAAAATGGTAGTTAGAAAATCGAAAATAACTTTGTATTCTTTGATTCTCATTATTTCCGGTCACATCCCATATGATTTCATTTTAATACATTAAGTTTCTAAAGAACATGCTACCATATATTCGGGCTGACCCTTATAACTTCACACCACCGGAATAATCAGGCCTAAACTTCATAGTAATGTTCATCTTACCTAGAGGAATCTGGATACCGAATAGTGACCGTTAGAAAGATGCATTTAATCTAACAATTCTGCCATTGCTGGTAGTACGAATTGCTGCCAAAGCTCGTAGTTTTGGAAGTGGATCTGTGGAATGAATTTCAGCGTAGCTATCGAGTTCCTTTGTATGCTATCGATATAATCGAATCAGCATCCGTTTAAGATTTTCTTGTCCTTAAGAAATAAAAAAAGAGTCACATGAGGCCTTGAAAAAAACGATATGGGCGGCAATCGTAGAGCGCGAGTAAAATCATCTATGTTGACCATGCTACTAGTACACTACTGTTTATAAAAATCGCAACACCCTGATGGAATAGCCCAATCTGCATTAAATTTGGAGCATTTGCATATCATGGGTCAGAAAAGAAACCATTAGATTTTCAGGTCAATACAATGCGTTTTATTGTCACATTAGTATCGGGTGAAACCACCGTGGGATGCAATTACAGCCTCTAAACGTCGTGGCATTGAGTCAAACAAGCTCTGAATAAGGGCCTGGGGAATGTCCTGCCATGCTCTGTCTACACGGGTATACAGTTCATCCACAGTTGCTGCTGCAGGAGTCTGACGAGCCAATCGATGAGCAACCCTGTCCCACACATGTTCGATTGGGGACATGTCTGGTGCTAACGAGCAGGCCAGGGGAACAAGGGCGTCTGATGTGCTTGGAAAAAGGCGAGGACATTTCTGGCCACATGCGGTCGGACATTGTCCTGTTGGAATACAGCGCCTGGAAGGTTCTGCAGGAAGGGGATGACCTCGGGTTGCACAACTTCCCTGATGTACCGGTCACTGTTCAGATTGCCATGGATTCTGATCAGACGGGAACGGCCATGGTAACTGATTGCACCCCACACCATCACCCCTGGCGTTTGTCCTGAATGACGCTGCAGGATGCATTCTGGAAGGTCGCGCTCGCCACGATGTCTTCTGACTCGTATCCTGCCGTCATGGTGCTGCAAGTTAAACCTTGACTCATCCGAAAACACAACTTGTTGCCATTCAGCTTGCCACTGTTGGTGTTGAAGGGCCCATTGCAACCTGAGGCGCCGGTGGTTTTGAGTCAAAGGAATCCGCAACAATGGTACTCGTGCCATCAATCCTCTGGAAATCAAACGGCGTCGTACAGTGCTAGCAGACATTGTCCTGCCTACTGTAGCACCCCACTGTTGTGCTAACACTGTGGAAGTGGCTGTACGATCTGCTACACACATGCGATAGAGGTGTCTGTCATCTCGCAGTGTCGTCGTGCTGGGTCTTCCGGAGCCTGGTCTTCGGTGTGCCCTGTTCTCTTCGCTCCACTGCCTCCATGCACGCATAATTGTCGTTGCATTACGTCCTACACGAGCAGCAATGTCACGATACGACCATCCCGCTTCACGCAGACCAATTATGCGTCCTCTTTCAAAGTCTGTCAGCTGTTGATATGGTACCCTTCGTCGTCGTTGAGGCATGGTGTTCTTTCAAGCAATTACTCTGAAAATCTAATCATTTATACTCTGACCTATTGTATGCAAATATTGCAAATTGCATATGGATTAGACCATTCCATCAGGGTGTTGCGATTTTTATAAACAGTAGTGTAGAAACAGGAGAAGAAAGCATCAACTTGAGCAAGTGAATTTGTCACTATATAGAGCTTTTATTCGAAATTTTAGTTCTGCTTTTGGTTTACAGATGGACCAAGGCAGAAAATAATTTTTTTCAGTTTTCAGCTTTCTACTTAGTTTTATTACGTGAAGTGGCAGCCTGGCTTAACTCCAGTCTCAGTTGCAGTTTTGCAGATTTTGAAACAAAATTTAATGCAGAGTTTTTGCGTCAAACTTTCAGACATTTTGATAATCGCCACTACGTACAAACACGACTGTTCTTCAACATAACGCACCCACGTAACAACTGCACGACATTCATGCCCAAACATGTGCCAGAGCGGCCACCCTTCTGCTCACTGTTATCTTTGCAAGCTACTAATCCAGATACTTTACGGACACACCTGGTAAACCATATTGAACAGATTGAGCTCTGTAATTCCGAAACACAGTGGATAAATCCAGTCAAACTGCATAGAATAGTATAGAAACAGCAAGAAATAAACCACTATTTCTACAAAAATTATTTTTACTCATTATAAGCGCTTCTCCAAGTCGACTTCTTCAAAAAATACACGATAACAGTGACAATTTTTTGTAGAAATAATGGTTTCTTTCTAGCTTTTACTATACAATATACTGGTTTCCACAGTTTCAGGCAACATTGGATTTTGGGATTACTTAGATTAGGTTAGATAAGCAGTGGTTAGATAAAAATGCAGATATGACATTTTTTTGTTTACATGAGCGCCTTTCCCCGGGCGCCCCTAATTCGATGCGCCCGTGTACTTTGCACACTTTGGGCGCCCTTAGCTACGCTTGTGTAGCTTAGGTTGAAGTAGGGCATAAAAATAGCAACTTATGTAGCAAATCTCAAACTTTTATGCCAAAGGATTTTGAAAATATGACGGGGATACACAGACAAAGTCAGATATGGTAATAAATGTACGAATAACTAGCTCTACTCTTCTGCTACATAATAAATATTAAATGAAAAGGGGGAGAAAAATTAGCAATTATTTCATTCAGTTATAATCTTTCATATCAGTATAAATGCAGTTTAAAACTTTGATAATGATGTTTACGGACGTTGGAATGTTTATAAAAAAGCTAAAGATAAAATTAAATCGCATTCTATTAATCTCACACCAATAAAAACGGGGAAGAAAAAACACTCGTAACTCTCCTTTAAGAAAAAAAAAAAGATTATTCGAGTCTAATATTAAATAAATTTTCTCTTTAAAAACAGGAACATTCTCTATAATAAGCAGAATTAACTATTCGTAATTAATGCAAAGTAATAATACAAGCAACTAATGTTAATTTCAAAAGGAAATTTTATCATTAAAAAATAATTTCTACAATCAATTTGTGGAAAGAAGTCTAACATATCAAAATACTCTTAAAGTTATTATGTGATAAGTTAATTAATTAATTACAGATTAGTACTAGATATATGAATATAATATAATAATAATATAGTCTATTCAGACAAAAACAAGTGTAATTACAACGACTAACACTCAGTGTCAATAATATAGAATTCATTTTATTTTTATAGTTAAAGTTAAATTATCACTGACTAGTTTTCGAACCACTCACCAGATCATCTGCTAGAATGAACACAATATTCGGTGTCTCTGATGTTCCGGCTGCCGGGGAAATTAACGCCAAGGAAAGCACAACAATCCATTTCGAAAAATACATTTCTCCTCTTTATAATAGCTTATTGTGGTTCTTTGAATGACACCATGAAAGCTTAAAGCTGCATTAGGTCTTAGATTTTTAGAAAATAAAAACTGCATTTGTAACTATGTAGCCATATCAACTTAGAAGGCTTAAACCGTGAGCAAGTGCGAAGATCTCGTCAATGCCGAAAATACTGGCTAAAGCGTTGAGTCCCCCTCTATTGATAAAAATTAAAACTATTCGTTAAAAATATAATTAAATTATAAGTAGCTGAGTACAAAAGGTCTCCACTTATGTAACTAGATAGCACGTAGCTTCTTACGCAAGTCTAAACTTACGTAATCTCATGCTAGAATAATATAAACCGGTAATGTACTAGTTAGTTGTATACTGTTTTAATTACATTATTTTATTGTATTATATTATTATTTTCATTTTATTCTTTGTTAGATTTTTTTTGGCAGTTCCGACTCGGCCTACCCATGATACTTTTCTTTATTTATTAATTACGTCATTTCGATCAATATTTATTTATTTATTTATTTATTTATTTATTTATTTAATCACAGGTTCATGAAATCAGGCCCGTTTAAAGGTTTTATTCTAAGCAAAATATTCCTAATATAATTTATTTTAATACCAAGAACATTAGACACAGTCGTATTTTCTTGTTAATATGGTAAAATAATCAAAACAATAACACAATATCTAATTTCAAAGACATTTGCCAAAATAATAAAGAAAAATGGAACATCACTAACATAATATATCAAATTCCATGTGCCAATTGTCAACACATTTACACAGGTCAGACAAAAAGACAATTAATTACAAGAATAAAAGAACATGAAAGAGCACTTAGAAACAAAGATAAAAACAATCATTTAGTAAACCACTGCATTAACCAAAAATCATAATCCGGATTGGAACAAAATCAAAATTATTGGTAAAGAAATAAATTATAAAAAAAGACTAATGAAGGAAACTATCAACATTATTTCGAATGAAAAAAATTTAGCCAAGCCATCAATAGAAATTAATAATAAATGGAAATTATTACTAAAAATATAAAAAAATAATATCACTTCCCTTACACCCAACAATCCCGATCACAACAATCAAAATAATCACACATTGTATTAGACAACATTGTTTTATTTATTTATTTTTTATCATTATCTTCCATTCATTCAAAACTTTAAATCTGATGATGGGAAAAAATCCCGAAAACGTTAATATTATAGACAGTCATTTACATCACGAGTCATTTACATCACGAATCATCGAACTTCCATCATAGACCTGTGTACCTCCCTGTGTTCCTGTTACGTTTCTTCGCAGTATCTTCGTCTCTTCTGTGTTTCTTCTGTGTTTCATCTGATCTTCATCTCTTCAGTATATCTTCTGTGTTTTCATCTGATCTTCGTCTCTTCTGTACATCTTCTGTGTTTCTTCGTACTTAAATTTTAACTCTGGTGACTTTTTCCTTGTTTTTTTATTATTTTATTATATTATAATTATCATTTTTTTATTATTTATTTAATTTTACTATTTTAATTAAAGGAGTATATTCATCTTTATCAATATATAATATGGTAAAAGTTCAAAGAAGAAATATTGGGGGATATGAAAGGTCGAAATGCCGTCTCACATTCTAAAATTTTTGCATTGCCCGCTAGAATTTGGAGCTTTATTTTCATAGATCTAAATGATCAACGGCTAGCCACAAAAGTAACAAAATTCTGACAAACGCGTCAAGTATTATAATAACTCTAATCAATTCGGAATATAATAAAAATACTTGAGAATATACATAGTCGACGCTAACCTTTTAATTTCGTGTTCCTATGTTACGGAATGTCACGTTTTTCTGAATATGTACAAATTTCAGTAATAAAAGTTTATTTTAGATTCCAGTTACATCCTGTTTCTCATACTTCCTTTGTTTGCAGTTCCTCCAGATCTTGACTCTTATTTCCTTCAAGGAATTCAACAGTGTTTTAAGCAATAACTCAGAGTTTATCTTTTTTTCCCTTTATAATTTGTTTATATGGTCATTTTTTAATTATGAAAATATTTTTCGTTTTTTCTTTAATTATGAAGATCTACGATGGTTTTATTGTCAACTTGAGAAAAGTTTCAGTAATTTTTAATAATTTCAACATGCTGATTTCAAATTTGAAAACCGTTTTGCGCTATCACGTAAGGTTTGTTCGCAAAATGGTATGCTCAATTTAGTTTTATTCAGAGTGTAGAAGTTTTTGGTCCTAGAGCTCCATTGAAAACTGAAGCAAAAGTTTCTAACTCCCGATAGCAAGTACAAGCATGTACAATTGATGTCTATTGAATTGAATTCTATATCCCGGATATAGTGGCACTGACTCTGAATTGATCTAAAGCTCCTAATCTAGAGCTTTAAATTGATCAATACAGAGTCAGTGAATATATGTTAGGTCATTGTCTTTAGATAGTATGTTATCTGAAGACAATGGTTAGGTTAGGTCAGATTTGGCGCGACTCTTATATATCCACTAATCCAATATGGAGTGGTTATAAAGGCACTCTAGTCCAATAGAGCATACAGCCCCGCCCTCTCAGGAGCTAGAAACTTTAGCTTCATTTTTCAATGGAACCAGAAGTGAATTTGAAGAAACAGTACTGCCGAAGTTAATGAATTCTGCCAATTTTTTAAATAAATAATTGATAAACCACCTTGAATGCATCATATATCTCATTCTTAGCATTGAGCATCAACTATATAAATAATAAAATGTTTTTTGTCAATTTTCGTTGTTAAAACTTTTGAGTGGAACTTAGGAAGTAATATGTTCAAAACTCTTATCATAATAAAATGTACATAAAATATTAAAAGAGCTTAATAAAGTGAACGACAACAAAAACATTCATTTATTAAAGCTTAATATATGATTGCACTTTCTTTTTGGGGTTCTCTAATTTATTTATTTATTATTATTATTAGTTCTGGAATTAAATCAACTCCAAAAGAACGGATCGGCATACTTTCACTAGAATCATTACTTCTATTGGTCTTACCATTACTGAGGGATTGGATATTAAGTGTTTTTTCCCGGTATTTCAGGGAAACTGTCTCTACTACCTCTCGAAGGCAGTCTACCTATTTTCTGCCCGTTGATAACCTTATCATGGAAGAAGTAGAATACCTCATTTCTCCGACTGTCTCTGCCTCATCTTAACTGAATACACTGGCAGAGATGGTGCCTACGGCATTAACAGATTACGGACTAAGCCTTGCAAATCTGACAGAGGTTACTGCCTTTATTCTCAAAACAGTCTTCGAGATGTCAAATAAAACAAATAAATGAGTATATAAATTTTAAATTAAAAAATAATATCCAAACTTCAACCTTTAAAATAACTATCAATACGCCTGCAACATTTTCCGTTTGAGAAGTTAAAATATACTTTCTCTTGAGAAGCTTAAATTTTCATGTTGTCTCTCCTAGGGATAATGTTCGTAAAAAACGTAAAATTGATTTTCCTATTTCTTTAATTAAGATCAGCATTGAATATGTAGATATATTAAAAACTCTCCTGAACAGTAGGTATACAAAAGCATTCGGCAGTAATTAGCCGAAATCAATACATCCTCGGACCAGCATCGGCGATATGACTGGAAAGACCGTTAAAGACAAGTTTTCCACGAGATTGTGCTGCATTTCTCCTGCAAAGCTTTTTCATGTTGAAATACAAGACGCTTTTATTGGCCGAAATTGCGTTTGGCGTACCAGTCCATCCACACAAATGTTCTGTATGCTGTTCAACGAAAATTTGACTGGGTGTGACCGCTTAAATTTCCTATTTCAATTGTCATACATTCTTGCAAAGTAAAATTAACAATGTCTAACAATTGAAATTGGAAATTTAATTGGACACACCAAATCCTATTTTCGTTGGACAGAGTATATAGAAGACGTGGGCAAATGAGACGTGGGAGTTAAGTGGGGCTCCCATTGAAAATTTAAACCTGTTTTTTCAGAAACTTTTTCACTGAATCTTATTAAATTGACTAAGTAACTCACATTTTGCTATTTGAGATTTTAATACTATGTAACTATAGTATAGCTCTTTATAATATATGAAAATCCGGAATGCGGCTCTCATTGACCTCAAGCGTGCCCACCCCTGGTTTATAGGATATAAATTAGGATTTGATGTGCCAATCCATTAACTGAACGTCAAGCTCTTTAAAGTAGACCTAGGCAATCTTTCTAAAATATGCAGGGATCTGTGATAAAAAAAAATTAACATACGGATAGTTTAGAATTGATAGGAGTGTCTTTGTACCTATTGGTTGCTAAGCTGATGTATACATACAGTACTGTAGTTACTGTTCTAAGCGCCTATGGCTCAAAATATAAAAGGAGAGGGTGACAATAAAGGGGACGACGGCAATGATTCCTTGGATTAGGCACCTATTTCGAATGGCCCCCTGCGTCATCCTTCGCTGCGGTACTGGATGTATGTCAAAATAAAGGACTGACTCTTCGGGAATAACATCTTCACACCTCCGTCGAATTTGACTATATGGACAATAGAGTCCACCTGCACAAATGCCACCTATACACGCATTTGAGAGCCAGACTATAGGATGTGAATCTTTATTCTACACGAACTCTTTCACACGTCAGTTACTTATGAGGTGCCAGGTCACTTCATCGATAGACAGACATTTCAGCGAAAATCACTTCATCGACCAAAGATATAATCGACAAAAAGATTATACCAAAAGATTTATACAAAGATCAAGGCCAGCAGCGAACACAGTCGATTTTCAAATGACAAGGAACTCTTATAACATGATTTCTATATTCCTGTCTAAAGCTTAATTAGATGAATTGTAAGCAGTCTCCCTATAGCAGGAGTTTTTTTTCTGTTTTATTTTTATGGTCAAAGTAATGGAAATTTTTCATTACCTGTTTTCATGCATGTACATCGCAGTTTTTCAGTTTCAGTGTTAATGAATTCTCAAAAAAACATGCAACAATACGACAGATGACGATATTATGGGCGGTCGCGTGTTCGCAAGATTTTTTTAACCGATTGCGTCGCAAAACTGCGTATATAACCAACACCCTCTAAACTAGTTGGTGTAGTTTAGAGGGTGTTGATATAACGCGGCTTCCATATAACGCGGAGGAGATGGTTAGGTGTTGTTTACTTTATGATTTCAAGGTGGGCTTGTCAGCAATAGTATCAAGTCGCCGAATGTGTCTTGCGTTTGGGGATGATGCTGTGAATGAACGCACCGCAAGGCATTGGTTCCAGAAATTCAGGTCGGGAAAATTTGCCATTTCTGAAGAACCCCGTAGTCTGGTGTGTCTGATGGATTAGACGCCAAATGGTTCATTACGAGCTGCTATCAACTGGCCAAACCATCACTGGGAACCTGTCCTAACAGCAGTTGGAACGTGTGCAACAGGCATTGCAGCAGAAGGAGCCAGCATTGGTGAATCGCAAAGGGGTACTCTTCCTTCCTGACAATGCCTGGCCACATGTGGCGCGGGTGGCCAGGGATACCATAAAGCGGCTTGGCTGGGAAAATTTGTGTCATCCATCTTACTCACCACATCTTGCTCCAACGGATTATCACCTTTTCCATTCTCTGGATAACCATCTTCGTGGAAAATACTACACCAATGATATAGATCTACGAAAGGTACTCACGGACTTCTTTGAGTCCAAGACCGGCAGGTTTTAGAGCCAGAGGATTGATCAACTGGAGACACGTTGGCAGAAGATGCTAGATGCCAATGGGGATTACTTAGGGGACTAGCGATACGCTACTTTTTGTGTACATCATTTTGTTTTCCGGAATTAAAAATGGCAAGAACTTTTGTGGTTGCCTAGTAGTTTATAACGGGCTTTTCAGTAGAATTATCCCTATTATGTTGTGCAGTACCGCAATATTAAGCAACCTCAATTAGGTAGTATTTAAATTAGATTTCGAGAACAATTAATTTAGAACAAGCAATATTTTTAAATTAAAATTAATTTCAATTTCAACTTATTTCTGATATTTAAGAAACATGTTCGTTGCTAATAGAAATCGCTAAAAGGTAACAGCAAATCTGGGAAAAAGAGGAATCTAGTGGGAATTGAAAAAGTGATTAAGGCAAACCGCAATTTCTGAATATGAGTATAATCAATCAGCAATTATTGCTTTTTGATACATCATGGAAAATTTAAAGAATAATTTAAAAACTACTTAAAAATTAAAATTTTTTATTTCATCAAAAATAATATTTACAAAATGATTCCCCAGTCGGAAAATTTGGCACAAACCTTCTTAATACATCATTTATACAGAAAAACACATAACGTTAAAAAGTTTTTTTATTAAATTGCGAAATTTAATAAAATTTTCTCTTATAAATTGGTCACCATTTATACTAAGTTTGAAATTAAGAATGCGTTTTTATAAAACACAAAATAAACATTAAATATTGTACACTTTATATTACAAAATGAATGCAAAATGATTTAAACGATTATAAAAATTTATTATTAAAACGTTAATCTAATCTAAACACAAAAAAGTAATGCCTAGAAATTGTCCTTCACGTTAATGTCTTTTGTAGTTTTAACCTTTTAACATAGAAGGCAACGGTAATTTATCAATTACATAGACGAGTTATCTTCATCATTTATATACATGAGTTGACGAGGCCTACATTTTTGAGTTTGATATGTTCAATAGAGCACGTAAAGAAACGTATTAGAAAGTAAATACACGTGGTCTTCATAATGGGAGCTAATTGCATTGTTTCAAATATTTTCTTTAAATAATTTTATAATTACTGAAAATATTTACAATAATAATAATACCAAAGTTAATACGTGAATCAAAAGAAAACCAAACAATATGGAGTCTCGTATTTAAACGTTTGCAGAAACACTCATTGATCCAAGTAAATAGTAAGCTAAGAAACGAAAATATACTTCAATGTTCATTACAATTGTGATAATGACTTAAATCACCATACAGTACAGGTGTCTTCTGCTCTATTCATTAAACCTTTCTTGTCACATTTAAATGACTCCCTGAAATCCTTATTATTAGAGAGCGCACCATATACCCTATATCAAGGAAAAAGGGATTTTTATTCTCAAATGCTAAAAAATGTCCGACAATAACCTATAAAAACTTTGGGTATACACATGCGCCATTTACCTATATCTTCCCGGAGAATGTTCATCACCAGCAGCTTGTCCGGCCCATTGATCTATTGGAATGTTTTCACACCAAACCTATGATAATTAAACAACTATTTAGATGATGTATTAGTTCTAATAATTTCTAGATTACGATATGGAAAATAAATTTAAAAATTTACATTTAAGGACATGATGTCTATAAAGACTTTACTGTATTATTAAGCATGGCTGATTGATTTTAATTTATATTTCTTTAGCATTTAGAGCGCACTCTCTGCATATAAAAATTATTGATAAAACTTAAGTCTAAAGTTTTGTTTGCTAAGAGTCCGTCGTAAGATCATTACTTAGAGATCTCCAAATCACATGTACAATTATGCTACGCTTAGCATCTAATCAATGTATTAATTCCAGTTTTTATATAGGGTGTAAACAAAAGTTTGATGGTATTTTTTTGCGTGTAATATATGATAACTCCGGTTTTTATTGCGCGATTGCATTGACAGGGGGGGGGGGGGGGGGGTCATAGCTCAGTTGCCTCCAGTAGCTGGCCAATAATCATCCCATCTTGAATTCCCCGTGCTTCGGAGGGCACGCTAAGCCGCCGATCCCGGCTGCTGCTGACATCTTACTAGAGTCATTAATTAACATAGGAAGGCAACGGCAGACCAACTATATAATAAAATTGCCAAAGATACTGGACCTGTCGAAGGACAGAACATTAACTTTTTCACTTTTTTTTGTAACTGTGCAACAGAAAACTAAATGTATTATCTGGTGTGCAAGATTTGAGTGTTATTGCTATTCAGAGGGAATTTAAACCTGTGCCTACGGACAAGAAATTTAAAGCATTTTGTAAAAAGCTATCGGAAGAGGGTCCATATCATGGCTTCCCAACTCCCCGGACCAAAGATAGACGGACCTGAACGATTTAAAGAGTAAAAGCATCACATTGGAGATGCTAGAAAACACGTGAGAAGGAATATCCGCCAAATATGAATCTTTTGTTGTGGGCAATAGAGCAGATGTTAAAGTTTAGAAAACAAGTCTGAGAATATCTGTAAAATGTCATTGCATTCGAGAAAATAAAACTTGAGTTATAAGCAAGCAAAAAACCGTCATACATTTGTAGACATCTTGTATGCATTAAACGCAAATTTTATTGTTATATAAAAATATAAAAATAAAAATATATAGGACTACTAAAGCGATTTCAGAAAAAAGTTTACTATACACTATCCGTAAATTCGGGCCGGCTTTAGGGCGGAGAAAACGAGGAACTGTAAACAACTGAATGAATTGGTCTTTCATTTCGTATGGATTTGATGTTTATTCTATAAGCTTACCTTATATGTAGTTTTGATACACAACCATATAGTTTTACGGACATATTATACATAATTTTTAACGCTGGCATCTCTATGTTTTGCTTTTAAATTTTGTCTTCGTTGTTAACACGCGTATCGTGAAGTATGTTTTCAGTTCGCATTTGTCTTTTTTGTGAAGTAGCTTTTATTAGACCTCTAACGCTTAGAAAACCTATTTATACCTATTTAACGCTAAGGATCGATTTAGAAATAACAAAATTTTACTTATAAATTTGTGATCAAAATTGTGTTTGTATAACTTTATTTTTTTTATCAGGAGGTGTAGAATAAAAATATTGCGCAATATAGGTTTATTTACATATGATGATTGAAAGGGATTTGTAAAATATTTCTAAAAACTTACATATGCAAAACTTAAGAAAAAAATTTGTTCCGGCGTATAGCTCTCTAGGCCGGGCAAGGGCTTTTCTTTTCCATGATCTTTCACCCACAACTTATAAGCCTTATAAAAATGAAAAAAAAATGGAAATTTATTTGCCTTAATAATAAGTTATTAAGTATTTTTTTTTCATTTAAATATACCTCAAACGCGGCCTTAAGGCCAGTGTTGTCCGCAAGGTTTTCTCCTAAAGTGTTTACGCCATCTACCTATTGTTAGAAGATAAATCGATTTATTATGACTTGCAATATAAAGTACAAAAATTAAAATTTTTAACATTAATTTGCTAATGATAAAAAGCATTTATAGTAAGTTACTTTAACTTTCTTTCAATTTAGAAAAAATGTATGAACTGTTATTCGTAATATCTGCACTTTAACATGTACGATTTATTTATGTAACAAGACTATCAGGGTTATACCAAATCTACATTTTACAATTCCTTGTTTATCTTGGCTTTAGACCCAAAATAAATTTTAAATATTTCACGAAACCAGCGAACTTCACGAAGAAAAACGTTTGAATTAAGCGGATAGGACATCAATAAAGTAGAAATAACAGAATCACATGCGGAAAGCTATTCTAGATATAATTTTCTAAAAAAAACCATCAAAACAGTTTTAGACAGGTAGACATTAAAAGCGTACGTTTTGCTCAAAACGTAAACTTGATTTAACAGAGGGAATCATATTACGCAAAATAAAAACTTCCAATTTCAACATGCCTCATTAAATAACGAATAAGTTAATATAGATAACAAACTCGAATTTGAATTTGTGGATTATAAAGTTTCGTGTTAATGTATTAATGATATTAATAAAATTATATTTCGTGCTAAGTATATAAGAAATAAGAATAGCAACACAAAACCAGAATTTAAATAATTGACATAATATAGTTGAAGCTTTGACGAAGCAGTTTACAGTAAACCACAATTATCCTAAGGATTATTAAAAATAGAACTACTTCATGATGTAACAATTTCCAGTTCCATTACTGTAGTTATAGTTATGAGAAAGTTAAAAATATTGAACGAAACGTTCATATGATTTCTTTCGAGCGTGTTAAGTTTTGTGTGAGGGGAATATACATTTCTTATAAGGGAATGTATACTAATGAAATATACAGGGTGTTTCAAATAAAGTGTAACAGTAATATATCTGGAGAAAAAATAAAAACCACGTGTTTAATATTTTTCAAAAAGCAATTTCAAATACCTAATTTTTTTAATACACATGCACAGACTCTACTTATGTACTTAAAAAATTTTGAATTTTAGAAATTTTGACTCCAGATTCTTAAAGACCATCAAATAATAGAATAGGAATATCTTTAAGAGGACTCATCTTTAAGACCCACCCTCTATCTCTTTATCGATAAATGTGGGCTCAAATTTAAAAGTTCCACACATTCAGGGCTTCTATCTCCTAAACAGTTAGATCAATTGAAAAAACACTAAGAATAAAACATTTCTCAAATGCTGTGTACAATCTGAAAATACCATTAAAAATAGGAGTTCCTATTTAAGATTTAAAAGTTACCTTCTCCCCCACCCTCAAAGGATGGGGGATGGGGGATCGAGTTTTGTATCATTGATAGCTTTCTGAAAAGTATTAAACGCTTTTTTTTCACGATCCGATATGTATTTCTCCAGATATTCCACTGTTACACTTTACTTGAAACTCCCTGCATACTAATCTATAATAAAATGGTAGCGAGGCGAAAAATGTAAATTAATTTTTTTGAGAAGAAGTGATTGCTACGTGTATTATAACCGATACTGAAGCTTAAACAACAGTTTTTAGAATTTTTGTGTGGTTATAAACGATACAGAAATCCAAACAACGGTTTTTAGTATTTTTGTCTGTTTGTCTGCATCTCTGTTGGAGGTTGGCGCCAAAACTATTGAAGCGATTTAGTTGAAATTTGGTGTGAAGGTTATTTTGTACCTGAGTCAACATATAGGATATTTTTTTCTGCGGGAAAAGTCTCATTCCCACGGGAAAAAACAACAACTGGTTCCAGCAATTATATAATATCAACAGATGTCGCAACGAGGTTTGTTCCTTACGAATCTATATATAAGGAGAATAATTGCCAACAGATGTCGCCAAAATGTGTATGTCGAGTACAAGGTCTATAAAAGAGAAATCTTGGTCGAGTACTTCATGAGCAGATGATATTTCGAGTTCTTCGAGTACAACAAAGTTTGTATATACAGGGTGTAAATGGACGACGTTTCACAAATTTAAGGATATGTAGAGGATGAAACTCTGAGCAAAAAAGTCTAGTCGCGTTTTTCGATCTGTGGCTCCGTTAAAAAGTTATGGCGCTTTAAAGTTTCGTGACGTCACTTCCGGAAATCTATCTTGGTACAGACACAGTCTACATGATTAGAGACTGTAGGCTATGGTACAGACCAGAGACAAATGAAAGTAAGAGACTGGCAGTGATCTCCCCTCTAGTGGTGCCTTCGCGCCGCCATATCGGGATTGGCAAGAAACAGCTGATCGCCGTAGGCAATGCATGTGCATCAATCGCAAACATTTATTTTTTCTAATATCTACCTAAGATATCTCGATGAATTTATTATGGAACCACCAGAAAAACTTGCTCTATTAAAAAAAAAATAATCATTCAAATCGGCCCATCTGATATAAAGTTATTTGATGATAAATAAAGTTATTTTTAAACATAAATTAAAAAAAAAGTAGTTTAAATGAAAAAGGAGGAAGATGTTATATTAAACAATTAACTAGGAAAATTCTCCTCTATAAATTATAATTTTAAAGTAAATAAAATAAAATATACAGATTACATCAATTTACCTTTGATGGGGAGTATAATAATAACTCACCGGACCATATTAGCGTTTCTTTTTATTGTCTCTCTTCTTATTTCGATCTGTATCTGTTTTTTTTTGTTGTTGTTGTTTTTTGTTTTTTTTTTAATAATTTATATTAAAAAGCAATTAATTTACGAAAATTCCCCTTTATAAATTCCTTTATTTAAGGTAAATAAAGTAAAATATACATATCAACAATAATTTGGATTATAATTAATGAACTGTATATTTTATTTTATGTACTTTAAAATTATAATTTATAAATGAGAATTTTCGTAAATTAAAAAATTAAAGCAAAAAACAGATACAGATCGAAATGAGAACAGACAAGCGAAAATAACC
>JAHWFO010057280.1:23707781-23743063 GCA_023313115.1 Rhysida immarginata
CGCGAATCTATTGTTTCATAATTTATGAAAGAAAAAACATGCCTGTCAGTTGTTGTGCATATAATTGCACAAATCGTTTTTTTAAAAGACTCCAATATTTCATTTCACAAGTAATCGTGTGTATTAATAATATGTTAATAGTTTATTACAATATGTAGATTAATAAACTGATTATTATCAGCGCCAAGGGAAACTAATTACTTTCACTTGTCTCTGGTCCAATTATTTTATTCAACTGAAAATTATTTCTTCCTTTTTTTTGTTTAAAAAAAATTGAGTACCTTTTAAAAGTATTTTAGGTTACCAGATTTTCTTTTAATTTAAAATTTTAAAATCAATTAGCTAAAATTTGATAAATTATGTTAGGTTTGTTTATCAATAGTAAGAAACACTTTTAAATATCTTCCCAGTTTAAATGTTCTGACTTTATCAACATTCCATTATTGTCAGATAAACAAAAATTAAAATGACATTTTTTTTTATTTTCTTAAAATAATTTTGTGACACAGCTTGTTAAATTTTTTAAAGTATAAACATTGATATTTCAGTAAAGATAAGTATTGTGATAAACATTTTTATTGTGATGAATACATTAAAAAAAACAACTGTCACTCAATAAATGAGCACCAAGCTCGTATAACCTGGTTTAATATTTGCACAATAGATTTCCAAAGGATGACATTCTTCGTAAAAAGTGGATACATCTTATTAGGCGTAAGAATTGGAAGCCAAACTCTTATTCTTCAGTTTTCTTCATCTATGCTTTCACTTGTCTCTGGCTAAGCCTACATTATTACAATAACGATAGGAGTTGCGAGTTGTACGCGCTCTTTTAAAAATTCGTAAGGCATTGATCAGCTATTGAAAGTCATTAAAAGTATACGTTATCGTTAGTTAATGCAATAAAGTTTTTTTAAAAAAATCAGAAAACAGGTTACGCTTACTAATACCTCTTGAAGTCATCTACAAAAACAGCTGAAATAACATTGAGAACATACGCCACCTTACGTTTCTGCCATTCCCATAATGGAGATCGCTGCACTTCCGGTGGCACCAGTAGCGCCCAGCAAAATGAATAGGGTACTGCCAGTCTCTTACTTTCATTTGTCTCTGGTACAGACGCTGAGCAATTTTTAACTTAGCGCTATAACTTTTTAACGGAGCCTCAGATCGAAAAACGCGACTAGACTTTTTTTGCTCAGAGTTTCATCCTCTACATATCCTTAAATTTGTGAAACGTCGTCCATTTACACAGTGTATTAATTAACTCAGCCCTGACTCTATTTATCTTCGCTCCCGAAGGTAAAACAACGAACGTAAAAACAAACAAATTGGTATGACGGAATGATACATTCGCACAGGCCTACCACGAGACAATGATACAGATTCAAAAAAGAAAATTGTATTCAATAATTGAGGGGAAGCTGTTTATGTCGTGTACACTGTTTGGGGCGACGAAATGAATGCTTCTGCCATTTGTTCATTTTTACCAAAGAAAATTAATTTCTCTAAAAAGGCATAGTTTAAGGACCCCTCTAAATGTGAATTACTTTTAAAAAATTTACGAGGGGGGAGACGAGCCATCACAAACAAATAAGTCATAAAAAAAAAAAAAAAAAATCGTCTTTATGAGAGGAGTACGTACATGTCGAGTTTTTTTTGAGTTTGGTTAGCTACAGCCAAAACAAATTAATATCTCGAAAAAGGCTTACCCACTTGACATAAACAGGGTCTTTTAATGGGGGTTACCCCCATTAAAAGTCCCTGACATAAAGTATATGCTAAGGCACAATTTAGGGTACCCTCTAAGTACTTATAATTTTTGTTTGGTTCTGCTATTTGCCGTTTCAGAGGAGTTAGCTGCACAAAATTGGCCACATACATACGTAAATACGTACAGACGGAATTTTTTTTTCAAAACTTCAACATATCTTTTCGAATCATGAGTTTTTAAGTCGATTTCAGCAAAAAAAAAAAAAAAAAAAAAAAAATATTGAGTTTCTGAAACGAACACATAGCCCCTTCACTCTTAGAGAGTGGTAGGCCAATACTGAACTTTTTCATAATTTTTTAACATTAATTCTATGCAACCATAAAATATAGTCATAATTTAATTTTTCATTCCCGATCTCGATTTATTTGGGGCAGTGTCTTAATATAAAAGGGAAATACCCCTCACTGACTAATCACGAAATAGATCAAATGCCCGTGGAAATAAGAAATGTATACTTGCACGGGATTTTATCTATTTCGAATTTAACGCGGACGAAGTCACGGGCAACAGCTAGTTTTAAATATTTTTAAAGACTGGTGCAAGTAACCAACACTATTTATTTTGTCTCTTTGTCATTTGAAAGTGTAAACTACTCTTTCTAATGATTGAATTTAATTAATTATGATTGGTTACTCACACAAATTTTGTGATCGTCTGGTCCTCCCTGCAATTTCTCTGGACAATAATTATTATACTGATTAATGAAACATTGACTCTTTTCGCTGAAGATTTTTCCTGTTTCATTTGTCCACCAGTTCTCTTTTTCGCCCACTTCATTGAAATTCTTTCCTGAAATTCAGAACGAAATCAAGATATTATATTAGCTATCCACGGAGAGAAACCTAAACACTGCGTTCTTATATTAGTAAAAAACCAAGCTTTTGGTTACCAACTGCAGTGTTTTATGGAAGATTTCAACAGTCGAAGAAGCAATGTTTTCCATCTTTCCTATAGCGACTATGTTACTACCTCCTTCTGTTTGATAAGTATGATTGGAGATGGTTTGGTTTGGTTTGGTTTGTTTGGTATTAACGTCTTTTTCAACTGCCATGGTCGTTTCAGGACGGCGTTATAGGGGCCGCAAATTTTGCCTCGCAAGGGTTCTTTAACGTGCAGCCGACAAACGACTACCACACGGGACCAACGGGTTTACTTCCCTTCCGAAGAAAGTGCGTGATCTCAGGATTTTCTTATTGTTCAAACCCGCGTCCTCGGGCATCAGAGGTGATTACGCAACCACTGAGCCACCGAGGCCGAGGATGATTGGAGATGTGGAAATTAATTTCTTACAGAAAATTAACCTTCATCTTTCAAATGCAACTTCAAAAATAATTTGTTTCATTCTAATATCTATCTTAGCCCCTGAAGATGGCTTCGAGCCGAACTGATCAACGGGTTATATGTTCCTATGTAATTAATTTTTAATTTTAGTAAACATTGCTATAACCTTGTGGAAAATAATTTTATAAAACAAAAACATTTTATATAAAAACTTCACTTTGTAAACGTTTATAAGAAGGCATTAAATTCGAGCAAAAGGTATATATGCTCTCAGTTGAACATAAAAAGACAATGACGTCCTATGAACAATAAGTTCACGATTATGGTTTTAAAATATAAAATATTTTAAACACGTAACTTTGAAAATAAAAAAATGAGAATAAATTACCCAAAAAGACGCTTTTTTTCCAGGCAATCTTTCTCAGAAATCGATATTAATATTTGAAATGGTTAATAAAAAACAAAAGAAGGAACTGTGGTGTACAATCGCCTGCAAAGGAAGGAAAAGTCTCTAACCACAACAAACATCCTAGAAATGAAACGCCGGATAAGTATAATGATTCAAAGGCAATGCCTTCATTTTCAAAAGGCAAGATTGAGACGCTTGATATTTGGAATATCTGATAGGAATAAGCTGAATGAATTATTATAATGCCCGATCAAAGAAAATGAAAAAATTTCTACTTTTGAAAGCATATTCAGATAACTTTAGCAGTTTTAAAATTTACTTTTGCATAATGCTATCTAATGTCGAAAAATTTGAATTCTCGCATTCGTGTATCCTGTGAAAGAGTCAGCCACATGGCATAGTAGCATATGGAGCTACAGTCGCGTTTACCGCAGCCTGCTTTGATGATTCGACGGATTTTAGAAGGCTGCTTTCTAATTTTTTAGTAAGGTATGTCAAGGCCGAGGAGAGATCATTCGGTGAAAACGATCAGAAGAGGGACTGGATTCTCCCGAACTCCAACTATCTCACCCAAATTTCGCAGTTTTTGACTTTCAAAATACAACTCTTCTTCCACCTTTCCCCTCTCCTATTCAACTGACTTCACCCCCTACGACTTTTCCACGCCTCCTAAATGAAACTCTATTTTGGGACATCTGGAGAATAGAGAAAGAATCACGGGCAGTACAAAGTCACATCTAACGACATCCTGGGATGCACAGATCATGGGGGAGGTGGGGCGCTGAGATTGCTGTATACATTCCAATGGTGGTTTGGTTTGTTTGGTATTAACGTCCTTTTTAACTGCTATGGTCATTTCAGGACGGCGTTATAGGGGCCGCAAATTTTGCCTCGCAAGGGTTCTTTAACGTGCAGCTGGCAAACGACTACACGGGACCAACGGCTTTACTTCCCTTCTGAAGGAAGTGCGTGATCTCAGGATTTCCCCCTGAAAAATCCTCGTCGTCCTCGGCCGGGATCGAACCCGCATACTCGGGCATCAGAGGCCACCACGCAACCACTGAGCCACCGAGGCCGATTCCAATGGTGGATACTTTTAAAATGAGTTTCACCGACGTTTCAGATAGCACTTCGTATATAATTTACAATAAGGATGCGTGCATTATGTAAAACCTTAAACAAAAAATTTTTTTCTTGTGAAAAGATTGTATTATGTGCAGGGTTAGCACAAAGTCTTTCCCTGATAAAGAAAAATAAAATAAAAAACTGTCAGATGGAAACATACGTTTTTTTTTTGTATTAAGATCTTCATCTCAAAAAGTTTTCTTCACATTGTTAGTACTCTTTAATGTGTGCATCTTTCGTAGCTCTGAGAACTTCTAGACGATATTCAATTTCTGGCCACGTATTCGCTAGCATGTCTTCTGTTACCGTCAATATCGCATCCGTTATTCTTGCTTTTAGTGTGTTCATATCGGGGAACGGTGTAGCAAACACTTTATCCTTAAGTTAACATATCCCCACAGGAAAAAGTCTAAGGTTGTTATGTCCGGAGAACGTGGGGGTCATGCTGTAGGACCATCTCTTCCAAACCATCGGTTGGGAAACACTGAATCGAGGAATTCACGAACTGATAATGCTAATGCGGCCAGTAACTGTTGTTAAATTACCCATGGTTGGTACTCCTCTAATTGAGGCGTTACATCGCACTGCCGTATGTTCAAATAAACCGGTCCTGTAATGGAGGACTAAGCAAAAAAGAAAGGTCCAAAAACCTTATACATTAGACCACACCACGAGTTAACTTTGTACAGTACCTATGATGTTCGACCATAAATCCGGGTTTTCAGACCCCCCCCCCCTATTCGAACATTGTATTTATTCACCTTCCTGGATACCTGAAAAATGGCCTTATCCGAAAAACACACACGCTGAAGATGGTCATTATCGCCATCAATGCGGTCGAGAATCTCCATAGCAAAGGCTTGACGGTGGGGGCGATCGTTTGTTTACTACGCTTGAACGATTTGCACATTATAAGCACGCGAATGAAGCCTCTTATGTAAACTTTAACCATTGTGTTCTGAAGTCGCCAAGTCCCTTGAGGCACGACGAGATGATTTGCGAGGACTTGGTTGAAACGCTTGATGGATAGCCTCCGTCGTGTCGTCACTTATATTAAGCCTACCAATTCTTGGAAGATCAGCAAACCTTCCTGTTTCTATCAACTTATCATACCAACGTTTGATGCTCTTAACATAGGAGAGTCACGTCCATGCTAATTTCTAAATCTCCTCTACACTTTAATCGGTGATTTAGTCTCATGAAACTATAGAACGCATTGAGCCATGGACACTATTTTCAATATGACTAATGTTAGGGCCACCTAAATCGCTTCGGCTCCTACCGTACTTTTTTAAGATGGAGATCATAATACCAAAATAAAACCGTCGATATCTATCTGACATGTTTTCTTTAATTAATTTTCTTTATCAGGGAAAGACTTTGTGCTCATCCTGTATACATAAATTATTTCTCTTTTTAAGTCTTATTCCAAATTAATAAAGGATATTTACTGGTCGTTTTGGTGCATCTCTGATTGTAATGCTATACAAAACAAGACTGGTGTGTCGGCTTTTTAATAAATAGAAAATTTTATGTCGGTTATGAATTATAAAATATAACATTTTAATAGGTGTAAATATAGACAAGTTAAGGTAATCATTTTACCGGAATCGTCGAATGCATGACCTAATTCGTGACCCGCTATTGCTCCAGTTGTGCCGAAATTAACAGCTCTGCAATGGAATAGAGAAATCATATGGGAAAGATTTAAAAAATAAAATTACAAACAACAAATATAATATTTTCATATTTAAAGAAAGCTAAAATATCTACAACAAATAAAGCTCTGATTTAACCTTCTTTTGCCATATTGCTTTCCTATTCAGATATTTCAAAAACGCTGAAAATTGAAAGAGTAAGGAGACCGTCTCTGTACTTTCCCAAAAGAGTCGGAGACTCTAGACCATCCTATCTCAAAATGCGTTCTGTAAGATGTTCCTACGAGCTGATTTTTATTTAACTGATGCAAGTGAAAACATCGGTCTTCTATTGCGAATTGTAAACTGCCCCGTTAAAAAAATGGGGATAACGCTGCAACAGTCATAAGCTATTTGCTTTTGAATGCCACAAAATTATGAGGTTGGGTCTTATTCGAACTGACATCACCGTAGTTGCATCATCTAATGAACCGATTTCCCGAAGGTTTTCTTTATTTCCACATTAATTTCTTACTTATATCAACAATGGACACATCGAACGTAAAGACAGGCTTTTCCAAAATGAGAAATTTATGGCAAGAAACACATTTTTTTGGCCTAATAATCACAACTGCCTCACATAAAGGTACGGAGTTAACATTTTATCACGCAACCATGCATTCTAATGTGTAAGAAAGATGCATATATATGTTGTAAAGTGTTTTACATGCCGTAGACGGCATTACAGTGCTCTCGAAATTAAAATTCTAGAACTTGATAGCGATAGAAGCCACAACAGCGTTTCTGAACCCAATACTGGGTCGTGCCTGAATTTTTATGGGTCCCAAAACAGTAGCAAAATTATATACTTACTAGTGAAATTATAAAATTATATAATTTTGATATTTGGATCGCGATACCGATACAAAAAAAAATATTGGGTCGCAGTTTAAAAAGGTTGAGAATAGCTACTCCAGAAGATCTGAAGCGGCGCATTACAAGATTATGTTTATCAACTATATATGGTGGCATCCAATATGATAGGAAGTTTCGAGCCTGCATTGAGGGTAACGATGGACATTTTGAACAGCTTGTGTAAAGAAATATGGCAATTGTTATTTATAATTCTATAATTCCAACAATTCTTATAGTGGTTTTTCCTATGATGCCAGACTGCCTTCTGCCGATACTCGAAATAATACACGAGAGATTTTGGGGAAATTTGATCTGACACATCTCTCTCTCATCAGGAAAATTATATCCCACAGAATGTTGGTTTGGTTTGTTTGGTATTAACGTCCTTTTCAACTGCTATGGTCATTTCAGGACGGCGTTATAGGGGCCGCAAATTTTGCCTCGCAAGGATTCTTTAAAGTGCAGCCGGCAAACGACCCACAGAATGTCATAAGGACTTGAACCTTATGGGATAACCGGTTTTATTTATAATTAATTTAATTAAAGATCGGTTAATTTAATCTTAAAGACAGGCGTATATCCTAATTCCTGGAAGGGAACTTATTGCGTTCCTATTCCTAAAGAAACTCTACTTAAAGAGATAAGGATGCGTCAAACTTCAGAAACACATGACATTAACCTGTTTTCTTGCGAAGGTCTCTGAATCCTTACTCGGAACTTATATTTGTTCTTATCTTAATCTTCCATCTTGGCAGTTTGGTTTCATCAAACATAGATCTATGGCTCTTCCATCTACAATATGTTAAATAATCGATCCTTTATGGTTAAATATAAATTCTCTTCCGAGAAAACAATTTCAAGTAGAATCCCTCAAGGCTCTCCTCTTGGCTCTTTCTCTTTAATACTTATCTTTTTTAGATATGGAATACTATCTATGCTTAGATAATCTCAATTTGCTAGGATTATATTAGTCATACAAATCGAATTGTATATGTCCCTGTATTACTTACGTACTTAATGGGATGAATTTAAATATTAAAAAGATATGTGTTTTTGCTTGTTATAAAAGTTACGTCTACCTTTTTTTATACAACTACAAACTAAATTCCGACACATCTTGCATAAATTCAACGATCACTTCAAAATCAAAATTCATTAAAGAACAGTAATATAAAGTATTTTCTTCCATCCAAAACTTATTATTAAATAAAAAAACAAACTTTTATTTTCTAATGAAATAAAGGACTCAAGCTTTTCTTATTCCTCGATAAGCTCTTTTAGAGGTTATTGTGTGATGGTCTTCTTCCATGCTGGATATTATAAAGCGTCTCATTAGAGTTTTACCATCGTTACCTTTTTGAAATATAGTTTTATTCTACTATTTTGGTAAATTGACATATGATCTTGTGATATATCAGTGAACCAGATCACTGTTACAATTGGAAGTAAAAACTCGCTGAATTGTAAATATCATTACTTCCCTACATAAATCTTCACATTCTAACATACTCGACTATTGGTCAGCTGTTCTCTAAGCTTTACTTCATTGTCGAATTGTTACTTTAATTATTATTTATTATTACATTATGTACAATAACAATTACAATTAAGCATTCTAAAATTGCTACTTACAATGGACGGTTAACTTGAAAGAAGGGAAGTTGCAGGATGCCTGCTGGGAAAACTGAAAGCAAATATTATGTAAAATTAATTAAAAAATAGTAACTCCATTTTAATTAAAGGAAATATTATGATTAAAAAATTGTAATAATAAAAATAATCAGCGATTTTACTGAATTACTTAAACGAGCTGATTATCTATATTAAAACATTATGATTTCTTTGCAAGCATCTTATGAACAACAATTTAAAAATTCTTAAGAAAAATATTGCCATTGAATACGAAACAATTGTAAAAACTGAGATAAGCTAACCAAATTGAAATTATTTTGAAGATAATTACTTTACAGTGGTTATCTCATTAAACATAATATTTTTGTCTTTTTAATGGTTATGGTTTTAAAATATAATTGTTGGTCTAAAATATGGTTTTAAAATATAATATAATTAGCTATATTTTAATGGTTCTTCCTATATTTTTATTGTCTTTTTAATATAATTGTTTTTCTAACGGCGACTTTTTTGGTGTAATCATTATTGATAAAATAATGTACAGAAAGAACAATGCTACATGTAGATGAACTCTGGATGTCCATGCTTTTCGGATTCAAGGTGAATGCGCTGAAATCTGTAGAAATTTATATTTCTGTCTGGAGGGAGTAATAATTATCATTCTTTCTGTTTTTCAACTATACTCTTTCCATTTAGCTACATTTATTTACAAAGCTTCAAATAACGCCTTGAACATCTCTCTCCATAATAGCTTGTTCTTGCCTAAACCAGCTGGGCCTTATAACCTACATAAAGCCACGAATCCGGCTTCTTTGATTAAACACTCATATCAACTAAAAAGTGTAGCTACAGCTGGAAACAGACTCTGGTTTAACCTGCCCCCAGCTTTACGTGCAGCTTCCTTCCTCGGCATTTTTAAGTTCAGACTAAAGAAGTATTTAACTCTTCCCTCTAACCCCCTAACCCTAGCATTTTATTTTCAATTTTTTGCTTTAAGATTGAGATGCGTGATGATGGTTTCAGGAACCGAATGTAATGTTGCTGCTTTAATTAATAAAAAATTCTAATATTAAATTTCCTTCACTTTGATACCGCTTTTCTTTATTTGATTTTGTCTGAAACTTATTTTCATATGATTAAAGATTTTACTTATCAATCAATCCTCGTACATTGTCTACAGCAAAAATCCAAGATTTAGCTTATAATAGTGAGAGTATTTGAGCTATTTTACAGGAAGAAGATTATACACGACTTCAAGATAAACTGAAGTCATGTTGCCTGTGCTGCTCCCGCTAAAGTGGATTTAGAGCCCCAACGTTGACATTTATAAAATAAAAGCCATTTCTTCGATTAGAAAGAGTCTAGTTAAAATACGGGAAATTAAAAATGCAAATTTGGATAAAGTAGGGAAAGAATTAATTCCATTAATTAACGGGTGTCCGCGGTGGCCCAGTTAATAGAGGCGACGAGTTAGAGATTTGTGGTTACTAGTTCGAATGTAGGTCGCGGAACTTTTCTTTTCTTTTTTCTTCTCTATTTAATTATATAAGCTTGATAATATATTAGTTTCAATATTTTCACCATCACCTTACAGGATTAGTAAAGACAATTCAATGATGCGAAAAATTAAAAAAATATAATACAAATTTAACTAACGCTGTTTATTTTTATAATTAATACTTTTAAACCAAAATTGCTTACACATAGCATTATACTTGGGATTATATTGAGCATTTATAACCATTGGATCCGTTAGCCATCTGAAATGAGAAATTATAAATATCATTATGATTCATATAAGCAAAAAATACAGGTTATGAAATTATTGTGATGAAATCTCACCTAATTTCCTTTTTAGCATCTGGAAACATAAATTTCACAGCCTTTTGTATCTCGGCTTCTACTTTTAAAGTCATTATGTTCATAAAATGCGTCGATTGAACTGGAGAAAGCTATGAAAACACAACAATGAAACAGCTTTCTTTACTCTTTTACAATTTATAAGAAAACAAGGATAGAGTGAACACTAATTATACAACGAGAATATATTTATACTAGTCACAAAGCCTGTCCCTGCCTGGCAAAAAATATGTTTTAAAAAGTTTATACATTACATTACATATATGCCCAAAGCACCGGTCCGTATATTCTACCAAATATTAGAAGCAAATGTTTTAGCATTAACAAAAGAAAAAAAAAGAAAAAAGAAAAAAAAAACATTACTTTGAGTAAAAAATGTTTAATTTTATAAGTTTTCACTTTTTTGGAAATTTTAACAAAACCTAAGATGTAACATTTAAATCTGATTGATATAGCTTAAACCACTGACCATATAAACACGATAGAACGTCAAAATAACCTAACTCTGCTGTCAAAAAAACGTATCTCCTTCACAGTATTACTACTTTTTTCTTACACATACAGGTTTTCTAAGCCTGTTTATGTGAGAAAATGGAGAAAAACAGCTGATTCTTTCCCTTATGTCCTACTCTATGGCTGAAACATCATTTATTTAAAATAATATTTAACAAAATTATAACTGACGAAATATCCAGGATTTTAAATTGGAGGCATGGACCTTAAGTCACCCCAAAAAGCAACATAATGTCATTTTTAAAAGTCCATGGACATTGCGACACTTTTAAATATGAAATATTACGAAGTATCCTACGACGTTTTTTGTCATAATTGACCCTAAAAATGTATCAAATCGACCTAAATTTTAGTGCTGATTGAACAAAATTCCAAAGCCACGCCCACCGCCCACAAACCGAAAATCAAAAATCTGGCTCCGTCCTGCACCAACGGAGCAAAAATACTTTAACTATGCCAAATTTCAGCTTTCTGCGATATCAGACGGCTTCAGAAAGCTCTGGAAAGAGAATTGGACATACATACATCCGGACATACAACGAAATTATATATATAGATTATCTGATACACTTCACACAAGAAGTAGACTGTTAAAGTGTTTTCTAACAAGAATATAAGGAGCAATTATTTAAATTCTAGCAAATAATTATACAGGATGGCCCATAATTCACTACATGATGTTTGATGTCGTATAATATTTGAACGGAGCCGAATTTAGTTTAAAACTTTTGTGCATTGTGTTGCCAGATAACTTAGAAAAAACGTCTGCGTACGCCTCGAACGTTTAAACATCTGCCCCACCACATTTTTCAATAGGTGTTCGAGAGTGGTTAAATGAGAAATTCACAAATCGCTGGATTGGGCGACGAGAGTTCGTGGAATGGCCGGCACGCTCTACCGACTTAACACCACCGGACTTTTTCTTGTGGGGTTATCTTAAAGACAAAGTGCGATTGCATTATCTTACTCATACTCCATAAGCGCTCTGGACCAACTGCGTGCCGTTATTATAGAGGAATGCAATAAAATATATGTGCAAGTCTGCGTGTGACAATTTTGCATACGCCTACAAGCTTGTATTGACGTTGATGGAGGAATGGTTGATCACGCTATATACATGTATAACCGATATTAAGAACAGTTTTCGAAGTCCTACGCTGTGCAGTGATCTGCTTCCTAAACATAAATTCTGCTCCGTTCAAATTTTATACATCAAACATCATATAGTGAATTATGGGCCACCCTGTAGTTGAGCAATACGAACTTAGTTATACCCGAAAATTTTTCAAATATTTTTGTATTTACCATGGTCTTATCATTTGCATGACCACTCACATAAACATTACATGCAAAAATATTCTGTTTGTGCTAGAGATAATAATTTCCGGCTGGTAGTTAAGTTTGTGGAGGGTCGTAGATCATATGTGAAATTTGAATTGCGCCAGGAGTCTGCGCCGCTTTCCCTAGCATTCTAGAGGCAAGGCTTGAAAGTAATAATCAACCAATTTTGCTTAGACCTTTTCCAGGTTTAAAAACTCAAAACCTTCAAGCAAATACACGTATGAGCCATTACATTATGATCACCTATTTACTATGATAATAGAACCACCTTTTGGCAAAACCACGCCATCGCTAACTGCGCCTACACTGGGCCAGGTAGCACAGCAACTGGACTATAGAAGACTGGAAGAAAGTTGCCCGGTCCTGTCAGTCACGTTTTCTGGTCGAGTGCGGATACGCTGAGTTCCAACAGAAACTGTCACACCCAGTTGGACGGATACGACCTCCCAATGTATGATAACTGGAGAACCAGCTGATAAACGCCTGGTACCAGATACCTCAGATTACCTACCAGTACCTTGTCAAGTCAATGCCTCACTGCATGTCCGTGCTTTTGCCAAAAAGTGGTCCTATGTCGTATTAAACAGGTGCTCATAATGTAATGGATCATCAGTATATACAAATGGAATGTACATTTAGTTCCATAAAAGAATGTTCAAATTACACACAGATATCATTTTCTCGATGACTTCCCATGTAGACAACACCAAATGTTGGAGACTCCTTCCCAAGTAATCAATTTAAATTTTGAATTCACTTATATGGAAATCATAAAATCATCACCTTTAGAATTATTATTACATATTCTTGTATTCTTGATTATCAACTTATGAATATTTCAAATTTATTTATTTACTCATTTAATTGCGTGCAATTAACTGTTAAGCACTTCAGCATGATTACGACTTAATGAAATATACTGGATCACGAGTATCCGACTCGCTGCGATGTCTCAGTCGCATTGCTTGTGGTTTGATTCGAGATCACGGAATTTATTTTTTTGTTTTCCTTTACTAAAAGTTATTACGGCTCTCATTCTTTTATAATAAAATATTTGTTAATATGATTCTCTCTTGTTATTGTTTACTACAATAAATTGTATTTTACTGAATAAAAGTTATTATCACATTAAAGACAATGGTATTACAACTTACACTGCTGTGTTCTTCTTCTAGCTTTTTGTCATCTAAAGTGAAGTCGGGATATCCTATTAATCTTTTCATTTTATCCACCTATATAAAAATAATTCAAATAAATATTTTATCTTATTCCACAACAGTCTGCTACATTTAACAAATACTGCCTTCTAATGTATAGAGGGTATTGATAAATATGCATGAAACAATGAATGTTATATACGCATGTGGTCTGTTTCGATTAATATTTTTTTAGTAATACAAGGTTTTTTCTTTTACAGGTTGTACTTTATATAGCGACTGGCATGCCTAAACAAAGGCTAGTGCTATTTTGAACATTGTTAGTGGACTATTGAGTAGTTATTTTTGTGGTCAGAATGCAATACTATATTTAGATATGCAATTTATTTAAATTGTAACTTATGGACATGGTAATTATAATGAAAACGAAGCAAGATATTTCTATGCTGAACAATTTCCTAGCAGGCGTTTACCCTAGTGCGGTGCTCAGAGGTGTGTATTACAGGCAATGGTAGCTATTTTGAGCACTATCTGTAGAATTATACACCAGAGACCTTCAATAGAGAGACATGTCATTTACTTAATTTTCTTGTAATACGGACTCTTAGGTGTTTCATTGGATATGTGCATATGGCGCTGTAACGACGACGTCATAGTTTCGCTAAATTCTAAGTTCTAACCGATTCTAAGTTTCGCTAGATGTTCAAAGTTTTGCAACGATCAAATCGACGAGCGAAAAACCATCATAGAACTTGTCAAATTGATTGACTGAGCATGTCTGGTGTGCTTCAAAATTTTGTGCCCAACGTCGTGGTGTAAACCACCTTTTATTCTTTAGATTTCTAACGGATCCTGAGAGGTACATTTGTTTACAGTATACCGTGTGTTTCAAAAGTTCCCGATCGCAGGAGATGACTTTCCCTGCATAACGTACTGTTGTGCAGGTATGTCACGATCTAACAACCTCTTTTTTGTCAATTAATGGATGCTCCCGTTACGAATCCCGCTATTTATTTTACATAAATGCAAATACGCGAATATGAGAGTGAAATAAAAGGTTAAAGTAAAAAATAGAATTTTTATTTATAAAACCTACGGTATACGGTATTAAGCTTATACTAGTACAGTGACAGTTTAAAAAGCGTTTATTGCGTGAAAACAAACAAATGAAATAACAGTATGCAAGAACGAGCAGAGATGGTTCTCCTTTGCGCGAGAGGAGATTTGACGTTGCACATTGCTGCCGACGAATTCCATGCCCGACATCCTGACCGCACGAAGCCTTCAACAAGTGCTCTTTCGACTCTGATGAAACGATTTCGAGAGACAGGAAGTGTTGCGGACAGACAACGGCAAGGTGACCACGTACAGGGACAGGTCCGCAACAACTGGGGCTTGTGGCGTACAATCGACGCGTGCCGTTGCACACGCCCTTCGAATTAGCCACTCATCTGTGTGGCGCATTTTACATGGTTTGAAGTTCCACCCGTTCAAGATGCAATTTCATCAAGAAATCACGGACGGTGACGAGGATCGTCGAGTGCAATTTTGCGAGATAATGATGAACAGATGCCATGCAGATGTTGCGCTATCCCTTCAATATGCACGTTGCTTCACTGACGAATGCACGTTCACTTTGCATGGGGAGGTAAATCACCACAATTTCCGTTACTGCTCCGACTGTAATCCACATTGGATGGGTGAAGGCCACACCCAGCGTTCTCAGAAAGTAAACGTCTGGGCAGGCATTATGGGCACTAATCTCATAGGCCCCTTTTTCATTGACGGAACACTGGTATCTTTAACTGTTAGATGACGAGGTTGGTCCAGCAGGCGAAAACGACATCTGGTTCCAAAGGTGGGCCTCCTCCCCATTACGCCGTCTCTGTACGCTAGTATCTGGACGAAATATTCCCTGACCGCTGGATTGGCAGAAGGGGGGGCATTGAGTGGCCGCTTCGATCCCCGGATCTTTCCCCGCCTGACTTTTTCTTATGGGTCTATGTTAAGCACAGGGTCTTCGAGACACGTCCTGCAAGCATTAACGAACTGAAGGAAAGAATTAGGCAGGTGATGGCAAATATCCCTCAGGCAATCCTAATCAATGACTGCAGTGCGTTTGAGCACCGACTAGCGTATTGTCAAGAAGTGAAGGGTGAACACTTTGAGCAAATGGTGTAACCTACATGTACCGTTTCCTTTAGGAATGTAAAAATAAAATAAACACATTTGAGAAACTTTGCCACTATGTAAAACTGATTTTATGTAATTTATTTCAGCACATGGTTTATTCTAGTGGTTGGTCGAACATTACTCCTGCTGTCATAGCTTAGGCTTTCCCTACATACAGAAGGGGCAGTTCGGGAACTTTTGAAACATACGGTATATCTTATTTATAAAATGCTAACTTCCATAGTGCCTAACAACAATTCAACCTTCATTTTTTCCAACAAACTGATTGCTAAAATCTGATATATTGTTAAAATCCAAAAATACTGTATATTGTCATCATAATTTTTATTATAGTAGCTATATTGCTTATCATTTTAAAAAACGCGCTAAAAGTTTTAAAAAATCAAATTAAATCCTAAATAAGCAATTTTACCGATTGTAAATTATGAAATTCATTACATTATGTTTATGATTCTTATTTTTTAATTTTAATAAAGATAGTAAAAATCCAAAAAAAATATTTTGAAATTGATTAAGGGAATTTTTCAAAAATAAATCAATTCATGGTTTTTCATTTTATGATATTAGTTTTATGACATTAGTTTAACGCATTCGTTAACTTAAAGTTTATATATTTTGGAAGCTGGAATCATTGGCCGCTAGAGGGCTGACGACTGCGAATAAACAATCGGTGCAAAATATGATTAACAGCCTGTGGAAGAAACGACCTGCTTACTCAAAGTTTTGGAAAAAAATCAGTAAAAATTGCACACTATGTTCAGCATATTTCACAAATGAACAATTTTATAACACCAGCAAGAGAAGCCATCTATTAAAATCAGCAGTTCCCACCATTTTTACAAGAACTTGGAAAACATTATCTCGTGGTGCACCATCCAGCTTCACAGCACCAAGAACCTTCACCATCCACTTCACAATGCCAACAACAGATCATCAATGCCCCTTCCTCTCTTTGTACAGTCATGGACAAAAAAACGCTCCCTCACTCTGTGCTGCTATATTTTTAAATGAGCGTTTAAAACAGGATAGTGTGATTTTATTGGTTAAAAATGTAGGTAATTTTCTAACTGAACTAAACGATGTCAAATACCTGGTAGCAAAATATTAAACGCTCATTTAAAAATATAGCAGCATAGAGCGAGGGAGCGTTTTTTTTGTCCATGACTGCACATCAGAAGTGCACTATGAATCATCCCAAGAACAGACTGCAAGTATAAAAAATGGAAAGATTGGATTGGAAACGAAAAACAACTAACTCTTGCATTATTTTTCATCTTTAGATTCTGACATAGCAATTATAAAATACACATTAGGAATTAAGGTGCGTCTGAATAGTTTAAAGAAACATGTTTTTGTTCAAAAGAAAAAAAGACTATTGAAGATACATACAAATGCTTTAATTACTTGCTGTACAGAGCACTTAAAAGAAACTCCTGAAAATGTTATTCATGAAAACATAATAGAAATAAAAATATTCAACAAAATGGAATTTTGCGTGTCTCAAAAGTTTAAAGAACGACTGAAAAAACATTGCATGAATTAAACAACAGCTTAAATTGAACGACCATTTGCCTTGATTGTTTCAAATACTCTGTTCTGCATTGAGTTTATGAGGTTGAACATTTTTTTCTGGTCTTACATTGTACCATGGTACGCGGGTTCGATCCCGGCCGAGGACGACGAGGATTTTTCAGGGGGAAATCCTGAGATCACGCACTTCCTTCGGAAGGGAAGTAAAGCCATTGGTCCCGTGTAGTCGTTTGCCGGCTGCACGTTAAAGAACCCTTGCGAGGCAAAATTTGCGGCCCCTATAACGCCGTCCTGAAATGGCCATAGCAGTTGAAAAGGACGTTAATACCAAACAAACCAAACCAAACCATTGTACCATGCATCTTCAATTGCTCTTTTCAATTCATCAGTCGAAGAAAATTGACGTCCGCCGCCATAAACTGCACGAGAGATGATTCCTCATAGATTCTTTATAGGGTTCAAGTCTGGGCTTCTTGGGGCCACGTCATAACGTAAATATTTCGTTTTCTGAACCACTCCATTGTTGACCGTGAAGTATGGATGCTGGCATTTTTCTGCTGGAACACAAATTCCAGGCCACACTAATGATCACAGACGGGTACAGATACTGTGTAAGGGTTTCTTGGTATGTCAGCGAATTATCTCCTCCACTGATGAAAGCCAAATTTGTGGTACCGTTGAATGCGAAGTCGCCCCAAACCATGACAGAACCACTTCCTTGTTGTCTTGAGTAAAAGGTCTTCGGTTCCTGTCGTAGGTCGTGCCTGTATGATGCCCACCCATCAGGACCATCCAAGTTCCACTTCTTTTCAACACTGAACAACACCGACATCCATTCGTCTTTCCAGGCCATGTGTTCTTGTGCCCAACTTAGCCTTTCTTGAATGCGTTTGGCAGTCAGAGGCGGCTTCTTCGTCTTATTTGGAGACAACATGTCCACTCGCAATTATTCGCCAGTGTACAGTGTCTTTCGTTATGTTTAACCCAGTCACGTCTTGTATCTGGCGAATAGAAAGATCTTGTGTGGCTATCAGTCGTATAATGCGTCTGTCATCGCGAGTTGAGGTAACTTTGGGACGACCAGATCGTAGTTTTTGGTGGAACGATGAACTCCTCTTCAAAACATTATAAACCCCTACTGTGGATCTTCCAGTTATTGTGACGATATCAGCAACAGATAGTCCGTTGGCTTTCAATCACCAGATTTCAGCCACTTCATCGATTGTGAATGTTCGAGCAGAGAGGGAACAGCGAAATATCGTAGCAACAAAAAACTAACTCCGCGTGCGAACTCAGGCAATGTGCCGTCTATCTACAGCAACGTTAGTGCTCCTATTGCTAATGATATTTCTAAATTAATTTGTTCTCCAGATATGAACTGCGAGTGGAATTCTACAGAGAAAGCAGCCTGTGCGTGGTTAGCTACATTGTGCGAGTCCACCGAGCTTCCTGTTTCCCTTTCATCTAATATTGACGAGAAAGGGTTAGAAGAAACGCCTGCCATTATATGTGACAGTACGACTGATATTTTGGAGGAGAAGGCATCATTCCCTAAAGATACGCCCACGTACTTTGGACCTGGATACGACTTCCAGAGGGTGTCAGCGGATTGCAGTTTTGCGTTAGTGGGAGTCTTCTACTTGTGCGTCATCGATTGTGCACCGTTCCTGTCCCGAGAAGAACTCTCAAATTTTTCGGCAAGCGATATCGTCGCTGGAGTCTTTCCTTGGTCCTTCAGAGCCTATATAAGGGAGAGTCTCGGAACCTTCGCCCTAATCTCGAGGTAAGCCACTTTTCCAGTATTGTTTTAAGAAATTATTGGCACGCCCTTTCCATTTAATGTACTTAAATAAGAGTCTTACCGCTCGGCGCTCTCTAAGCCGTAATTGTTCGCTATTGTTAGTGCTATCAGCTTAATAGCTTATTATTGGAATTAGAGGGGCGTAGTTTTTCACCTAGCTTAAGATTCAGCCAAATCCAATTGCTCCTTTCATTAGAAGGATTCATTATAACGTATGTGGCTTAATTCTGCAATTATTGGGCTTAAGTATCACATTTGTGTTTAATGTTTAATATAGTGGCTCGTTAATGTTATTTGGTAATACTAAGTCAGGGAGGCGCGGTCTTTACTAGTTTTATTAATTGGGTGTAAACTATCTTTACAGCTTCCCTTGCCTGAAGGAACAAGATGTTCAATGCCCATGCGTAACCGCTTTCTGTAATGCGGCCAGCAGATGAAGGCAGCTCATCAACATAGGACTTTAAGGCACTATTTGGTGAAATCCGTTTATTCAATTATATTGAGGCATTGTTTACAGGACTATTAATGGAAAAAGATTCAAGTAAATCAAAATTGTTAAATTAATAAAGCCATTCCAATTTAACGTTAAAGAAGTTTCTGAATGTTAGAGAGGGGTTCGAGGTTGTGATTATTGGTTAAAGAACCTCTGGGCCGATTTTACTGTTTGTTGTAATCCTGTAGAGGATAAATAATCTAGTCACAATTTAGGGTTTTCCCCGTGTTAGGGGAATCTCCTTGTAACCATTTCTTTTGGATTTGTAAGTTTAACTAAACTAAAATGCCAGTAGGCAGTACCAGTAATATCTGTTTAATTCTATAGTTTGTTTAATGGTTATTAAAATATCAAAAAAAATTATATGCTCCTTGTACATGTTTATTAGTCACTCACACTTTCCACTGCGCGTATACGTGACATCTAAGGCTTAGAATCTCTAGATTCTAAGCTATGTCTCTCGGCATAGGATAACTATGATTCTTCAGCTATTGTAGTGCAGAAAGTTGAATCGCGAACATATTGGATATTACGATTTAGGGATTCTTGCAGTCTACAGCATCAATCTTCTAGGGTCAAACGATGTCGCTGCAATAAGCGGTGATCATATCTCCTCTTTTCCGAAGCAGACGGCAATGGTCTGATCTTGTAGAAGCTATATAACGATTTACAAGTGCAGATTCTTTTTTTGCAGTCGTACGAGTTCATACTCCAATTTCCTATTGACGGTGGTTCTGATTCTTGCAGCCTATTCAAGCGGTTCTTCTCATACGAAAGGCAAGTTGGCAATAGAAAATTTCAGCTTCTTTGACCTTCGTTGTAGTTCTATTTTGTTTTGTACACAGTCAATGAGATACACGTAGTGCCACCTCTTTCGGTGATTGAATATAAAGCGTATTCAGAGTTCAGATCATTCAATGATTTAAATGTTCCCTTTGTGCCCTCCATTTATGCTGCATATATGAACGTTTAGAATGTGCTGTCCTAATCCCATTTTCTATCTCTAGCTGTTTCTGTTCCTCTTTTACCTTTTCGGTAATATCGCAACGTTGAAAGATCAAATAACGTTACAGGTGCTTTTTCTTTCCCGCAACGTACTGCAAGGTCTCCAACTTTATCAAGAAGGACAGTACAGAGAACTCTTCATTTTATAACATCATTAAATTTGAATGTTCAACATTTTCATCTACTTAATTTCTACCCACCCTCAAAATTGACCACCTTGCGCCGAAAGAGTTTTTGGCTTATCCTCTTCAGTAATCAGCCGAAAGAGTTAATGCATTAGTTGATTATCATAAGTTAAATTAAAAAATAATTAGCTAGAGGCTTTATTCAATCAGAGATAAGTATTTTATGGGAAATTGGCTCGTAAAAATATCCAAATAACAATAGGAAACTTACCTTTAGGAGGGCTCTATCTTTTGTGGTTTTATCCAACCATTCACTGTTTTCTATTTCTTCTCTATAGGCTTTTTGAAGATATGTGATTACACTGTCTGCCTGAAAAAATAATTTTTGTTCGTAGATATGGGTTTAGATCAATGGTTTCATTATTATAAATTGATATGTTAAGAAAATGATCACTGTTACATTTTCTGAAAAAAGATATTTGAATTTTCGGGTCAATTTAGCGTTCATAAAAAGAACTAGTTTCACAATCTTTAAAATAACGATCAGGACGAGAGTAGTAGTCTTCCTTTTTTATGACGACAAGTCACGACTGACCATAAAAGCCCACTGTTGATCGAGTTTATCGCCGACGAAAATATCGCAAAAAAGAACAAAGTCTCAAAATACGGTCAAAAACAGACTCTCCGTTCTTCGCAAATGGAAAGTGCGGTGTCGGCAAATAGGATTGACATCAAACCGAACATGAGCAGCGTAAGGTCATTTCGTAGTGAAAAGGAGAAAGCTTTTTCCTTCGCCAATAAATGTATTGAATAAATTGAATATTACAAGAATATTGATCAAGAAAATACATACTGCATTCTTGAGAATTCCTACGAAAAAAACTGAAACGCTATCATAGTAAAACTGTAAAAATTTAGAGATCAAATCTAATCATACTTATTAGATTTTCACAAATAAATAAAAGCAAAATTGCTAAGATAAAAATAAGAGGGTTATTCAATAAAGAATGATCATAATTTTTTTCCTAATAACACATCTTTTTTCATGCTCATTTTTATGACGGTCCTTCTCAAAGTAGTCTCCGTTGTCCAAGCGATTCTGGCATTCTTGGAAACCATTCCTTCAGAATCGCCTCCGCAGCCTTAATTATTGCTTCTGATGATGGAAAATACCTCCCACGAAGGTGTTTCTTCACAGAAGTAAAAAGGAAAAGGTCGTACGGGGCTAAATCTGGGCTTTAGGGAGGGTGAGGGACACACTTAACATTAATTTTCTGAGATACACAGCAACAAATTTCGCGTGATGTGCGGCCGTGCATTATTGTGGTGAACCATGCAGGTTCTTTCACAAAAATGTGGCCTTTTTCTCTTGAAAAAAGCCTTGCAGAATTTCAGGACCTCTCAGGACGATCCTCTCTCCCAATTACAGCGGTGGTGTTAACGTTTGCTTTCGTTAGAGCACTAACTGGAGCGCTGGATTCACCTTCCTTTGTAGCTAATAATTCGAACCAGGAGTTGCACTGTATAATCCTTTGGGATAATCAATCCAATCCCCCCTTGGAAGTCACAAGCTCCTTTAGCAATCTCGAACGAGGATGGGAGCTTTTAAAACATCTAAATTAAGCAAAGATCGCGTGTTCTAAATGATTCGATTTGATCCATAAATTGTAGAAGCCCTTTCGTGGGAAACGCTTTGCAAACAAAGAAGAGATCTTAAAGGCGTTTCGGCGAGAGGGTGATATGCATTAACGAAACATACAAGCTGATGATTTTCAACGCCTTTCCCACCACTGCAAACAACTGTGGACAACTTGGCGGACTTATTTGAAGCCTTAGGTGACCTTAGCTCCCCTTACATAGTAGCTCAATCTTATGTTCATCTCTATTATTTTGTATACATCTATATGTATTTCCTGATTAAACGATAATTTCATTCCTTTACATGTACTTAACCCAGGCTTCATCTATGTGTTTTATTTACTGAATATAGTTCCGAGTTTCCAATTTACTACAATCATTTTTTTTTATAAAATGCATATACGAATTATTATAATTAATAGTAATAATTTTTATTTATTTATTTATTTATTTATTTATTTATTTATTTATTTATTTATTTATTTATTTATTTAATAATAATCCATAGTGATTAATGAGCATTTAAAAAAGTTTATTTATATACATTTAATTATTTTTATAAATTTTACAACTTTTGGAAAATTTAACTCACACGAAGAATAAATAATTATAGCACCATGTACAGTCGGGTGCAAAAAGGTTTTTACCTGCTCCGTAGGGGCTGAGCTTACTGGATGTTGATCGGTTGCAAAATCAGGTACTTGTACTAAGAGTCAAGGCAGATTAGAATGGACCTGTCTCTTCTGAATGAAAATAGGATATTTATAAGAAGAAAGGACGAGACACAAAAACCCTGGAATACAATAGATAATAGATAATATTCTATTTGCTTTTAGAGAATTATCCTTTTTTGCTTTGATAAAGGATAGGCTCTATCCGAAACGTCAGCTTTTTATTTGATTTTATAGTCTTATTTTGATTTTACTTATTTTTATTATTATTTTGTTATTTGTTAATTATTATTTTATTTTTCATTTTTATTTATTAACTATTATCGAATGAAAATAGGGTAACAGGTATACTCTTGGGATGTGCTCGTCGCGTGCCCCGTCCTGACAATAATAAGCGATAGCGGCTGACAGCAGCATCGTTAAAGTCTCTGCCTACTGCCTAGAATAGCAGAGTTCGAATCCGATATGGATAGATTTATTTTTGTTCATTATCGCGTTTTTGATTTCGTTTAAGTTTTAAACAGTGTATGTAAAGAACACCATAAACAGATTAAAATTTTTTCATCCAAGCGTGCAATTTGATCTGTTTACTTGAGGGTTTAAAAAACTTTTCATGTTATTTGTCATATCATGCTTTATTCTATATTTTAGTTTTTAATAAAATATACACTAATTCATATCCTTACTTTTACAAAAATCCTCTTTTGTTCAATTCATTTAATATTCTCTACTATTAAAATCTATATATATAAAAGAGGACATCCACTGACTGACTCACTAACTCATCATCGCACAGCAAAATTTACTGAAGCCACCGACTCGAAACTCGGCGGGGTCATAGGACCGATAGCATAGGGGCGTGCTAAGACGTGTTTTTTCGAAATTCGGACTCCCTGCCTACCCAGAGGGGCCGAAAGGGCTTACACGTTCGGTCGCTTGGCTCCGCCCCCAATAAACGCAGATCTTCGAAATTTTACAGGAAGGTTTCTAGCTACCGTGCCAAAAAAGTAGTTTCCTCGATTTTCGATAATTTAAGGGTGCGAAAACTGGAGAAAATCGATTTTCGGGGGTGTTTCATAAAATTTATGATATTTTGAAGCAACTTCGCGGGGGATAAAGATAAAAATACAATTTCTGTTTGTTTGGGTTTTTTTTGAAATTTTGCAATTTCTGAATGTGAATATACAGAAAAAATTACAATTATTTTCCACCTTTTTTCTCCGGTACTGCGTCAAACTCACTCAGCTATAGAGATCATTCCAAAACGAGCGAAATCGAGTAGAACTGCTGAAGGGCCGGCCGGTAGTTGGATAGGCCATCCATTGGGAGCATTTTAAAAGAATTCTTTTCGATTCTTCAATATGAATTTTTACTATATTAATTCAAGCTTTTTTCATGTGTTCATTTTTTCTGTATATTCACATTAGATAGTGCAAAATTTCATCAAAAAAGAGCCCGAGGAAGGCCGGGTATATCAGCTAGTATATAATAAATTTAAAAATTCTTTCGGTCGTTGATTACTTTATATACACACAAAAAAGAGACTTGTAACCTTTTGAGCAGTCAAAAGAAAGTAGCTTCCACTTACACGTGCAAGTCACTTCCGCATCACACCATAACGAGCGCTGCATCAGCTTATCTCTTGATTACGCATATAATTATATGGATACTGTGCACCATTTTTGTTAAACTAATCTATTTGGTAGTAATGTATTATTAATAAAACAAAACTTCTCAACAGAACACAGACCTGCCAACTATTTCTGCAGGAAAACCGGGTGATAGTAAATTTTTGTAGGGTGAAATATATTGTACCAGGGACGGATGAAGGTAGATCCATCCCTGACTGTACATATAGATAACATATTTAATTGTTCAAAAATTGTGCACTTAAATTTTACTTATGGACTTAATTTGACACTATATGGAACCCGTCAAAATTTGAGGCAAACAACTCTGTGGTTTCATAAACAATCATAAACAATCGTCTCCACATAGACGTCACAATCAAGAACTTTGCTAGTATCATAGTATTATAATGATCAATGCGCGTGTGCAGAAGCACCGAATTTGCTCTGAAAAAAAGTGCTTTGCGTTTTAATATATGTCACAATTACTTATTATACACTAGTCAAAATAATTAAGAGAGTAAGATACACCGTACGTTATATAAGTACTCAGTAAGTAAGTTGCTGGTGCATCATAGGGAAAGAAGGGAAAATTTTAGGGGTTCTTTTACAAGAGTACTATTCGAGGGAGATTTTTACGATCCGCCGGGGTGGCCGGGTGAGATTGTCAAAATCCGGGTGAGTTGGCAGGTCTGAGAACAGCCAAAATAATCTTTTTGTCAACATAGTTGAGCACGTGACGTAAAACTTGCCTACCCCCCCCCCGATGTTAAGCAAAAACTTAATGGAATCGTTCACCTGGAAAAGGCAATCGCACTGGAATGAAGTATTGTAAGGAAGCCGAACAATTTTGACCTAGGTAAAAACCTTATTGCACCCGACTGTACATACTATTAAATACAGTATGTAAATACAGTATGTATAATGAATCATATTGGTATCGATAGTTTATCATTCACCCTTCATTAACATTTTTTAAGTTGCGCATTAGCCACCAAATTACAATTTCTTATTTCTAGGAGCAGAATGTCACGAACGATCTATGACGGAAAACAGAAAACCAAAATACATGTATTTAGAAATAGTCGTTTCCATAAATGGCCGTCAGAGGGTACGAGAGAGAACCGATAGAAAAAGAAAAAAGCGGAAGTGAAAGGACAGAGTGCTTGGTGTGTGAGGAGAAGGGGAAATCGCTCTTTTAATGAAAGGACTGAAGATGGCTGTGACAATGAAAGACCGGAATATTCGTACCGTAAAGAGAGAGAGAGTGCGAAAGAGAAAAGAAGAAAAATAAATTTCAATCACGACAAGAAGAGTGTAATTTCGGCGGGAGAACATGGAGAGTTTTGGAACAGTCGTATACGCAAGGTTGGTGGAACTTGTAGTGAATTCGTAGTTAGTGGCACAAAGAGCTCGAGTAATGACATCAGTGTGAACAAGGAAATTAAAAATAATAATGCCGAAGAAGAAATATTAATCTCGGACGGAACTTTTTCGTTATCGCATTTTCTACCGACCCCTTCTCCGTTCAATGGTTGACACGCTGTCAAATAATTTTTCCTTCTTCGAGATTTGAAGAGGAGACCTATTGCTTCAGGCTTTGGACTTACAGAGCAATTAAGTTTACTGGTTATTTCCCAGATGGAATACGAGGATTCTTTAATGTTAAATATATTGGCTTGGTTATCTACTAATGTTAAGGAAGCCACTTTATTTTTCTCGTAGGAACTTACTTGCATGATAAAAATTGATTCTAGTCTATTGCGTATTGTGTACTAGAAAGTGAATTCTTTATGTGTGATACTGAATGTTACTTACCTGGCTTTAGACTTTATTATTGCCTTACATTAATCAGGCCTGGGCTTCTATAAAATTTTATCAGTCATCAACGGACTATTAGATTTAATTATTCCTTTTATTCAGAGCGTGGCCGTCGAGCCCATTATGAAGACCTTGGTTTCATGTTTAATATTAAGGCCAGTGACTGCTTTTTGTCTAACGTAGATCTTTTCATATTTTTGCATGATCCAAGCTCAAAGGAAGAGGTACGGTGAAGACGGACAAATTTAATCGTGTGAAGAAGGTTGTTCATTTCTGAGCTGGAATCAATGTTCGACTGGTGTCCATCTTTATTGCCTGTCAAGGAGTCGTCTAAGAATTATTGTGTTTGTTTTTTTGCTATTTAATAATTCATTTATAGCTCAGCAGTCTTGCATTTAATTTTTCCATTTCTAAGAAAAGAAAATTAATTGGAGAAAAGATAAAGATATCTTTGTGGACTAAATGTGATTATCTATATCCACTGCGAACTTTGTTAATTCAACTCAATATTAATCAACCATATAATACTTATTACTTTATTTTATTTTATTGGTAATAAATTTCTTTATCTTAAGAAAATTTCACCGTATATTCTTCCTCCATACTATACTTTACTGGGAAATAAGCGTTACACAGAAGTTAACTATTACCTCTGCCTTTATCCATACGTTTTTGTGTGGTTTTATAAAAAAATTAATATATTTTTTCAATATAACTTGTAACAACCTTTCAATTTAAGTAAAAATGACCTTAGCAAATCGGAAATTATAGATTGTTTAATTACAGTATAATAATTCTTAAAGCATTTAAAAAAAAAAATGATGGTAGAAAATTGGAAATATATTTAGTAAATGAATTACATATTCCCATGCATGTTAAAAAATTTACGAAGAGAAAAAAAAATTATCGAAAGCGGGATTTGAACCCGTACCTGCAAAATAGAATTCTAGCGTTTTACCACTAGACCACCTGAATACGATAAAAATCTATGCTACAATTCGAGCATTTACAAAGTTTAGTCAATTATAACAAACTTTATGAATTTTTTTCTCGTAATTTTTTATATGAAGCGATTTTGAGAAGTGTGTCGAATGGCTTTGCATGGATGTTTAATTTGGTGAAAGCTGCTCGTAGAATATTTTTTATCAAAACCGGTGAATCCGAGTACGTGGAATCTCCTTGTGAGTGGTATTAATAATAAGTCTAAAGGCTTTCAGATGTATGTATTACATATTCCATGTTATTACATGTTCAGAATAAATAAAATGGTTGCTATGAATTATGAAACAGCCGTAGAATATTTATTAGATTATTTCCCGCATTTGGAGACCAGAACATAACATTAGCTTTGCACTCTGCATTTAGCTGATTGATTTTTGACTCACCTCTTCATTTGTTCCTTTTTCTACATGACGTTCTACAAACATCCGTGTTATCACAGTCGGAAAAACCTCCTTCGTATACTCTAAGCAGTGTGCAGATCGACTGAAACACGAAAATGAAGTAGTTAGGAAATGAAATTTAATTTGAAATAAATTTCAGAAAAATTTTTAAGGACAATATTATCTGCGGTTAGTAAGTTAATACAGGGTGATTCAGTCAATTAGTACGATTCTAATGGTTTATTACTCAGGAACTAATAAACATAGGAATGTCATATAGATCTTACAGTACACATTACACATTGGAATTTAACAACGTCTCAATGTGCTCCATTCATCTCTACAACACGACGAAGTTTTGCAGCACTGCGCCTCGCATCTCATTGTCAACCAGTGCACAAGATTCGGTGATTGCCTGACGGACCTCTTTCATGGTGCGGGGGCGTATGCTGAACACCACCTCCTTTAGCGTCGCCTACAGAATTGACCCATCAATTCAAAACAAGGTCATCTCCAACCGTTTCCCAAATCTCTTCAACGACGGATTCAGCTGGTCACCGACCAGTCCTGACCTTAAACCCTGTGACTCCTGTGACCATAACTCTGTGGGGGTTCCTTAAGGAGAAGGTGTTCAGCACACGCTCCCGCACCATGGAAGAGGTCCGTCAGGCATTCACCGAATCTTGTGCACTGGTTGACAATGAGATGCGAGGCGCAGTGCTGCAAAACTTTACTCTCAGGCTTCGCCGTGTTGTACAGATGAATGGAGCATACATCGAGCATGTTGTTCATGAGGTGTGAAATTCTAATGTGTATTGTAAGATCTATATGACATTCCTATGTTTATTAGTTCCTGAGTAATAAACCATTAGAATCGTATGTAATTGGCTGAATCACCCTATAGCAATTAATGTGGATCAACGAGGCATGTGCATCAACCACTACATCCATTTCCAGTAAGATGGTCGATCTTGTGTATGGCCTAAGCTAGGCGAACGACGTCTATCGGAATTTGTTGTCCAAACGGTAAGATTAGGACAATGGTTGGACTTTTATCTCATAGTTTGATCTCATCCACTTGTTGTATTGCCCATGAAGACACAATACTGTTGGAGATCCTTGACAATAATGCACCGACTTCTATCACCAGAATAATGCACCTTGCCACAAAGCCGGAGATGTTTACGCCTTGTTTGAACATTTACGGGAATAATTAGAACGTTGCATGCGAGCGAGTACGTGAGATTCATCTAGTTATGCGTCACAGGCACAATAGCCTTAATGTTGAGATGAGAAGTAATAGACCGTTCTCTCTATTTTCCCGATCTGTCACAATACAATTTCGATTTTGATACCGAAATTGAAAGCTCAATTGCGTGGAAAACGCTTTCCTATACGAGAAGACATCGCCAACGCAGTGCGACGCGAGATAACCAGATTGGGCAATGGAGCAGCTGATGGGATTCGTCGTTGCTCATCGTTGGCAGCCTTGGAGATTATTTCGAAGGTTCTTAATGTGTTAATGTGCGCGTAGACTATTGTGCTCAACGGTAGATGATTTTTTTTTTTTTTTACTCTTCTCTCTTGTCCTGAGTAATCCATGTAACAGACATTATCGGGAAAATACATTGTGTATTTTCATAAGTACACTATGAAATGTTTGTATAACATATTTGCCTGCAAAAAATAGTTGCCATGACTATTTTAAGTGACCCTCGTATAAGTGACCTTAATTATATATTTAGATTTGGTATAATATAGTGGCCAGCGCCACTTATTGTAATTCTTTTGGAACCAAGCCAAAATAACAAGAAGTATCGATTGATAACAATAGCCGAAGTTGAGATATTGTACGCGCGAATTTCTAGTCAGGCGTAAAAGCTTAACGTTGGATCAAATTTGATTTAATACCCGACGTTTTGATTAACAATAAACGACGGATTTTAAATGTATTTGCGTTCCACCAAAAAATGATAACATTAATCGCGATTATAATAAGCGGCACCCACTGTATTTGACAATACAGTCGAACCTCGTTAATGCGTATTTCGCGGATCCGAGCAAATATACGTATAATCTGGGAATCGTATTATCCGGGTATGAAATATGAATCGCTGAAAATACCAATAGTGTTGTGTTATGAAATAAGCTTGAGACTATTGTATGATACACAATTTTCACGCATTTATTTATTTATTTTGGGGGGGGATATTTACATAATATTTTCCTTTTTAGCGATGTAGCCATGATAATCAAGTGAATCTAAGGAAATGAGTATGCTAAATGTTAACTGGTCAGTGGGGTTGTGAATATTACGAATATTGGGAATTCTGATCCATGCATCGACAATACATTGTAGACAATCGAACAGCGGAGTGTACCTTTCTGCATCGAAATGCACAGATTTATATAAACGCTGAGAACCAACCAGATACAATACAACGTGCTTCGTTTTTGTGTTTAATGAAACCAATAAGAAGGAATGGAATTATTAATGATAGATGACTAACGAAAATTAATTTTCCGCTAATTTTTTTTTTTTTTTTTACAATGAAAATCTCAAATAATTCACTTATGGAATGGAATTTCATAACTTTTGTATGGTATGCTCCAGGAGTTTAGAGCAGAATATCGTATTAAACGTACTTAGATTGAAATAGCTTTCAAAGGGACGGGACCAAGGGAAAAATACGTATAAAGCAGGATTACATATTACGGGATTACTTATTGTATTAATTAATTAATTTTATTAATTACGTATAAAACGGAATTACGTATGCGGTGTCGTAATAACGAGGTTCGAATGTATTATGAACCAGGAGTTGAAATAAACAATGTCATGACGAACACGACAGAGAGCAAAATAGCAGGTCGATACTAAAACTTACCTTGAATAGGTGGGAACATTAAAAACCTCTTTTATCATTGTTTTCATTTCTTCATCCATATCTTCCGCTATTGTGGGTAAAAGATCGAAGATTGTGGCGGTAATTATTCGATTTACAAGATCCCTGAAAATAAAATATATATAAAGTATATTGAAACTAATTTTAACAAAAATGATTTTACCGCCAAAGCGGATAAAGGGAGCACATTTTCGTGTTATAGCATCATACATGGATACATAGAATTAACCAACATTTTAAAACGCTTTAGAGAAAATATATAAATATGAAAACTAAATTGTTAATTACTATTTAAGTAAACAAATGTATAGAGAGAATTTAAACAAATAAACTTGAAGAACTGAAAGGTTAAATGGAGAGTGAAGTTATTCTTTATATATTTGAACAAATAAAAGTTTTTTTAATTTGTAGGTATTCCCACATAATGTTAAACGAAGTGAGCCTCAACTGCTGAAGCATTATGTGTAAGCATCTATTATTTTTTTTTCATATTCAATTACTAAAGTGTTTCTACATTATCATCTACTATTGGAGCAAGCGATTAACTACTACTAATTAGCAATATGTCTCACAGCATTTTGTTTTAGATACTATTAAGCCTAACACAAATATGGTCTTGATACAAATAAGCTGTGGATAACAATAGGTCTAACAACTCGTAAGGAATTGGTTGATATATTACACCCCATATCTTAGCACATACGATTAAAACACGTGCTACTAACAACTGCCACTATCATTATTTACTCGTTATATTCATTCATGGCATGTTGTTACGAGATGTTTGATATATTACATGCCATATCTTAGCATTAAAAGTTCAAGCAGTACCATATGGTATCATATGGTATTATTAGGGCACGTGCTACTTAAATAATTCGCACTATCATTATTTACTCATTATATTCACTCATGACTTGTTACGATTGTTTCATATATTACATGCCATATTTTAGCATTGAAAGTTCCAACGGTACCATTTGGTACCATTAAAACACATACTACTAAACAATTCACGCTATCGTTATTTACGTGTTATATTCATTCATGAGAAATACACGTGCACGTGCCACTAGACCAATATCTTCTATCACTAGTTATTCTTACATATTCGTTCATGAGACGTCGTGACGATTTGTTTGATATATTACATGCCATATCTGATTATAGGAAATTTTTAAGGGGTTATCATAATGGTGCCATTAGAGCACGTACCTATTCCGGCAATCTCATGTTCGTACTTGTTCGTGCTCTGTCCCATATTAATGGATTGTTTAAAACAGAGTGTGAAAAAGTTAATTCGGTTTCAAGTTATCGTAATAAATTATAAGCTCCCTACGAATAATAAAATTCTTTTGATTTAGAGACCGTTCTGCCCTTTCAATAATCGTCATTCACGTGCATCCTGCACGCGCACCATCTCATTAAAGTTTAGAGCACGCGCAGAGCCGAACCTATGTGTTCAGTACGCGTTTTCCCCAGTGCAAGGATAATTCGTGTCTTCCAGCAATTCAATAATGCACTCTCTATTGCAACGCAATGTATTGTACGGTTCCATGACAGTTCAGAACATGACAAATCAGAACATGACAATTCAGAACATCACTAATCAGAACGCTGATAAATCAGAACTATGACATATCAGAACTGTCACAATTCAGAACAATGACATGTGAGAACATAGATAAAACAGAACAATGACGAATCAGAACTGCCACAATTCAGAACTGTGACGAAACAGAACGTAAATTTATTCATATGTATGGTATTAATTATTTATTAAGTTTTATTTATTTATGTATTTATTTATTTATTTATTTATTTATTTATTTGTGAAATACTTTGAATTTAATCATTAAACGAATTTAATCATGAAAATATGGACTATGACAAAATATAAAAAAGTAATCACTGCAGATTGGCCATTCGCTGTAAAAATCTCAATTTGTCTTCTTCATCTCTTGCACAATTCTTGCTACTCTAATACTCAGGATCTCGTACTTCTTTTTTGTGACTTCTGGGCGACCTGTCGATGTACGTAGAGAAGAAATATGTGAGAACCTCATTGTAGCGTTGCTCATCCGGAAATGTGGCAGCTAGTTGGTCAAAGACAGTTCTTACTTCAAGTTTCTTATTGGCAGAAAAGAGAGAGCAGGTAGGGACTTCAGTTTCAACTTCACGTTTATATCAGACTCGTGCGCTTCCTTTAAGCCAACACTGTTGATCTTCCTAATAACGCTCTGGTATAGATGAAAGCAACAACCTTTCACATCTGCTTGTGGAAAAGCAACTTGAGCAGCAGACAAACATGCTTTTTCAAAGTCAAGCAGAATCTTTTGGGGGTGTTATATTGGGCACCAATTGCTGCAATATGGTAAACATTCTGCTGTATGTCGTCATATTTTTTTTTGCAAAAGAAAATAAATACATGGAGGATAAGAATTACCAATTTTAGCATGCCAAGTATACAGCTGATAAGACATGCTGGTGCTTTATCAAATGTTCCGTCTCCAAAAATGACATCTTTCTTTAATTCCGAGAGCAGATCATCATTCCCAATTGCAAGTATTCTATCTGGGTCATCAGACCCCGTATCATACAGTATGAGATCAGCATACTTCTCGGGGATAGGAAAATTAGTCGTAGCCGGATTGGGAATAAGAACACTTCCTTTATGTTTAAAAATAGTTCGCGTGAGTATTGTGGGACCCTTCCAATGATATTTTCTCCCTGTGTCCTCTCTTCAGCTCCCCTTAAATAATGTTATTAAACAAGGTTCTGATTAGTCATAGTTCTGAATTGTGACAGTTCTGATTTGGCATAGTTCTGATTTGTCAGCGTTCTGATTTTGTGATGTTCTGAATTGTCATGTTCTGATTTGTCATGTTCTGATTTGTCATGTTCTGAATTGTCCGGTTACCTATACAAATCAATACTTACAAGATGCTGCCAAACAGTAAGCGCAATGTTGCTGGCATCAACCTCCACGCGATTACAGTTAACCTGCCGATTTTGGTGGCTTATTATTTCTGCAATCGCTCCAGACTTTCGTAATTTACAATTACAGATCAGCGAAGTTACTTCATTATAAATTTTTATAACATTATCTTTTTTCAGCCTTTTTAAATCTTTTAGGCTACACATTTTCCGCCGAAACGTACACTAGCAATGGGTAAAATGGACGAACGGAAGTTTTTTGCCCGCCGGAAGCAGCTACCGCGCAAACGCGTATCCCGCCCATCTTCTTACTGAAAAGGGTCCATTAGGGCTATAAAGACATGGGGCAAACTCCGAAAGACATGAGCATAGCCCAACATGCGTATTATATCACTACAGCATTACTCCACCTCCAACATCTTGAAAGTTCGCATAGACATGAGGGGTCCATGGCTTCATGTCGTTTTCGCCGTATTCTAAGCCTTCCATCAACATGATACAGCCAGTGCTGGATTTATAGATAAGCAGACTAGGCACGTGCTTAGGGCCCCGTTAGACTAAGCATGTGAATAGGGGTCCCCGAATCCTAAAAAAAAAGATTTATACTGAGGATGGTGTGCAGTGCTTAGGGCCCCTAAAGGTATTAGTCCGGCCCTGGATACAGCAGAAACCAAGCAACCTTTTTCCAATCCTCAATGGTCCAATCCTTGTGCTGCTGTATACGTCATTGGTTTTTTTCCGTTTTTGCTCTGGTTTCATGCTAACTAATAGTAGAAAAGCTGCTTCAGGATATATGTATACCGTGCATTGTGATCATATGACATGCAAACCAGGCAGTCAATCAATTTGCATATGTTGTGAGATGTACCTAATAAGTGGCAGTTCAGTGTACAATAAATTTCCCATATCACTATTCATAAACATTTGATTACAAAATTCTGCTTGGAAAGAAATATTATAGAAAAAGAAAGACTGTAATAAAACATAAAAAATTAAATATTGGAGTATAAATAAAAAACTAACCTTCGAGGTATGGTTTTTAGTAAGTTAGACAACTTCCGAAAACGATTTGGAAAGAGGACAAGAACCTTATCTGTACTTTTCACTATTTTTTTCCCACACATGGAATTTACTATTTTCACATAATCTAAAGCCTGGGGCCAAAGGAGGAAATTATATTATTTTTATTTCTTGATGATTCATTATAATAACATTATATGCTCTGTATTTTTATTATCAAGTTATTATAAACTTATATGATAAATAGGAATTTCATAATCGAATTCTAATAGTAAAAATTACTTTATCGGAAAGTGTATAAAGTTCGTCGTAAGTCATGAATTTTTCGTCGTCATCCTCATCTGATATCTCATTAGTTATTGCCTAGAAAAGAAATGCGTGAGTTTACTACAATGCGAGTAATGGTTAGTTGTTTTTTTTAAAGAAATCACTTCTCAGTCAACAGAAATTTCTACTAATCAATTAATAGATTTTAAAATTAGAGTGTT
>JAHWFO010057280.1:23743463-23756234 GCA_023313115.1 Rhysida immarginata
ACAGAAATTTCTACTAATCAATTAATAGATTTTAAAATTAGAGTGTTGATTATCAGTCTTGTTGACGGAGGAGGGAAGCCTGAAAACTGTTATATTAACGGTTTTTTTATATTCGATTGTTAATAAACTAATAAAAAGTCAAAATATTACGTCTATTTGTTGTTGGACTTCTTCCATCTTATTCAAGTCGTTCCTAATAGATGAATTTGAGGGCCGAGGGCCGAACAAATCTAAAACTTTAAAGAAGATCTTCTGGATCACTTCATAGCGTGTTCCTTTCGACGGAGAAAAGACAATATCTGTCGTGAGTGTATTTTGTATCGGCCCTAAGGATGCCTGTTAAAAAATTCAAAGATATCTTTATTCAGAAGCTTTCATTTTTTTTAAATAATAAAAATCAATTCAGAAAAAGTTAAGAAAATCATAAATTAGTAAATGAGAATTAATAATCTTTTACGATTATTATTATTATTATTATTATTATTATTATTATTATTTGTATCTCTCTTATTCCATGTATGAAGGTGTGCAAATTAGTACATTCAGATAAGAAACTTAAAAGAAGCTACAGGCTTTTTCTACGAAACTTTCACTGATACAATATTTACAAAATTTAATATTAATTCCTTATGTCACGTGTTTTAAAACAGAAGTGAATAAGAGAATCATTAAACGATTTAAAATTAATGTTTTAAAATGAATCAAGTACAACGCACTTCACCTGAAAGCTTAAGAAATCTAATTATATAAATTCAAAAGAAAAAAAAATAAAGTAATCTTTAATATTAATCTTGGTTGCGAGCTTCTGCAGAGGAAATATGATAAAATCAGTATTATAGACAATGTCCAGATCGGAGGTCTAAAATGCTGTGAATTGAGTTGAAAATGCTGGCTAACTGAAAAATATTCTAATTCAGCTAGTAATCTTTCAAAAAAAGGAAATTAAGCAATAAAATCTCAATTTTCAATAATTGCATAAGAATACACATATACATTTTATAGACAAAAGTACAGGGTGAGTTTAAGTTGCTGCACATCAATGTTTAGTTGCACATCGTAAAAGTTGGTTTGGTTTGGTTTGTTTGGTATTAACGTCCTTGTCAACTGCTATGGTCATTTCAGAACGGCGTTATAGGGGCCGCAAATTTTGCCTCGCAAGGGTTCTTTAACGTGCAGCCGGCAAACGACTACACGGGGCCAACGGCTTTACTTCCCTTCCGAAGGAAGTGCGTGATCTCAGGATTTACGCCTGAAAAATCCTCGTCGTCCTCGGCCGGGATCGAACCCGCGTACTCGGGCATCAGAGGCGATCACGCAACCTGCTGAGCCACCGAGCCCGATCATCGTAAAAGTGCCAGTTTGAGAATGTAAATGAAAGTAAAGTATCACAGAGAATAGTTGAAATGTTGGCTTTTATTTTTAGTAGACAAACTTTAGATGTTACAATAGATGTTGGAAATGACGTCCTTTATCGCGAATACAAAAGTGTGTTCGTTTTATCAGATTTCGTGACTCTGCGAAGCATGACAGTATTGATGTTAGAAATGACTGTTGTGATGTTCGTTTTCAGCTCAGCAATCGTGTGTGAACTATTCACATAAACTATATTTTTCAGATAATCCCATAAGAAGAAATCAGAGGGGTGACCCGATAAATCTGGCGAGCGAGGGGTCACAATCCCGGGAAATGACGCGCTGAAGGATAACTTATAAAAAAAACAAACCCACCTAAAGTTTGTCTGGTAAAACGAACAAGCTTTTTTATTCGCGAAAAAGTAGGTCATTTTCAGCATTTATTGTAACATCTAAAGTTTGTCTGCTAAAAATAAAAGCCAATATTTCAACTAATAACTGTGATACTTTGCTTTCATTTAAATTCTCAAGCAGGTACTTTACGATGTGCAACTAAGCATTGATGTGCAGCAACTGAAACTCGCCCTGTATTTGGACACTGCACACTTTTTTTTTTTTTAGAACAATTGCCTTATTATTTTATTTATTAACAGGTAGGCCCGTCTTTTGGTTGTATTACAACGACAGAACGTCGAGGCGTACTTTCCGCAAGTTGTCTGTAAGTCTGAACAGGCTGTCCATTACTCCTGCAAGGTTGTTAGAAGAGATTGTACCGAAGCCGGGGATGGTTTGTGTTTTCGTACCCGTCGCTCCAGTTCATCTCACAAGTGCTCGATCGAATTGAGATCCGGGCTCTCAGCAGGCTAGTCAAGCAAATTCACCTTATTTTCACGAAACCAATCCTGCACACGCTTTGCAATATGACATGGAGCTCGATACTGTTGAAAAAAACAACCATCACCTCCGTAGTATTGCCACAGTATAGGCAGAGCAGAATTATTCAGAACATCGAGGTATCAGAACAGAATTGTCCAGAAACATCCAGAACAAGTAAGCGTTCATGGTATCAAGTACAAGAACCAATGGGCCGATTCCTAACCAGGAAAAACAACCCCACACAATGATGGACCCTTCACGTAACTTCACCGTTGGAACAATACAAAGTCTGGAAGAAACCGTTCTCCGGGTTATTGCCACACCAAAGCACACATATGCAAGTTTTCTGGGATGGCCAAATACTTTTGTCTATACTCTGGTGGACATTTCCCGCGCCTAGCGAACATTGCCGAGAGGTCTCCACGCCGAGTTACGTTGCTAGCGCCGATGAAGGTGTTAGTCGAAACTGTCGCCGTTCTAGACGAAACTGGGGAATCACTTACATTAATATCCGAGTTATTGATATCACTTACTTTGGAGCAATTAGCACATTCAGAAGGCACAATCAATTTCTCTTAAATTTTAAATCCCTTGTTGTTATATTCTCCATTCTTGCAGGGAAATGCGACGTACGCCGTTGGTACTTAAATCGTTTTTGTTAGTTGCCCACTTGAAATAATCTTGTCTCCTTAACACCCTTCGAAGTCAAATTTCTGATCCTGTCGATTCTGGAGAGTATAATTATCACCATACGAGTTTTTCAATGCCTTTTGCCAGATTGTAGAAAACGTCCCTTAGATTTCTTTAAATTTCCCGGAATTCTATTGCAGGCGTGTCTGGCAGGGTTTTTTTTTGCTTCTTAAAGACGGAACAGGAAAAGCCTTTCGGCATATGGAGGTCTTCTACTCTTTCCTTTTCCGGCATCTCTCCAATGAACAAGAACTCCATGTTATTTCTTTTTATTCTTTCTTGTTGGTTCCGCCTATTTCTTGTTAATTTGTTTAGTGAATGGCAGACGGGGCAAGCTAATTCCACTACGGGGATGAGAGGTAGAACGCATAAAAACCCTGCGGTTTGATGCGGTTTGGCATGTTTTTCATGAGAGCTTCTCTCGATATTCCTATATCACATTCGGATTAGTTCTGCGATGACCAATCTTATTGGTGCTCATCATTTGCATAGTCTTTAACACATAAATAAAGTGATGAATTATTTAGCAAAATATGAAGTCTCATGGCATTAATATGAAGATTATTATATTGGGGAAGAACACTGTAAGAACGAATAGAGACATTTTGGAGTGATGATAAAGTTAAAGATACGGGCAAAAAACATTGCACACGCTAAAACTAAATTTTAAAAAAATCCAATTTATTTTTTTTTAAATCACTTCACAAATCTTCATTTTAATCTCCATTGATCCGTATCACAGGTTCCCAATGTTTTGTGCAAGTTTTGTATTCCGGGCTGTTGAGCTTCTTCAATTCACAGGGTACCTTCACTGTTGAGCTTCTTCAATTTTGGCACAAACAAACCATGGAGTGGCTGCTTCAATTTGGGAAGCAAATCCAGGCCTGGTGGAAAAATCAAGCAAAGCCTTGTAAATATCGGTTGCATTTTTTACTCGTAGAGTTTCGATGTTGATGTTTCAGTGAAAAGTTAGTTGTTCTCTTCTTCCATTTTACGGCACATTTGTTTAGAAGAGAGCAAGCTATCCGGCGAACGTATACAGGTGTTTTTAGATTGAAATCTGACTCATAATTGATGTAGCAATAACAGTATCGACAGTACCTTAACAGTGGCTTATGCGCAGTGTGCAAACTATCGAAATAAAAGTGTAAATGTCAATCCATAAAAATTACTTACAATATAAAGCGTTTAAAAATGCTTAAAAACAGTAACCGCAGCGGTCAATATAACTACTCGTGTAATGATTAAGCATTTCTCATTAGGTGTATTAATATGACTTACTTGAAATATAAATTTAAAAGGATCATTAGGCATTGCCACGGGAGTTAGAGACACTGGCTCCAAATTTATTTCGTATTTTATCAATTTTGCGAAATAATCATCGATTTTTTTCTGCTGGAATTTCCAAGCTGATCCTTGTGATAGTGGCCAACCATCTAATTTGTTCAATATAAAGTTCCTGAACGAGTTGACTTCTTCCTCTTTCTGATAACCTAATTAATACGTAATTAATACATGAAATAATTTATACTTTATAATTGCAAATAATCGCTAATCATTATAGATACAAGTAGGATCTCATTTCTCATTAGCATAATTTTGACAATTTACTTTTAATAATAGTTGTTAGTTAATTAAACCTCTGCTTTGCGTTAATATTCAAGATATTGCGCTCGACCAGATCAAGTCAATTGTCAATTGTAATTGTATGATAAAATGTCAAGTAACATATACAGTCATATGCTCTAATCCTGGCCTCACGATTATGTTATATCACAACAGCGTTATGAATAGCCGCGCGCAGTTGAGGTAGGATTTCCTCCGATAGCGTTACCGCCAAATAGCGGCTTTAATATGACGGTGATACGATTTCCAAGACGTAAAATAACGGCGTTAGTATTTTACGTTTTGGGAACAGTATCACGATCGTATTTTAGCCGCTATATGGCGGTTCCGCTATCGGAGGAAACCGTAGCTTTACAGCCAATGGTGGAAGTATGGGAAATCAGCGCAGGCAAAACTACCTGAGCTGTAGCGGAACAACAATTACATGTAGTTGCCGTGTACGTTAATGATCCTGCACATCTCTGTATTTTGGTCAGAATGAGCTGAAAAAAAACGGACAACAATCTTGCCACATATTGCATACCTCCCCTCTTATATGGTGTCCCCCATGCGATTATTTCCTTTTTTTGGGGGCGTATGAAGCAACAATTTCCTGGATGGCATGCCTTACGAGCAATTCCAGCAAATGCTTTTCAGGATTGATTACGGCAGTAATAGAGCATTGCTTCGAAAATGGATGTGTATAATAATTTGTTTACTAAATATAAGATTATTTGTTCACTGTCTAGTTAGATTTTCTGGTATTCATCGTTTTACATTTAGTACTTTTTTATTTCCCTAAAAACCTTAAGTACTTACTGAAAAAGAAAGTGAGGCCAGAAGCGATCGCAAAAATGAGTCGTCGTTTCCCTTCATCGAAACCGTTGGAAGCGGCTGTAGCGTTTGAATTTTGTATGGAAACATTTCCAGGAAATTTCGCCAAATTTTGTGCGTTGCTGTTTTGCTCAATGAACATGCAGCTGCAGCAGCAGTTTTGCGGACCAATCTTTTCGACTGCGCTTAATGACATCCTTAACGGCCTGCACATTTAGTGCCGTCATGGACGACCGCGGACGTCTAACGATATCCGCCAACTCATCCGCACTCTATCGGGTCATGTAAATTTCTCATAGAAATGTTTTATTGTATTCGGAAGTGGACCGTTCTTCACTGGAAGCTTTCTTGCCGCTGTTCTGTTCTCGGCCAATCGATGGTATTCCAATGCAATAATTATTCTTACCTTCAACGATTACAACATTTTCACGTTTTTCTGCAGTATTGCTGGTATACGCCTCTTCACTGACAATTTTGCCACTGCACTTCCGTCTGGCATTCGCGCATACCTCGCATACATCATCACCTGTTCAGGAAATTTGTTATTAACACAAGGAAACGTGCTATTTACCTGCCTTTTGGTTTTTATTACATTTATATATCCCCCTTATTAAATTGTCAGAACTTAAACAGTATGTGCTTATGATGACCACTGGTTAAATAGTGAATAGAAACCGGAGCTGATACTCTAAACATCAGGAAATGGTGCTGTATTATTTGAAAAAATGGAAAGAAAAATTCTGCGACCTGGGTTCGAACCAAAACCTCGAAGTGTGATATGCTCGACGCCTCTACCAATTTTTCTTTCCATTTTTCAATAATATAATTTCTTGATGTTTGAAGTATCAGCTCCAGTTTCTATTCACTATTTATTCTGTGCGTTCATCAAATTTTCTGATGGTTGGATATGAGAAATTCTCGATCTGTGAGCCAGGTGCCCGCCTCCCATTGGATTTTACGCCATGACAACTTGGGTCTCTTTAAGACATATAGTGACAGCTTGTCTGTACGTGTGTCTTCAATAGCCTCAACTATTCTGCCTCAACTTGTAATCGAATTTTGAAAAAAATATGTTCACCGATTAAAAAAATTGAAAAATATTGTTGTTTTTTATTTTTTAATAATTTTACATGTAAAAATAGGAACACAGGCTATTTTTTTCTAGAATTGGCATATTTTACACAGCATAGTAAAAAAATGGTATTGATATATTCATTTTTGACTGAGTTATGATTTTTTAATAACAAGCGCCACGGACATCGCGGAGCTGCGGGAATACCTAAAACGCCAAATTTACTGAAACTTTGACACTCTATATCTCTGAAAGTATTTTGCAATAGGCCAAATTTGCCATGGTTTCATAACTTGGTAATAGCAATATGTAAAAAAAATTGTCAAAATCTTAAGTGGTGGGTGACATTTCTTTTTTTTTTTTTCCGGGTGATCTGATATGGAATGATCCGCTTTTGAGATGTGTACAGGCATTTAAAGCACGAATCAACAAGTTCATTGAAGTTCGAGGTCATCATTTTTAGCATTTAATTTAATTGAATGGTGAGAGGCGAGGGGAGTCACCTAAAACAAGCACCCCGAGGAAACAGAAACGTATCACTTGATACGTTTTTTAAAATACGTACATGTATTTTTTTAAAAATATTTAACAGTTTTTTGTTTTTTTTTCAATCCAAACTGTATTTCTCAAGAATTGCCATCTATCGCGAATCAAAAAAAATGTTTCAGACAAAACTTGTGTATTTTCAGCGTAGAAGCCGAACCTGCAATAAAAAAATGGGCTTCCCATTTGAAATTTCAAAGTACCTTAGCCCCATCTACAAAGAGTGGCATTGGGGGCTCAAGTTTGGTATCATCGGATAGCTTTTTTAAAAATATTAAATACGTATTTTTTTTTTATTTTTTTGTATGATGCGTATTTTCCGAATTATTTTGATATGTCAGGTTAAATGTGACACCTCGTATACTACTTGAATCTCGAACATTGAAATTTGCCGTTTTTTATTATCTAGTGGTATATATTTTCGATTTTTAGCTTATCACATGGCAATGATGCGTATTTTACCCTTCTCCATCTTGAATACTTTGAATTTTTTTTGACTTTGTATAGGTTGTAACAATGCCCTTGATAATGACAATAAGCCGCTTCTGTGAACAATTATTACTCAGACCATCCTGCTCTATGGCATCTCTGGACGGTTGTTCTCTGAAATAGATAAGCTTTCAATTATTTCAGAATGTGGACGTGAGGACTATTACCCAAATTGATCAGGAGAGCTCTGAAAAATCCGTCCATCTACAGGGACTTAGAAATGACATATGAGGACTGTTTAAAAAATAATGAGACTGTTCCAGTAAAACACTTAATTTAATTCTTATTTACAAATCAACCTCATCACTTTTAAAATAGTTCCTTGAGAGGATACACAGAGACAGAGACATTGTTTTCACTCATCATAGCAGGGCTGGAATTTGGGAGGTGTAAGCACTTTCAGTTGGTAAAGAGGAAAAAGTCACATGGCGCAAGATCAGGGAAGTACCACTGAGGTACCACTGAAATGCCTTTTTTGGACCAGAATTGCAAGAATGAGAATACTATGTGACAAGGTTCATTTTCGTGAAGAAGATCGAGCAGAAGTTTGTCTAAACTATCACAAGAGAGCTACGCTCCTGAGTTGCCAGATAGCACGTTGTGCATGTATTCTCATTACTTTTTAAACAGACTTCGTACATCTCGGAAATTTGTCCAAGACCTCTGGTGTAAAGGAAATCTTATAACAATGATTTGGTGGCGGGAATTTTGAGACATTCGCTGGATATAAAATTTAAATTGCACCCGTTTTGTCTTACCCTAATAAATGTACTCCATGATGCATGATTCTTTAGATGCCCCCTGGCGTCAGTCAGCAAATAACTCTTTCTTGTATTGTTCAGCCAATTCTTTCCTATTAAGCTTACAATGCTTAAAATATATCTATTAATTTTATAATTCCTTATGAGCACCTTACGTATTATTAAAAATATCCATTAAAAAAATTATGAAAGCTTTTGAGAAAAATAAATCCCATACGTTTAAAAATAAATAAACAAATAAATCCTTAAAACAAATATGAGTACAATTTATTTTACACTGCCTCACAGAGAAAATGTTTACCATGAAAGAATGCTCGAAATGCGATAATATTTGAAACCCAGACAAAGAAGTAAGTTCTTAAATTTTGAAAATTGCATATCTGCAGTAGCCGAATATACAGGGTATTCATTAGTAATAGGGCCGACATGATGGACAATACATTCAGTAAACCTGCGTGAAATTTATTTGATACGCATTCGAATGGCGTCCTGAGGTATCGCTGGCCTTGTAGTCTCAATCAGTGTTACAGTTCGAGCGAGAGAGTGCATTCTCTCGATGGCCATTCGTGTCCTACAGATTCTCGATTGGAGATCGTGCTGTCAATGAAGTACTTGATCAGTTAAGTTCCTATATCGCTTCCAGAATCTACCTCTGCGATCATCATTGCTGAGATACTGTAGAAGAGAGATTCGTCACTGAACACTACACAATGCCATTTATTTACGCCAGGTAGATCTGGTTCACCACGTCGATAGCTCGCAATCTTTCACGTCGATAGTTCGTTCTTAGAGGCAGTCGTCTCAAAGGGAAGTTTGGCCGGAAGCTTGCTATGCCAGCCTTGAGTTTTGATACTTGCTGTACACTTTGTAGAATTGTCGCCAGTAGGGGGCGTTTTTACGAATATGTTGATCTCTGTATTCTAATGTTTAACTTCAATCCCACAACGATGATTAATGTTTCCTTCTTTTACCCACTATCTGTAAAATCTTCCCAGGAACGTCGCATCCAATTAAGTTTGTGTACGATACGACAAATCAAGTGTACGTAAGCCAATGTAAGCATCATTTGTCGACGGTGTTTTCCATGCATTTTTACTACTCCAACTTTATTCTGACGAGAACAGCGCAAATTAAATTACTAAATTCTGTGGTTTTAGGAAAAATAGATAATACTATCATATTACCAACCAGAAATTGCGATCATTGGCAGAACTCGTCTACTTACATGTGCCATTTGCAGCAAATATTCATGGCTTTTTCTCTGTAAGGCGATGCATTTCTTCTAAGAAACAAACATTACTTGTATTCAGGCAAACATGATAGGCTTCTTGAGCTTTAGACATGATGGGTGTTTTTCCGCGGGAATCGTACTCTTCAATCAAAACTAGAAATAAAAAATCTAAATTAATGATCTACATTTCCAAATTTGATATGAATTTATAATTTCTGACATTTTTATCTGAAAAATTATTTTCATGATCTCTGGGATGATCTGAAAAATTATTTTCATTCTTCGACAAACATGACCAATTTGCACATTAGATTGGCAGCGCCATGCTGCTTGAGTCCCAAACGCTTGAGTTTTGTACTATTTCATTAAAAAAAAAAAATAGGCCTGGGGAAGGGGTGCACTATCAAAGCCCCCTCTAACCTTTTAATATAATCGCCCTATTTCACAATGAGTGGTCACAGTAAAAAGGCTATAAGAAGCCAAAGAAGACATTGGGCCTTATGGTAAGGTGACCAGGATTTTAATTCGAATGTCGAGACGGGAGACGGGGGTGGGGATATGTGTGAAGGAAACTTTGTTTTGTAAATATAATAATATACAATAAACATTTATTTAAAAACCCTCAAATAAATATTTTTAAATTTTCCTTCGTTGTCTGTTTTATAGAAATGCCTGTAATTCACCAGTTCAAATAAAAATAATCGCGATTTGGATTCTTCTAATTTCCTTATAATCTGTCGTATCGCCGAAGGCACTGCAAAATCAAATGAGAACTTCAGCGAAAACATACATCGGACGGACCATTTTGTCGCAATAATGTGACTCATTTATCTCTAAGACGATTCTGGTAGAGAGTGAAAGAATTGGTCTTCAAGTGAAGGAAAATGCAATGGAAGCTATATCCTTCCGTTACATCTTGGAGGAATATTTATATAAATCGGAACAGAATAACCGAAATCGGGACATATAATCGTTCCGAAAAAAATCGGGACTTTTCCAACAAAATTGGGACGTCTGGTCACCTTACCAATGGTCATGGTTACTGTTATGACAGCTATAGAACAGCAGCATAGTGACATTCTATGTAGTTTCCATCTGCTACCTGTCGTTATTATCACTGCGCTCACACATAGGGCATATATGCTGTAACTATCGAAAATATCATGATATAAAAAAGTTTTGATTTAGACTTTATGTTTTGGGGCAGATTAAAAAGGATTTAAGGTGGAATTATTATTTGAAGTTATATTTCATTATATCTTTTACAGCGTAACAGAGTGATTCTAAAGTCTTGCAACCAATATTTTCGTTATCTATATACATAAAAGAAGAAACTGACTGAGTGAGCGTGATCAACGCACAGCCAAAACCATAAGGCCTAGAAACTTGAAATTTCGTACAGAGGTTCTTTACAAAATGTAAGTGAGCACTAAGAAGAGGTTTTGTTTATTCTTTCTTCCTTTCCATTGCAGATGTTTTTAAATTCAATTTACCTGGAGCTGAATGGGATTTTTGCCAGCTTTAAAAAATTATGACGTTTCCTTTGTTTAATGAAGAATTTTGCGATAGTTCCGTGAAGCAGCATCAACAATGACTGCAGTGTATCTTTTATTTTTTATCTGAATGGCATTTTTCTAGCGTCAGAAACTTTGACGTCGTTGTTTGCTTTGTTTAATGAAGACTTTTGCGAGTATACTGTGAAAAAGCATCCACAGTAACTGGAAGACTTTCGCGCGGAAACAAAATGTATAATATTTCTAAAAGGGCTTTTCGTGGCGACCAAAACAGTATATACAGAAGCTGGTTGACTTACTCATCAACGCACAGCAAAATCTACTGAAGCCATCAACTCGAAACTCGGTGAGGTCATAGGACGGATAGCGTAGAGGCGTGCTAAGACTGGGTTTCTCGAAATTCAGACTCCATGCCCACCCAGTGGGACAGAAAGGAATTGCACGTTCGGTCACTCGGCTCCGCCCCCAATAAACGCAGATCTTCGAAATTTTGCAGGAAAGTTTCTAGCTACCGTTCCAAAAAAGTAGTTTCCCTGATTTTCGATATTCGAATTTTAAGGGTGCGAAAGCTGATAAAAATCGATTTTCGGGGGTGTTTCACAAAATTTTTTGATATTTTGATGCAACTTCGCGGGGAATAAAGATAAAGCAACGAAATTCGGAGGGAAGGTTCTCGAGGATATTTCCACTTTGTGAGGGGCGCCAGGGGCTTTTTTGATGAAATATTGCAATTTCTGAATGTGAATAGACAGAAAAAGTGAACATTAACCTCCACCTTTCATCTCTGGCCCTGCGTCTAACTCACTCAGCTAAAGGGCCGGTGATTGAAGAGGAGTGAAGCAGAATTCAATAAAAACATTTTTAAAAAATTTGTCTGTTTGTGTGTTTGAACATGCTAATCTCCAAAGCTACTTGACGAATTTTCATGGGGTTTTCACAAGTAAGTTGAGTGTAGCTTGCAGCAACATATAGGCTTACGAAAAAAAAATCTTAATTTAAAGTTTCTGGAGATGTTCAGCTTAGTACAGTTCGTAGAAAAGTAAAAAATGGCGCTTCATTAGTTGATTTTTAAAAGGCGGTCATATATAACAATAGCGAAGCATATATCTAAAAGAAGAAACTGACTGAGTGAGTGAGTGATCAACGCACAGCCCAAACCATAAGGCCTAGAAACTTGAAATTTTGTATATAGGTTCTTTACAAATTGTAAGTGAGCACTAAGAAAGGGTTTTTCGAAATTCAACCCCTAAGGGGAGGAAAGGGGGGTTGAAAGTTTGTTAACACATTAACTGGTGTTGCACTGTATACTTAACACATTAATTGGTGTGGCACTACATAATTAACCATATTAACCTCTTTTAGGGAGGAGGTAACGAATTATTAACAACGAGCATAAATATGATTATGCAATGACAGGATATGGGTAAGGCAGTGTTTATCGAGGAGGCTAAGGAATCACACGGGTCTCCCTTGAGCTCCCTAAAAACGTCCAGACGACTGGCGAAAATTTGTGTGTTTGGCAAAAAAAGAGAAAGAACGAGTATTGATCAGTGAAATTTGCAACAGAAAGATAAAAAGCTATCCGGGCATTGGAAACATCTGAACACAGCAGGAGGTTATTAGAGCTTCTACGTCAAGGGCAAGGGAAATTTTAAAAGATAGGTCTAAAACAGGGCTGTCCAAGATTTCTGTCCGCGGGCAGCGCCCGAGCACGCGGGTAATCTTCCTTACCCGCGCTAATGCACATTATGTTGATCAGTCCCTTAAAGTCGAGTTGCTAATTATCAATTCGACATTGTAAAAA
>JAHWFO010057280.1:23756334-23787804 GCA_023313115.1 Rhysida immarginata
AAAAAAAAAACGAGGCAGCTTACTATTTTATTTCCTTCGTTTTAATGTGACAATTTTCTCGATGTCAGGTAGAATTATATTTTTTTTCCCCGAAAGGACATGATTACATATTAAGCATTTCGAATCCGATCTGTGAACAATGAAAAAAAAAACAAACCATATTCTCCCACTGCGGTTTAAATACTGGTTCAGTGATTTTATGCTTTTTAGGAATGTGCGCCATGTTATGCGAGACGAAAAACAAGCAAGTATCAGTAACAAAAGAAATAATGCCTCATTTAATGCAATCGCCCCCTAAAGTCTGGCAACACTGCATAAGAAAACTATACCCACTCCCCTTCTGAGTTTTGGACTATCTCCTCGGCTTTGCCCGTGAGCTTTGTCCGCGAGCATTTTGTGTTGCACGCGGGCGAAATGCACGAGTTAGACGGCCCTGGTCTAAAGTATCCAGTGATGCTCCCTGGGGGGATGAAGATGGATAACATTTTTATCTGAGACAGAACAACAAGAGGGTAAGTAAAGCCCGGGCAAAGTATGCAATAAAAGTATCTTTATTAATAATGATGGTTACATCCCACCTCTGAGAATTATAAAACAAAATTGACTTTGTAACAATAAGTATAATTCCTGTTTTTCGGGCTTTTCTTAGAAGTTAACGTTTTCTTGGAAATATTTAATAATGATCAGTAACTGGAGATAATGGAGAGTTAGCAGACTATTGAGAAAGATTGAAAGATGACAGAGGAGGTAGTCTCTTCGTTCGAGCTACAGTTAGCGACATAACCGATAACAAAGCATACAAGTACATGAACTCAACTCTTCAAACCAACAACCATATGGTGTTATGTCCTATAATAATCTTTCGAAGGATTATAACAGTAATTCATATCTATCTAAATGCCAGCAAGAAATGAATGAATATTGGGCAGAGATGACAAAAAGTTATCCGGGCATCGGAAACATCTGAACAACTGGTTCGTCTATAGATGGAAATTGTACAATTACTGAATACAAATTTATTATTTAACTTCATGAGGTTGTTCTGTTTAACCTACAACTGTAATTATCTCGGGCAACGCCAGGTGTCTCTGCTAGTATCTCAATAAACCATAAAACTAACATATTGAAATTCGCACTGTATAAACCATAGCTTAATGAAATAATGCTTTTTCTTTAGGCTATGGTAAAAAAACTTTATTTTATGCATGACAGATGGCGGTGTTAGTAAAGAACTTATTTTCATGTGGAGTTTATGTTATTCTGTGGTAATACCATAATTTCCATTCTTTCATTGCTAGATATGGAAAGTTCTTCATTAGAGTCATTAGGGTCAATTTAGTAATTTCTTTGATCTTGAAGTCTGGCTATTCGGTGCACAGCAAAAGCTGTTCATTGGTAAGTATTATTTGAAGACTAATTCCTTCAAAAGACGGCGTTTCGTAAACAGTTGAAATCCGAGATGTGCTGAATAAGCTAACCATATAATATTGGAATCATTAACAACAAAGGAAAAAAAGAGACCACTATTCCATATAAATGAATTTTATAAAATAAAAACTCATATGTACATTTCGGATCTCTCTGTCCCTGTCATCAGTGCGAAACAACAAGTGAAAATAACAGCTAACAAGGCCACTACATATAGCAGCGGTTAACCAATAAGAGAAATTATTTGATAATGAAGGAAACTAAAGGCATCCAATAGGCTATTGGTATAGGACTATCCTCGTTATTCAGCAACCAATAAGATGGCTTATGCTTGGCATTTTGAACAGATTCAAGGATAGGAAGCAATTTCTCACCTTTAATAGAGTTAATAATTTTAAAGTCATCTGTCGAGAAATTATGGCCTTCTTGTAAAATATGATCTGCAAAAGCAGATATACCATAAAAATGTTTTCCATTTTTAATATAGGAGATATGCTCTTTTGTTCTAGTTTTACCCTTTTTTTTGAATATCTAGATAAAATTTATTGCAAGAGGAACTTCAAACTTAAGTTGCGTCCCGAAAGTATAAGACCACACATATTTTCCTTTCTGTAATTAAAACAAAATAAAATAGTTAGATCATTATTAGAGTTTTAAATTCATACAATATTTTTGTATTATTTCACAAAATAAAATTCAGGCCAAAAACGAACAACAAAAGTATTATTCATCACAACTGATTTCAACTAGTTCTTTAAGCATAAGACAGCTGCTTGTTCCTTAAGCATAAGACCACTGTCATTTTAATGCCATCTATCAAGCATAATAATTATCAAGCATGTAATTAACTCGTCAGTAGATGGCACAAGTGTAGTACTGATGTGTTTAAATCAGAGACGCTTACCGCATATATGTTAAGCGTCTCTGGTTTAAATAAATGAATCTAATCGAGTAATCACGATTGATGCCCAACCCTACACTGGTGAATTCTCAATGTGGCTACACCCATAAAAAGTTTCTGTGGATTTAAGTAAACAGTGCCGCCAATACCACCTTGACAGAGTATGAAAGGGGGGCACATAACTGCTCTCAATGCATCAGGACTCAGTGCAAGGGATATAGTAATAGCTATAAGTCGATCACATTAAGTTGTCCCAAGCTATTTGAAAACTGGTACTCAGTATGGACAGAAAAAGAGACCTGGAAGACTTCAGAAAACCACTAACCGAGAAAAAAGGGCCATTATTAAAAACTCAGAGATCACACACACTCTAATTACGTCAAGTGGTAAATTGTACGGAAGTGCCAGTTTCAAAATCAACAGTACAGCGGATTGTGAAAAATTCATCTTCCGTTGTTTACAAAAAAAGTAAAGTTCAGCTTGCCCTCAAATTGCACCATAAGCAGAAAAGAATATCTTTTGCCCGTGAAATGATAACGTGGAAAGGAGATTGGAAGAGAGTTGTCTTCTCTGATGAGAAGAAATTTAATTTGGGTGGCAATATTACTGGCATGACATTAGGAGGACTGATGAAATATATTCAAAACTTCAACAGGGAGGAGAATCACTTATGGTTTAGAGTGGCTGGATTTAATGGTAAAACAAATCTGGCTGTAATCAATGGCCGAATGAAAGCCAAAGACTATCAAGACCTGCTTGATTGTCATCTACCATTTGGAGAGAAAATTGGAGGAAGCAGATGGATTTTCCAACAGGACAATGCTCCAGTTCATTGTGCAAAGACCACGTATGAATGGTTCCTGGATAATGGAACCCAAGTGATGGATTGGCCTGCTCTATTCCCAGATATTAATCCCATGGAAAATTTCTGGGGAGTGTTAGCCAGATCCGTTTATGCAGGTGGTAACAATACAATAATTCAGAGGAGTTGAAGAATGCTGTCATCGCTGCATGGGATGAAATTGATCTAGCTTTCTTCAGAAGCTCATTACCACACTTCCTAACAGAATCTTTAAAATTCTTGAAAAAAAAGGAAGATTTATTGGTCATTGAATGCAATGGTCTTATACTGAGGTTGGAATCACTTGTTGTGAATAATACTTTTGCTGTTCGTTTTTTGCCTGAATTTTTTTTGTGAAATATTACAAAAATATTGTATGAATTTAAAACTCTAACAATGATCTATTTTATTTTGTTTTAACTAGAGAAAGGAAAATATGGGTGGTCTTATATTTTTGGGACTCACCATATAAACCCCTGGACAGGATTCTCTGCTTTGGGAATCATGTCTTATACCATGTTTAGCTTTTTCCTTAGAGTATTCGAACTTTTGAAGGCTACCTTTTATAGTTGAATTTTTTGCAAATTTTTTTAAGACCTCTGTTCAATTTTACATTGTAGTGACGATGATAGTTTTACAATAATCATTTTTGATGTTCTTCAAGGAGGTGACTTTCTCTAACTCCACTATGTCCATTGTCTTCATTAATTTTTTCACAGTCCGGTCTTCATTTTTTTCCATGAGTTTTTATTTTATAAAATTCATTTATGTGGAATAGTGTTTCTTTTCTTCCATTGTTGTCATCTTAGTGGCCACAGTTTGGCCGTCTTATATTTCTATTACTAATGGAATCATTGTTTGAAGATCGGGTCATCTCACGTGGAGTATGGTCATTCTGATATAACGCCGCTAGTTTTTTGTTCTCTGGTGTCATCTCAAAAACGTGTATAAAGAATCTACGTGTATAAAATATACGAAAACAATCTGAAGACCACCAACGCATTAAAGAACAACATCAGCGACATTCTTGCATTCACACCCACCCATATATTGGAACATGTTGTTGCATACTCCTGTCGTCGAATAGAGTTGTGTTTGGCACAGAACGGTTCCCAGTTTCAACGTTCACGATATAATGTCCATACAATAAAATAAATACAACGCCTCTTTTGTATCAATATCTTTCTCTGTTTAAGAGATATAAGAAAATCTGGAATGCAAGATCTTTGAACCACCCTTTATTACAACTGTTCGAGAAATAACAAACTCACAACTTTAAGAATAAAGAACAGTTGATTTTGTAGAATATTTTGCTATTTTTAATTCCTGAAGTCTTACTCCCCCAAAGGGATAATTATTTCCAGCGTCCGGACCATTGCTCGTAAAAGTGTAACAGTGTAAAGGAGAAAACATGGAATAAAATAGCTTTGGACCGTTCTCTTTTTTAATGAATTGTTTTTTTTTCTCACAACATTATTATTCCCAATAAACTAAGAAAAAAAAGCTTACTTTTTTGCTGAAGCTCCAGGAGATCGTAATATTGCAAGAACGTACTCGTGCTGGCTGCGTCTTCCGGAACGGGATGATTTCGGATGAAATTTCCGCACGTGAATTCGTAAAAATCTTCACACGGATCCACAGAGGGGTCCATTGCTTCAAGAAAAGTGGACGCTAAAAAAGGGATACAAAGTGAAAAGAAAAAAATTTGATAAGCTAGTTTTAGGGCTTATTATGAACAGGCTGTTAAAATATGCTTGCAAATTTTTACAAACAGAAAGAAATGCTCTATCTTACCTGTAAATACACAATTCTTAGAGAAACAAGGAGCGTTTTCATCATCTTTCTTTCTGTCTTTCAACGCTAAGAAGAAGAGATTAAAAAATTGCTGAAATTTAATTTTACGCACAAATTCGGTTTCATATAAATTCAATATATTACTTAATAACTTTATTGTGCAGCCTGTTGCAGGAGTTCGTAAATTATTAACTTAATTTGTTCTTGCAAATATACAGCACAATGTGTCCCTTTTGAAATGTCCTGATTTCAATGATCATGTAAAAATCAGTAAGTGAATTTATCCCAAGTGTCATGTGAAACTTTCGTAATTACGTTTGACGGATGCAGAAGAAAAAAAGAACGAGACACAAGAACCTTGGAATAAAAATAATAAAGAATAAAAATTGAACACAGGATGATAAGACAGACTATGGGTTTCAGTCGATGGTTTCAGTACAGAGAGAATACCGCCGAGTTAATCACAAGGCAGCACTAGATTCGAAGAGAATAAAGGCATGTTACTAGATACTGCGTCTGTGCTGAAGTGACATGCAAGAGGCCGATCGGGCAGTTGCGCTGGGGTGTCTGCGACGAAAAGGTGGATATTAAGGGCGAGCGTTTGGACTAAGTCCACGAAAATCAATCCAACCTGCTTAACGGGAATTACAGATGCCAAGAACAATTGTGCATTGAATTGTCGTAAACGTTTATATTTGTATGCCTACAAGGTTCAGCTTCTTCAGGAAATTAAATCAATGGACAGACCACGTCGAAAACACTATATTTGGACTTACTTGACAGAATTGATCAGGATCCTAATTTTTTGAATACCAACTCTTTTTTCGATGAAGCCACTTTTCACGTGTCAGGGACAGCGAATAAGGGTTCTGAATATCCACACAAAATCATGGAGCACGTGAGAGACAGCCCGAAAGTAAATGTATGATGCGGAGTAACAGGCCGTTTTACTTTATAAAAAGCACCTTACTAGGTAACACCTAACTAGATTTATTACAGCAGTATGTGTTTCCCCAGTTGGAACAATTCTAGCCGAACACCATATTTCTCGCTCCATCTCACTGGGCGAGTTACGTGCGGAATGCTTTAAATGACAAGTTTCCCAACAGATGGTTCGGACGAGATGAACCAATACAGTAGCCTCTGCGTTCGAGCTCTGTATACCGTTAAAGTTTGATCGAATTCTAACGAGTAGTTTCCAAGTTACGCACTCAACATTGTAACACGTGCTGGTTAGTACTCGCATGTGAGCACTGTTACGATTTTGAATGCGTAACTCGAAAACTACTCGTTGGAATACGATCAAATTTTAACGGTATACACAGTTTTATGTATCCTATTATTCCTCCAAAATTTATTATTCTAGGCTTTGCAGAACCTGAGTTATTAACTTGTTGATCTTGGTGCGGCATTTTTATTTCTATTCATATCTCAGCGTTCAAATTCGGACCCACATTTTATTATTAAAAGAAAATGTTCATTCTGATCACCTCTGTCATTGCTCACAGTTACACACACTTTCTCGGAATCACCCTGTACAAATTCCACTTTTCACCAGATAATTTTGGTTGGAGACTTCAACCTCCCGGAAATAAAGTGGACTGAGACTATCTTAGTTCCTCACAGCCGATCCTCGCAGCAACTTATCGACATGGCTGATTTCTACCAACTAAAGCAGAAGAACTTTAGTCTTAACCAGCACGGAGTACTTCTTGATCTTTACTTTACTTCTGATCACAACAGTGTAGTTATTTATCCCTGCATCTGATCCAATTCTGCCTGAAGAAGATGCCCATCCCGCTCTTTCCTCTGAGATTCCTATTTCTGACTATAAGCCTAAAGTCACGTCAACCGTCCCAGACTTTAGAAGATGCAATATTACAGACATCCAACAAAATCTTCATTATGCTTTGGGGATAGTTCAGTTTCATTTCACCAACACAAATGAAGCATTTGATAGTTTTCTTCACACAATTCATGAAGTTATGTTGCAGCATACACCTACGAAGAAAATCGGACAGTCGACCTTCCCCTCCTGGTTCTCTGGATATCTGAATCAGCTAGTCTTCATGAAAAAGGCAGCACATAAGAATTACAAGTTATCGGGTAGCAAAGCCGATCATGATGAATTCAAGTGGTTACGTTCCATCTGCAAGGAGGTGACCTCTCAGTGTTATTCTTCTTACATCACTCACATTAATTCCACAATCCCTTTAAACTTAAGGTCATTCTGGAGCTTTGCGAGGGAAATGGGTAACGCCTCAGTGCCTCAAAACAGTTTCACATTCAATGGTCGATCTGAAATATCTCCTGCAGGCGTTTGTAACCTCTTCGCCGAGTTTTTCTCTTCAGTCTACCAATGTGCTAAGTCTGATGTTCCTTTATATTTATTCAATAAACAAATCACAGTACCTTCTTGTTTTGTAGCTGTTGAGGAGGTTGAAGCTAAGTTGGCTTCACTGGATGCTTATAAGGGAACTGGGCCTGATTTGCTTCCCCCCATTGCTCTGAAATCTAGTTGCAAGTTGATTGCCCCCCAACTGACTGTTTTTTAAAATAGATTATTGAAAAAAGGCATCTTTCCGGATTCATTAAAGTCTAGCTACGTGGTGCCCATTCCTAAAAGTTCAGATTCATCAGATGTCTCTAACTATAGACCAATAGCAATTCAATCTGCATTGGGAAAGGTATTCGAATCCTTGGTGCTTGACTGTATTAATTTTTCCGCAAAGTGTCTGTTTGCCCAAGAACAACACGGGTTTACTTCTGGAAGATCCACTGCCACAAATCTTGTGGTATACGAAAATTACATCTTGTCTGTGTTCTCTAAGGGTTTACAAGTTGATAGTATATGTGTGGACTTTTCTAAAGTTTTTGATTCCATCAGTCATGAACACCTCAAGTTTAACGGAGCTACTTCAAACCCGTTTTTAATGCATTCAGGCGTCCCGCAAGGCTCCCAAGGCAAAAATTTATGTGTCTGTAAAGGAACGAGAAAGAACGAGTATTGGTCAGAGAAACTCTGCAGCTAAAACAGAAAAATCTATACGGGCATTGAAAACATCTGAACAACAGGAGTTTCGAATATAGCAAGAGGGTATAAGAGCTTCTACGTCAAGGGCAAAAAAAACTTGGGTCTAAAGTATCCAGTGATGTTCCCCGATGGTGAAGATGGATATTATCTTAATCTGAGGCAAGTCAAAAAGAAGTTAAATAAAGTCCAGGTATATCACCTACAATTCCTATTTATCGGATTTTTCTTAGAATGGATAGTCCCTTCGCTCTGTGGTGTATTGATTGAATTATTTTTTAACCGATTTGGAGTTATAATTTAACTATTTGAGATTGTTCTGTTTACCTACAAGTGTAATTATTCCGGGCAACACCGGGTCCTCTGCTAGTTCTGTTATATTGGTTATTATTTTAAATTTGATTTTTATCTAGAATAATAATTCCGAATTTTTCAAATTTTCCTCTTTTTTTCTTCAGATTAAAAGTTCAGTTAAATTCATTACTCATAAAATAATTTCAGCTACAAGAAAAATTCATTTTTAACCTATCTGAAATTTGCTTCTCCAAATTAATTGCCATTTAGTAATTTTATTTTCGTTATATCACGAAATACGAAGATAACATCAGCTGCTGCCTGTTGTGTCACTGGATCGCCTTTAAAATTCAGATCTTCCTGGTACCTCTCTGTGTATATTGAGCAGATTGAGCTCTCCTCCACATTTCAGACGGATTTCCCAGAGCTGCAATGAAATGTTTCGTACACGCGAACTATAGTTTCATTGCCTCTGCCTAAGCAAACCCATCTTCTTTTATCAAGCATCCTACCAGTCTCTAAAAAACTTTTTTTCCCTTTCAAGGATGTTCTTTTTTTTCTGATATACTACCCGAAAACTTCTTTGCTTCTTTATTCATAGTGACACTGGGTGTCATCTACCGAGGCAAAAGCATAATTTTTTTTTGAATTACTAATTCGAATAATAAAAATAAAAATGTGAGATTAATGTTTGAAATGTGTAAGAGACGTAGTACACTGTGTATTTATTTTATTTGAAAATAAAAATAAATTACTTTTTGAAAAATCTACTATAACACAGGAAGGGGAAAGAAAAATAGGCGCATCTGTCGACGAATTATTTACATTTTAAAATATATAATAAATAGAATTTCTTCCTCATCCATAAACAATCAAAAACAATTTAATAAAAAATAAATTTAAAATATTTTGTATACGAAAAATTTAATTTTATACCAATTTTTTTTAAATTGTAAAAGTATTCCATCTGATTGTAATTATTTTTATTATAAGACTTCATTTTTTAATTATGATATTTTATTATAAAAAAATCCTTATTTATAGTTGAAGACGTTCCACCCCTTTTAACGTATTATTCCCTTGCTTTTTTTTTCTCGAAACTTTTAACAATTAATTTGAATCAACGTCATAAAAAATTTTTAATAATGTTTTTCTTTTAAAATTTTAGGAGTCTAGAAGTGAAAGTTAATTGTATGTTGTATTTTAAATGAATTATGTACTTACCGAAAAAAAGAAGTAGCGATAGAAGAATGACAGACAGTATGACAAGAAGAACGACGCATACTGTCAGGCAAGTTTCTTTTCTTTTATTTGCCTCGAATCTAATAATAATTGTGGAAAATATGTGGTCATATTGATACTCTTATAATAATAATAATAATAATAATAATAATAATAATAATAATAATGTAATCAATTATTATAATAAATATAATAAATCTTCAATTTATTTATTGTGAAATCCAAAATACCTTCTATTGGAAATGGCCATCGTCTCGGCGTCAAATGCCATTTAAGAAATGGTCTACTTCAAGAAAAATGAAATAAAAATAACCTGACTGCAAAATACTGCAAAAAACTACACATTCAGTTTGATTATAGTGCGTAAATTTATATTTGATATTTATTATCTGCTATAAGCTATTTGGAAAAGTTTATTGATCATGCTTCACATATACTTATTAATTAGAAAATGGTAATAAATTTGAAATTATCTCAGTGACCTCTTTCAATGACAAGCAAGGCATCGTTATATTTTCAACCCATGTAAATTTAAATAATCTTTCACCTTACTCTCTTCTGAAGTTATTATACATTACTCAGAATAAATATTCAAACTTACCTAATGAAAAAAGACGTTAAAAAAACTCTCAACAATTCGAATAATTATTTCCTCGTGTGGGCGGAGTGAATACGGTAACTGGAAATCATCATTTTTGAAGATGGCTCGATGGATGAATGACGAAGCTTGCGATGACAAGTATCGCCGCTCGTAATTTAAAATGATCCTCAAAGTGTTTGCGAAATGATTCCCGCCTTCGTGTCGTTTCTTTCTATTACTTAATGTTGTATAATGAGTTATTATTATGTATGAGCAAAAAATACAACCAATTAGCTGCTTCGAAAACCGATGCACTCGCTTTATTGCTAGTCAACGTAGTTTTGAATTTCGTCTTCATTGGAGAAGGAGGAGAGAGAGAGCGGGGAAAAATATTTCGGAGCCTGACATTGAATTAAGAGTTTAACCAAAATGTCAGATCATGACGAATTTTATTTTTCTTTATGTAATATTTTCCACCAGTAGTTTAACTTTAATTGGGTAGATGCCAAATATGTGAAATATGTGTGAAAATTTCATTATATTTAACCTACATTGTATACCGTATATATATATAAAACATTTTAAAATTTTAAAAATTATTATTCTTCCTTCATTTGCAATGGTTTTTTTAAATAGCATTGGTAGAGACTTACAAAAATAAGTTGTTTTTTTTTCCTATTTTCAATGAAACTACAATTGCTCTAAAGCAATTTTATATGGCATTATCATAATTGCCTTGCGAGCAAATAGATCGATCATTTTCAAGCTATATACTTTTTAGCATCAACAATTTTTTATATTAAAGTATTTTTAATCCAAAACATGAAAAAAAATGACGGTTTTTAAAATAATATGGATAAAAATTGTTTTTTTAATGACAAAGACTTTGCATTATATAATTCAAAAGCACAACGGCAGCCTTGACATAAAGAAGAGGAAGAAACGCTCGATTGGATGTCAAGGATGGCCTTGTGCACAACAGGGCGTATGGATTTATATAAAAAATAAATCTGTTTACTTCAGCTATAAACGAGTATAATTTCACATGAAGGTTTAATAATTCATACAGTATTTTGTTTTCATGTGCACTATATCGGATTGAGAAATTTAAAAAAAAAGAAAATTTCGATAAATCCATCTCTTATTTTCATATTATGAATAATGTTTTTCGGGTAGATGCTTTTTCTTAATGCTTTTTTGCAACTGACATCTGTCATCGAGGTGACAAAGGCGAGGTGACTAGATTATTGGAGCATAGAGGGGACTTCATGGTGCACTGTGCTCTGACGATCTGAGTCACGCCCATGCACTAGGATTGCAATCTGAGTGCAAATTTACTTTGCTGTTTTAATTCAAACGAATATGAAGGGAAAAGAGCTGGTATATTTACCGCTTTTTCAGTTAAATATCTCCAAAATGCCACAACAGTTGGTATCGCGAATATATTTTATTTAATCGCACTTTTGTTCTACTAAAAGTATTTGAATTGCAGTGAAAAATTAATTACCTATACATGCATCGTCATATATGCGAACTAGAGTCAATTATTAGATAAATGTTGAAGATTAAGTTTTAGATTAGATAAAAAATATGTATACATACATTTAGGAAGTATTCCGGTGTTTATTTAATGATGTAATTCCAAGAGAGCGCATATCATAAGTGTTCGCTTTCTATCCACCTGAAAAAAGAATTGTCTAAATATATCTTTCATTCTTAAAGATACTTCACGGAAATTGCGTCATGAGCAGTAAAAACTCTTTATTCGAGAATGTTTTCATTAGATTTTTTTTATTTTCAGTTAAAGTTTCCTTGAGTATAAACCATTTCTACGCTATTTAGAATGCTTAACAATTACATATACATCCTCATCCCTAAAAGACTTCACGAAAAAAGTTTCCAAAATTGTTGTTGTAATGAATTAATTAAAACGATAATTGAAGGGGTGTGTTCGTAGATTAGATGATCTGCATCCCATTAAAAGTAATCTTTAATTAATTCTTAAAGAGAAGAAGTAAATTTTACCAATTTATGAAGCCTGCATATCGAAAGGGAAATTCGAAAATCAGTGGTGGTCCTTTGTAAATCACGACAATGCTTAAAAATTCTCAGATGTTATTTTTCAATCATCCAAACTGTTTGTTCCTAGTAAATAAAAATTTCAACTGGCGATATTTAATTCTGACCCACTATTATTTCGTCTTGGCAAAAAGCCTAGTAAGTTTGTTATTCTTAGCCAGCAAGGCCGTTGCTTTACTTTCACCTCCACAATTAATTGCTTTCGGACGGAGAATTTGTTTTGGCCTCGTTGCCCCACAGGAAATGAGAGGCCAGCCGAAGCGCCTATCTCTATCAATTCGCATTTCCGAGAATTCAAATTTAATAATAAAAAAAAGTGATATTTTATTAATAATTACAAAAGAATACAAAGCAGCCAAATTAAAAACATATTGCAAATACCTGCTTGATGTATTTTCGATGTGTAATTATCATTTTATGATGTTATCCTTTCATTTATTTGCTATTCTCCGAGAAATTATAAAAATACGTAAAAAATTTCCAGTCAAAAAAATACAAAAAATTCTCTATTATTCAATGAGCCATAAAATATATAAATACACGTGTATACCCTCAAAGTAATCAATAAACACAAAAATATAAACTATCTTAGGTTAATATAAAATATTTATATTAAAAGCAGTTTACCTGAAGAAATCAGATGAAGAGTTGGACGGTCTATCCAACTGCTCAATCGATGATCCACGTGACGGTCGTTGTGCTATTTACCGTGTAGGGGGAGAAATCAATAGGCCATCAGTGAATTTAATTCACTTTGGGTGAAAAGAACCAGCTCAGAAGTATCCTCTCAAGAATTCTTCGGCGAGATTCCAACAAGAGATTTCTTGATCAGAAGCAGGTATTATCAACCGAGTGCCTTTACTATTACGGCTTTATTTTTCATGAGCGAGGATGTGTTTCCTATTGGGGACGAAAATGCATAGTAAAAAGAGAACTCGTCTATTACTTTACAATAGAGTGATCGAGGAAAGTTTGCAAGGCTTTGATTGCTCAATTGGTTTCTCAGTTGTGCTTGAAATACGCATACGCTGATATTCAAAAAATGAACATGTGTGAACATGGGAAATATAAAGAAGAGTATAAAGACTCGCAGAATTCTCCAATTTAGTAATTATTATAAATTTTAATCGTGATACCTTTCGAAATAAAAAAAATGATAAAGTAACCTGCTTATAATTTCATGAAAATTCAGTTTACCGTAATTATACAAAAAAATTTCTTGATATTCTTCCTTATTTTATTTGATAAAGAATACTAAGGAATGTTTGATAGGTAATATTGCTTTTCACGATGGCCGTCTCTCCTTCATCTTAAAACTATTTTTTAATTGATCTATATATTGCTGAAATTGATTTTTAACTTTGTTTCAAAAGGTGATCTAAGTGATCTAAGTAATATTGAAATAAGATTGCAATGTTATTTACAATTTTAAGCCTGTTTGAGTTTAAATATTTTGATCAATAGCATTGTTATAAAAATATTTATATCGATTCCTCTGCTCCCCTCCCCAACTTGAAAAAAATACCTGAAACGTAATAAATTTCATTTTCTCTTATATAAATCTTCTGCTAACAAATAAGCGTTATTTGTCGGCTTTCAACATGCGGAGCAAAGGCCGCTAGCCTTGATGCTTTTGTGGTATTGGATGAATCTGTTCGGAACACACCCACCCTTGGATACAATTTATTGGAAGGGCTTACTATTTTCAAAGGCCGTGTGCCAAGTCCTTGTTATTATCGGAGGGAGAAAAGAATGACACTTATTTATTAAAATTTACCCTTTTGTTTCCTCTATGATAAAGTGAGAGTGAAGCCTGTTATTTGCATCAAATATTACTTTTCCGTCCACACAAGAAAATGGGCCACTCATTCCTCGCTTTATCACCATGAATGTTGTCATACGTTTTTCTTGGATTTCTTACTTCGTTTTTTTAACGTTTTAGATTGTCTCATAAGTGTTTGTGTTCATGTCAGTAGCTTTGTGACCATGATAATTTTTTTCCTTTAACTCCGATGTTTTAGTTCGCTATTGTATCAACACTTTCTTTCAGCAAACAACAATTGGGTGATAAATGGATTTACTTATTCCTAGTGAACGTCACTGTAAGTACTTATTTAAGTATCTTTTCACTATATTTCTCTTTTTTTAATCTCTCTTTTAATTTAAATATTTCTAAACTTTAAAATACTTCCTCTGTTCGATACAGAGTTATATCGGGAGAGTTTTTTCAAACGCTTGAGGAATATCATCTTATAATTTTTTATAACATTATTCGCATCTTATCAAATATTAGCAAAGTTTGTCAAAATCTCCATTAACTTCCTATTCATCATAAAATTTGATGGCATCAGCATACATAAATGAGTGATTTCCTCATCTTTTTTGTTCAAGTAATACTCTTAATCAATAACAGTTATCATACAGGGTGAGTCAACAGTCTGTTACCCCCCTTCCTATCTTGAATACCAATGCAGTTACGCAAATTCCAATGCAGGGAATGAATAGGAACTTGAGGGTGCTATCTCGAAAACCGTAAGAGATACACAAAAAATTCTAATTGCACATTTGTTCAACTGTAAATTCCAAAGAAAATAAAAAAGTTCACCAAAATCCGATGAGCGGATCACCCACAATCCTCATTGCAAGCTCTGGAACAGGACAATTTAAGTTTTGCCATCAATCCAGATAGTGTTCAATGTGATGTCCATTGCACCGTAGCATAATTCTGCACGACATTTCAACGATGCCCGTTGTTGCATGATAATTTTGCCTCGCCTCACCAAAGCAGAGGACCATGTTGATTTCGTTAGTGTACTGTGCCATTTTGCTTTGGTCTGATTTTTTCTCAGCTTCAACATGCCTTTCTATACCAATTGCACAGGAAACTGGTGACTTTATGGTAGATTGTGGAACTTTCCAGAACAGGATGAGGAGGATGCATGAAATAATTTTCCATGCTTGGCAAATGGTATTCAGAAGAAAAAGCACTCGGAGGTTACTTCCGAGACTTGAATCAGGATCTTTGGACTCTGTTGCTCTTGTTTCCTCCTATGGCCACCCATCCCTTGCCTCAATCTTGACAGGAATCAAGGGTTTAATGTTGCAGAGTTTGCAATGAAGATTGTAGGTGATCCGATCATCGGATTTTGGTGAATTTATTTTGTTTTATAGAATACTCATTAGATGGTCAGCGAGGGTTTTAATTGTACGCCAACCTCAGCTGTTCAAATTAATGATGACCAAATTAATGTTTTTTTTTCATCATTAGTTTCTTTTGTTTGGAATTTGCTGTTGAACAAATGTACAATTGGAATTTTTTGTGTATCTCTTACGGTTTTCGAGATAGAATTTGGATGTATCCTAATTTGCATCTTTGAGATGATGAAAGGTGTTCCATCAGATAGAGCACCCTTAAGTTCCTATTCGTTCCCTGTATTGGAATTTGCTTAACTACATTGGTATCCAAGATAGGAAGGGGGTAACAGACTTTTGACTCACCCTGTATAACATTGTACATCGGATCGAAAAAAGTTCCGAATGAAATTTATTTTCCTTGGAGGGGGCAATCGAATGGTACTAATATAGACCCCGTCCCTCACCCCTGGGGTGGGGCAGGAGTAGGGAGACAACTTAGAAATCTTAAATACCAAATAAACATACAATATCGCACTTTTTCATTTCTAGATTAATTATGATTACCCAAGTGTCAGTCACCAATATTTGCATCACCAGTAATCTTCGCTCGGAATATGCAATGTCAATTTGGAAACTTGTTTCGGCGTGAACGATTCAAACTCAATATTTTCAGGCCACGAAATAGTAATTGTGAATGATCGATATAATGACTTTTGTCTTTGCTGAGTGTGTGTGAAGATGGCCGAAAAAGCTTTCTTACATGTGGCATAGATAGGAGATGTTATCACAAATTGGCGTGTCTCGATATAGTTTCATTTTGCTTGAAAACTTTAAACAAACAAGCATTTATCCATTTAATGAAAAAGAGCACAAAGTTATATTGATGTACAAAGAAATAACTATTTTTTTAGCTGTGAATCATTAATGAACTGTCGGTATTTTCCACTAATCTTATTAATGTATTTGAACCTGTTTTCTGTATATAAACGGCCTCTGTCTTATATCATCTCAGTTATAGATCTCCCAAAAGTTCTGGAGAAGGCAATCCTAATTAGATTGCCAATAAACTAATATGACAAGAACACTTCGATTTTCGTGCCAATCAATCCCGAAAGATGCAAGCATGGAACTTCATCGAAGATTTGAGAGCCCTCTTTCAACCTGTGGTATATTAATAAAGGGGGCAATTATAAAACTGTGGATACTTATTTTTATTTTATTCAGTGTTCTTGTGTCTCCTCCTCCATCTGTCATATTTTCTTTAATGGAAGATTTCTTTGTCACTACTGTGGTATAATCTTTCTTGATGTCGTAAAGCCTTTAAACAAGATTTAGCGTTATGGATTTATCTACAAGACGAACATAAACAACTTACCTTGTGACTCGGTCTATTCCTTTCTTAGCAACAGAGTTTATCACACCAAAACGGGCCCAGAAACCGAAAGCAGGAAGTATGCTTTCCAGTTCTCGGTTTTGCCGAGTCGCAGATTTGAATCTGTGGATGTTTGCGTTTGTCCTAGGAATATTTGGAATGTCCTAGGAATCTGTGGATGTTTGCGACCAGCAAATTTAAGAAATGAGAATTATTTCAAAGTTCTTGTGATATTAGGCGAAGGAACGTTTGCTGAAAACTTACGAGCTTGCTTGTTATCATTAGTTGGCAGATTGGTTGGTTTATTAGAATTTTTGGCGTCGACTACTAAGGTCATTTTGCGCCTTTTACACAAGTTATATCTGTACTCAGCCCAGGACAAACACAAACATCCATGCTCACGGCGGGATTCGAACCCACGACCAGGTGGATTCGAGAACTAGAAATCCTACCTTGCCCCGGCCTTGTTATCATTAAAACCCATTCCTGACTAGAAAACAGTATTTTCTTAGAAAAAACATTACTCAGTGATCATCCCCTCTATCCATCTAACTTATCTGATGTTGTGAGTAGAGGAGCAACAAAATCTGTGGTTACTTACAATTGAGAGAAAAAAGGAACGAAACAAAAATCCACATCCCACAATAATTTTACGATGTAATTTCGGCTACTATGAACGATATTTATTTCTTCATCATATGATATAAAAATAATGACAAAGCAGAGTTTAAATACAAAACTTTATATAAGAAAGACTAATGGTAGAGAGCTCAACTCAAGTGGTGATAGGTTGTCTCAATGCCTAACAGAAGAAAAGGGGAAAACTATTCGATATGCCTTAGGACGTTTTTCCATTGGTTGAGATCCAAGGAACCTCTGCCAGCATTTAATAGGTCGGCAGGCTGTCTTCTGGAAATTTCCAAAGCTAATCTTTTGGGTTCATTGACTTGACGTAAACTCTTCGGCAGAGTGTCCAGTTTTCAATACATGATCAGCAAAACTTCACTTATCGAAGTTAAAATCTTAAAAGTTCTTTGACTCTGGTGGAAATTTTCTCCTGCTTTGGTCCAGTTATTTTAATTTGGTCACGTAAATCAGGTGGTTGGCGATCTTTAGTACTGCCTAGAAGCTTCCTCATACTGTGCCTCTTTATGTAGGCCACGTTGAGGTCGAAATTATGAAATATTCTTCGGAAGCCCCTATTAAGGGTTTCGTGAAAGGAAGGACAATTTTTCTATGAATTTTAAGGTCTAAAAATGGCAGATAATTATTGGATTCCATCTCGATCGTAAACTTTGTGTTGGGGAGAGGTTATTAATATTCGACCATCATTAGCGCAGTCGAATATTGTCAACATATCATCCACGTATCTCAACCATATTTTAGAAAAATACGGTAATGAGGACTCGGCCTTGTTCTCAAGGTACTGTCGGTAAAGTTCGGCTAAGAATGGCTAATATTGCAGCCATCGGCACCATCTTCAATCTTATAAAAATGCGTATATTATTACAGCAAAGTATGGTGATGAGCATAAGTTCATTAATATGTCCTAGGGGAATATCGTTATCATATACAGCCATCTTCTACTAGTTGAATCGGTAGTTTGAGAATTTTTATGAGTCAAAGAATCATTCTTAAACCTCGATAAGTCTAGTTTTGCTGATCATACATTGAAAACTGGACACTCCGCCGATAAAAAAAATTCAAAATTTTACGACACCAGAATGAATCCAATAGATTAGATTTCCTTGAATCCTTAGAAATTTTCAGAAGACAGCCTGCCGAGCTATTAAATGCTGACAGAAGCCACTTGGATCTAAACCAATAGTAAAATGTCTTAAGACATATCAAATAGCCCTTCTTTTCTCTTGTAAGGTATTGAGACAATCAATCATCACTTGAGTTGAAATTCTCTACCATTGATCTTTCTGATGTCAAGTTTAATATTTAAACTCTGCTTTTTTCATTATTTTTTATCATCTAATGAAGAAATGTATGAGGATTGTTCAATAGAAACACGTTGTATCGCCTAGACAACGGAAAGCAGTTGTTTATATGCATTCTTTAAGTACTAGTGAGACGTCTGTCACTCATACACGTATTAGCTATTTGCTTCTTTCTAAGAGTTATGAATCACATTGGAAGATAACGTTCAGGATAGACAATCCGTTCAAAGATAATCTGCGTGATAAATTCAATATTTGGCCGCTGAAGGGCGTCAGCCAATGGAAATTTTTACGAGAATGAAAGCTGTATACGGCGACCATAGTTATTCTCTTATCGCAGTGGTAGAATGGTTCAAGAAATTTTGACCAAGAAGGGAATCCACGAAAGATAATGGTCCGTCCAGGATATGTATGTGTTGCAGCATCATATGAAAATGTAATACCGTTGGAAATGGTCCAATTTGTCTTTGTGTGACTTCCATGTCTTTGGCCCTTAAAAGAAAAACTAAAAGAACATCAGTTCAATTCCGATGCTGACGTGAGCTTGCTGTTATGCAATGGTTCCGCCACCAACCGCCAGATGGGAATCTATAGAATAATGCAGCAATGGGACTCATGCCTTAATTTTCATGAAGATTTCTTTTAAATTCTTTAAATAAAAATCACTTCCCAATCACTACACGTGTTTATATTAAAAATCCTCCTACATCATTCATGGCAGCCGAAATGTACATCGCGCTCCATTAAAAATTATTGTGGGATGTGAATTTTTGTTTCGTTCCTTTCTTCTCTCAATTATCTCGTGTTATTTTTTCAGTTTTATTTGAAGAAAAACGTCATTGTGGTTTACTTCGCGGCGTGAAGCGTTTTCCGAATCCAGACGTTTTCTAGGCGTCACAAAGCCGCGCGTGTTAAAATGCGGAGCCGTTTCACATTCAGCGGGAACAAAGCGGGGAGCTAGGCGAACTTCTCTGCTTTCAGCCTGCGTCCTCCCCATCCCACCAGCTAGGCGAACTCCGCTCTGATTGGACGTTCGATGAGTTGTTCTTTCATCCAGTCTCTGTTGCTTTCTAGACATCGTGTATGCAAGGTGACCCAAACTTATCCAGCATAATTGTTTAGGAACACTGTATGGTTCAAATGGAACAAAAAACGTCCTTTAAACATTACATCTAGTTTCGATCGTGTATGAGATATCGACGTTTGTCTATTTTCTTGTAGAGTTGTTAAAGCAAATAAATAAAACACTTGAGAGTGCAGATCAGTTTATTCTGCATACTGAAGAACATGACATTGAACTACAAATCAAAACTAAAATGATACAAGGAATAAGAATAAGAAGAAAGTAACAAATCAATTTCGAGGAAGCCCCTCAAAATGGTTGCCCCCAGCTCCAATGCACTGGTTACATCTTCGGACAACGGAGCTGGTAGCTGCCACAATCTGGTCGGGTGTAATTGCTCGACTACAAGCTTGAATGGATGCAATGAGCTCATCTCTGGTGGTTGGCGGATTGCTGTAGACCTCCTCCTTCGGTATTCCCCACAGAAAAAAATCTAATGGGGTGAGATCCGGTGATAAGCCACCTCTACCGATCCATCTGTCCAGATAATTGACATTCAACCAGTCTCGCACTCCTCCACCAAAGTGAGCTGGGCATCCGTCCAATTGCAATCGGAGGTTTCTTCGTACATAAAATAAAAGAAAATAGACAAACGTCGATAACTCAAACACGATCGAAACTAGATGTTTTTTTTTTTAGGACATTTTTTGTTCCATTTGAACCATACAACGTCCCTAAACAATTATGCTGAATAAGTTTGGGTCACCCTTTATATATCGTTATAACATAGCTTTCTTGGCATCGTGTACATGTATATATTAAATTTTTTAATTAGGAAAAGCGATAGAAAACGAAGCACAGCTGCACGGTAAACACGCTATCGGAGAATTCAGTATGGTTGATTGACTGGCGGAAGTGGGTTAGAAACAGTTGCTAAGGATTCTGGGACTGGAGAGATGCTCACTCGTAGCTGATTGGCTGCGCATTCGGGGCGACTTCTGAAAATTGCAACACGATTGCAATTCTAAAACCAGTGCCGTTCTCGCCTCTAACCCGCTTTCCGGGGCGAAGTCGCTGAATGTGAATCGCCCTTTAAGAGTCCCACTGGATATTTCCGAAGATAGCCTCTCCATTGGCATTTATACCGGTGCATTTATACTAATTTATCACATACTAGCAGAGCACCCGGCGTTGCCCGGGATAATTACGCTTGTAGGTAAACACACACACACATACACAAAGAAACACACACACTTTTCCCAATCGTCTGAACGCTTGTTAGGGAGCTGAAGGAAGACACGTGTACCTCCTTTGCCTCATCGAGAGAGACTACCCTCCTTTGCCTCATCTATATCGTCTATTATATCCATTTCCTGTTCATTATTAAAAATTCTTGGAAACGAATGTTCTGTCATTGCATCATCATTTTATGTTCATTGTAATAATTCTTTGAAAAGAACTTTCTATCATTGTATCATCATTTTACGCTCATTGTTATAATTCTTGGAAACGAATGTTCTGTCATTGCATCATCATTTTATGTTCATTGTTATAATTCTTTGAAAAGAACTTTCTATCATTGCAACATCATTTTATGTTCATTGTTATAATTTATGGTGAACGGAATGAAAACCTCGTATCCTGGCTGACATGGCACCACTTATATGGAAAACGGGACAGCAACGATCAGGAGAAACCCTGAATCCCAGGGATCACGGCACCAGTTATATGGGAAACGGGGAAAAGGGAACCACTACGATTTTGGTGAACGATTCAACGATCCTGAATTTGCGTTGTGTTAAGGATGGTAAAAGTTGTATAGTGGAATTCAGGAGGTTGAACCACTACCAAACTCGCAATGAAGGACAAGAAAGAGCAAAAAATGCCAAAAGCAGAAAAACAAGGTTATAAATAAGACTTAAACTTAAATAACGCATCAAATAAAAAGGCATTAAAAAGCAAAACAAAACAGTTTAATGAACAAAACAAAATAACAAAAGTAAATAACAATCAACAACAAAGCAATCAATCATAAAAAGCAAAGCAGTAACAACATAACAAAAACACGGCTTTCAACCCACAAAGCAAAAAACAAATAAAATGTTACCTACAATCATACTATCTAACACAGGGCGACAATCATCCTCAGAGTACTGCTGGCTGAGCGCTCTCGTGAGCAGAGAAAGAGAAAGAAAACTGTCTGGGCCATAGATAACGCCTTTATTAGACAGAGTGAAAGTTGGATTGGATAACCGGGATATAAAGTAGGAAACGCAGAAAACAAGAAGACGAAGAACGGTTAAGCGAGTAAAAACAGCAAAGTACGACTGTAAAACGCAAATCGGTGCGAACTTGCCTACGAAAATCTCAGCTTACCGACGGAGCTACTGAGCTACGGAGCTGATCAGATGGAGAAAGTCAGTGAGGGCCCGGCGTGAGGAAAAGAGACGGCTGAGACCAAGGAGACAGAGAGGGGATCGACCAGGTGTCAAGCAAAGCCGCCCCCAAACAATGCCGAACGAGACTGGGAACCCATCCGTCTACGACAAGGCTCGAAGCCGTAGGGCCATCGGCAATCGGCAGAAGAACCGACTCCGAGGTCCGATCTCGCACCAGCGGTCGCCCAGCGACAATCTCTGCCCGACCAGCGAGCGAGGTCTCACGACCTGCTCCCCTGGCCGGCCGGTCGCAATCTCTGCCTCTCCAAAACTCAGAGAGAAAAATCTGTCTAAAACTTCATAAAGAAGCCGACACAAGTCAATCAACCAATCAATTGACAGCCAAACCCGTGTCATCCGATCCAAGCAAGAGTCACTCTCTCACAAAAGGACGAAACAAAGAAAAGCGCGCTAATTAAGCTGACTCCTCTGTCCAGAGCGGAAAAGGGCCATAAAACATATGGCAGCGAAAGGCTATTCAGCAAAGGAAACAACCACCCCCAACGAGGTCAAAGGTCTCCCGCTGAATAGCCAAGCCCTAAACAAGAAGAGAGGCTTAATTAAATATTCAGAGGGCAAAAATCCATGAATATTACGAAAAAGCTAAAATATGAACCAAACATCAGCTCCACGAGAAAAAGCTATCATGTGTAAATACACAGAGCGAAAAAAGGGAAAGAAGGACTGCACAATCCCCATAAATTCTTTGAATAATTTTGTGCTCATTGTTATTGGTGAATTGCGCTTTGAGACCATTGTTGATGCGAACACGACGGGCCTATTGTTGCACAAACTTTGCCTTGCATTGTTGGTCATGAGATATTTCTCATTAATATGCCCTGCCATAACCATGAATATCGATTTTTAATCAATAATTATTATTTTTTCGAAATCTGAGGTAGACAGTGACCTTCCTCATGCTTTGAAGGTCATGTATGCGAAATTTTATCATGATCGGAATAAAACTGTAGATTTGTATAAAAAACAAACAAACAAACCCACAAACAAACAAACATATATAGATAGATAGATATAAAGATAGCTAAGAATCGGTGGCTAGGATATGCGTAATACACAGATGGCGCTACCAGCTCGTTAAAGGATTAAGGTGGGGTGGGGGGTTGTTCTTTCTGTCGCTGTCAGTTTACGCGTAGACTGTAAAGATAGAAGGCGATTATCACGGCCAGCGATGGACAGTGTGGTTTTTGTGGAAAGAAGAGTTTCAAGAGGAGACAAGACACCACCGTCAAGGTGAACAGCTGTGTTTCGCTGGTTGGCCAAGTTCAGCAGTGGACAGGAAACTGCGCAGCCAAAGATGTGAGCACAGGACGATCTTCAACATTGCTACAGGAGCAAATGTGGAAGCCGTATTGAGTTGTATTATGGGGAACAGGCGCATAACATATGTTAGCTTCAGAATGAAACAGGGGTCTTTGTCCGTAGATGGTGCACCAACACACCCAAGGGATTGCTCGTCACAGCTATCCGGAAACCCCAGTATGTCTAATCAATGTAATATGCAGTTTTTGTCAATAAATTGTTGTCCACCCCGTGACTGCATTTGTGTCAATCATTTCTGTACGACTCTAGTAAAAAGATTGATAGCCGAAACAGCAGAGGTTTTTATTGCAGAAAATCAAACAGAAAGTGTAAAAATACATGTATAAGAAGGATTGATGATTAAGTAGACTTAATAAAAATCGTACTTTAATTTATTGTTCATTGTTGAATAAGGGAAATTGATTGATTAGTAAAAATAACTTAAATTATAATTCTTCATTATATTTTATACATTTTAAAGTGTTAGAAACGTTACTATAAATGTCCAATAATAAGTGCTGATAGTACAAATTGAATATACAGGAAGAGATGACAAGTCTAATGCTGGTCATATGTAAAGAGTTATTCCCTTTAAATCTAAAACTAATGGTAATGAAATTAAAACTCAATACAAACTTGAGCAGAATGAAATTACAATAATAATAATTAGGACACTTAAACTCGTATTGCACGCTTTCCTACAAGCTGGATAATTAGCAAAGTTTAAGTTCTACGATTAAAAACAGCAATTTTTTTTAAATAGTTAGATATAAAATAACCATGTGGCGAGTCATTGCAACTGGCAATCTTTCAATTCTCTTCATTAAATAAAAAAGAAACTAATATATCTATTCCGCTGTATTACGTAAAGAAATGCCGTTAAAAGAATCGCAGTGCTATTTTCGGTCCAAGACCCCTTCGCCTTAAAAAAGTAAAACTCAATTCATTTCGATTCAGTGGCTAGCAGCAGTCAGCAGTTGTGAATAACAAGTGATGGAAAAAATTATTGTTTAATATAGCTGTAAAGGGACTTCTTCAATTAACTAATAAAATGATATAATACTTCAATTTCAGTTTTACTTGAAAGCATCTGAAACTGTGATGAGGAGAATTAATACCAATTATTAACCAAATGTCGATTAGCATGCATAATAATATACCGTCTTAATCGCTACTAATAACTTTCAATGTATGCAGTACAAATAATTCAATTTGCATTTCTTTGAAGATTTAGAACGGGAAGGGGAGTGCACTTTTTTAACGCATAAAACTCAACGTCTTAGTCATCACTACCGCGCCAAGTTGTCAACTGCTCCTCATTTCTTCATCTTTAATTGAATCATAGAATGTCAATGATTAGGTTTGAAAAGTATTATTAAATTAATCTCATAATTTTTTTTATTTGCGTAGAAACTTAATAAGGATAAAACTGGTGAACATTTATTTATTTATTTATTTATTTATTTATTTATTTATTTTGCTTTTCAGATCTTAGATGTTGGCCGTACGAAAGAATTATATAGGAAAATATCCATCGCAATTTTGTCCGCATTTTGCATATAGCATTGCTTTATAGGGTAAAGAAATTTCTTATTTGAAGATCATTATTTAAATTTGTCAAAAAATGCCACAAAAAAAGTTTATTTAATCCACCATTAGAACTGAAAATTTAAAGCTTAATAATTTAAATAATGTATCAAACTTGGTGCAAACCCTAGTTGATCCCCATCAGGCAAAAAGTCCACGCATGGAGATTAATGAAAAAAAGACAAAAATAAAACTAAGATAAAAACGAAAGAAAATGAAAAGAAAAAATCTGCATTACAGCCGTGGAAAAAAATATTAATTCTCAGAAGAATAAGGAAATGAATAGAAATATCCAATGCATAAACTAATATGATATTGATAGCAATGAAACAAGATATTCCGAATTATTACTGTGAGCGACATGTAGCATAAAATTCATACTGGAGATTGAGAATTACTACGTCAATATATCTTTATCCGTTCATTCCATAGATGATCAGTGAGATAGAGATTATTCTATTGATATAGAATATGAAAGAGATCTTAAATATTCTTTGACGCAGTTTGTTTCAATGCTCTCTTGAAAGTCTATTTCAGGGTGTACAATCCAAATCAAAAACTTTTGCATATTAGAGGAAACATAGCCCAATGAAGTTATTGTATTACTTTTTTCCCTCTGTAATTGATTCAATTGATATTTTGTCAAGTTTTTTCTGCAATGTATGTTGGTTTGTTAACTTCCACTTTAGCTACAAAAAAGGATTAAATATTAATACAGTTTACCATAACTGATATATTTGAAAATGAATCTCATTCAAAATTTTTTGCATATTGAAGAATAACTTGTGCAAAAACACATGAACTATCAAGAACACTTTCAAATAAAAGGTACTATTCCAAGATTTGCATACTGAGATGCTTTTTTCAATTGAGTTATTTGCCAACAATTAAGGGAGACCTGTGTAATTTGGACCATCGTGTAAATCGAACCAGCCTTATTTTGCACAATTGCACGTTAGATGGCGCTACTCTCCTGATTGAAAAATGATCATAGCGTATGAAAAACACGGGTTGTATTGCTTAAGTTATTGGTGAAAATATATCACTAATACTTACACTTGTATCACTGATACTTACACTTGTCCTTTATGTGATGCACTATTCACTTTTTGACATAGTCCCCATCCCTTTCCACGCATTGTGCCAACGCGTGACTAGTCGGGTGAACCCGTCGGAGAGGAATTCCAGGGTTGTTGCCGACACCAGGACCGAACGGCAGGTTTCACCTCGTCGTCAGAACGCAACTCATGGCCCTTAAGGTGCTCTTTCCTCTATGGAAAGTGGTGAAAGTCGCAAGGTGCAAAGTCTTTCATTTTTGAACTGCAGTTTTTCATCTTTGAACTGTAGGCGCTGCAACCCCCTCTGATGTGTGGCGATCGTGTGCGGACGGGCGTTATCGTGCTGCAGAAGAGGATCCAAAGCTGCCATTCAATCCTCGTGTCGACGACAACCCCGGAATTCCTCTCCGACTGGTTCACCCAACTAGTCCACGCGTTGGTGTAATGCGTGGAAAGGAATGGGGACTATGTCGAAAAGTGAATAGTGCATTACATAAAGGACAAATGTAAGTATCAGATACAAAAAGAATTTTGAAAATCGGTTAAAAAATAAAAAAAAGTTACAGCCATTGAGGCATTACTTTTCAATATGCCCTCGTAAGTTCCAGAATGTTTGGGATAAATATCCTGTTGCAAGATGCAAAGAATTAGTTGAATCAATGCCAAAAAGATGACAGGCAGCCATTCAATCTAAAGGTTACCTCACTAAATACTAATATATGATTGTAAATTATTTTGTTTTTGTTGTTTATGCAAAAGTTATTGAATAAATGGTTCAATATGCAAAAGTTTTTGAATGAGTTTCATTTTCAAATATATTAGCTACGGTAAACTGTATTAATATTTAATCCTTTTTTGTAGCTAAAGTGGAAGTTAACAAACCGACATACATTGTGGTAAAAGCTTCACAAGACATCAATTGAATCAATTACAAGAAAAAAGTAATAACTTCATTGTGCTGTGTTTCCTCTAAATATGCAAAAATTTTTGATTTGGGTTGTACTTGGTCAGCAACATTTATCACTTATGCTCTGATATTCATAAGCCCTCCGTAAGGGATCAACGGAGAAAGGTGTGGCTCATCATATAGGGTACAACTATTTCATTTCTCTTATACTCAGTGAAACAAGTGCAGTTCATCCGGAAAAGTTAGTTATTTTTTATGACAGATACTCAAAACTTATTTTATATTCTGTAATCAAGAAAGTAAGTCTTAACCAATAAGCCGATCTCGTCTTTGAACATCCATTAAATGAAACTGAGCTTTAACATATCGAAAAGCATGCCGTTCTTAAAATTTTAACTCTACCACTCAGTTTTAGATTTTTAAGTGATCATTTGTAAAGGCATAACATAAAATGTTCTTAGTGAAATAATCAGAATGCAAATGTAGCTGTATTTCTACAGTTCATTTCTTGTATAACGAACTCTAAAACAAAAAAGAATTTCAGGATTTATAATTTCCTTATTCAAGTTATTATCCTCGTCAACAGTGAAAAGAAATGAATAAATGTTTATATAAAATAAAGAGCCCTTTTTAAAAAAGCAAACATTATTAAATAGATTCCAGGATAAGTACAGAATAACATTTTACTGCTACACAAAATCCTTTGCTGGACGCAAAAAATAAAATAAAATTTCAGAAAAACAATAAAAGAATCAGTCGGGAAAATATTATTATTATTATTATTATTATTATTATTATTATTATTATTATTATTAAAGTGAATAGCGAATAGCCCCTTTTCCGGCAAAGCTAATGGAAACTTACGTGGCGAATTATTTGTCGTCTTTTATAGAACCCTATTTGCTCCATGAACAACACGAGTTCAGGAAATCCCGATCAACTGCCACTAATTTAGCTTGTTTTCTGCATTATTTAATATCTAATTTAGATCATAGGAATCAAGTTGACGTGCTCTACCTTGACTTCAGTAAAGTTTTTGATAGTATTAACATCAATCTCCTACTTTATGAATTTAATGAAGTGGGTTTAGTTGAGAATCATGGAATTGGTTTGCTTCTTTATTCACCGCCAGAAGCTTTGTTGTCAAGGATTCTAGCAGTTCCAAGGCAATCAGTAGAATTATAAGCGGTGTCCCCCAGTAATCCCCACTTGGGCCCGAATCATGTGACACCCACCCATTGGAGACATGTTATTGACTGTGAGGAGGGTTATTGTGATGAATAAATTGAATGTCTTTCACTTATGTAAGTGCAAATGTATTTCTATATATCAACACTACTCACGTGAATTTCCTTTTATACGTCGATGATCTAACGTTATATTCAGCTATCCGTAACTTGGATGATTGTTATAATCTAGCTCATCACCTAGAAACTGTCCATTGCTGGGCTATAGACAATGGGCTCTCTTTGAATGTTACAAAAAAACGTTTTAACTAACTTATTCAGGGAAGGTGGTGAACTTTGAATTTGATTATAGACTATCCCACAATATAATTCAGTGACAAACCACGATTAAAGACCTCGGAGTGGCGTTTAACACGAAATTAACTTTCAAACGACTTGCGAATGTTTTCAAGAAGCAAAAAACTTTCATACAATTATATAAGTCAATCGTATTACCTAAAATTTTATATGCAGTTTGGATTTGGTATTCTGACCATATCCAATTATTTGGTCATCTTCAGGCTAAACTTAACAATTATAACTCTCTCATTCTCTATGCTCTTCATCTTTCCGACAAAGCCTCCTTGGGCCCACTTTTTGATCTGTCACAAATTTATATCTTTTTAATACGAATCCTACTAGTTTGATATTTTTTAATGATAATGGTATCTCTCCTTTTGCCGATTAATCTTTCGTTTATTCCCTTACTTTTCTTTCTTGTTTTTATTAAATGTCCTTGACCTTATACTAATTAAAGGAACACTGAAAACACTAATCCACAAGAAAATTTTTATTGACTCACTCAATAATAAACACCCACATGATGAGTCAATAAAAATTATCATGTGATTAGCGTTTTCAGTGTTCCTTTAATTAGTATACTGGTGTCCACAGTTTCTGGCTTTTATTGTTTAAGTCCTTGACCTTTATTCTTATAATTTTAATTTGGATTTTTGATTAAGCGTTATGATATTTCGACTTTCACTTTTTTTCCCCTCGTTAACCCCGTTTTGGGCGGTTGCCTGTTGGGGGACAACGTGAGATCTTGCTATCCAGTTTGTCTTGTGTGGTTCTACCCTGTTGTTTTAGCATTAAATTAAATTAATTTAATTTAATTTAATTTAATTTAATTTAATTTATTATTATTAATATCATTATTTCCCCATTTGGACCAAAACTAGATCTAACTGGACCTTAAAACAAATGCTGCACAAAAGATTTAAATCTACTAAAAATAGAGATGACTATCTTAAATTTGTGTCGGCAAGACGCAATTTTAAAAAGGGTTGGGATAATGATCGGAAAATTTACTTTAATAGTCTCGAATCTCAGATAAAGTATAACCCGACGTCTTTCTGGGACATTTCCAGAAAATTTCTAAATGCTAAAAAATCAAATATCGGTCTTCCTGATGAAGATACAATTAAAGATCTTGGTCATTCTTTCGCTGCTACGATGAACAATGCAGCTAGCTTACCCGTGGACGTCAACTTGCTTAACGATTGTTGGAGTGGGATTAAGAAAAACTTCTTTCCAACCGTTTACCGCACAGCAAGTGGTTGACCGTTCGCGTAAGGTGTCTGCCTCAAAAGCCTGTATTGTATCAAACATCCCAGACTATGTCTTTAAAGGTAGCCTTACTGCGATACTTGCGCCTATGCTTCACTTATTTAATGTTTCCTTGTGTTCAGGATGTTATCCGTATACATGGAAACAAGTTCTCATTCATCCTATACTTAAGAAGTCAAATGTTAAAGCTAAAAAGATTTATAGGCCTATTACGTTGTTACTGTTTCCTGCAAAACTTTTGGAAACTCTTGTTGCAGACCAATTATCTCATCACGTTTAACCCTTCCTTGCTACTACACAGCATGGCTTTCGACCAAAGAGATCTACGCAACCTAACTTAGCGACTTTCATGCATTATCTTACTTTGCATGTGGACAATAGGAAGCAGGTTGACGCCTTATTTCTGGACTTCTCCAAGGCCTTTGAGCGAGTTAACATTCAACTATTGCTTGAGAAATTGAAGCATGTAGGCCTTTCAACTACAGAAATTACCTGGTTTAATTCCATGTTGTTGGGGAGAAAGTTCAGAATAATATTTCAAAGTCCTTCAAGTCCTGCTTATCCTATTATGAGTGGCGTCCCGCAGGGCTCTCCTCTGGGCCCGCTACTATTTAATATCTTCATAGCAGATCTTCCCTACGTACTTAAACATTCTCCAATCCAAATTCTTTTGTATGCACACGATATTAAACTATTTTTTGTTGTTGATGACTGGACTTCTTGCTCGATTTTGCAGGAATCTTTGTCGGTGGTTTCGTCATGGTCGGTTAATAACGGGCTAGATCTTAATGCTCAGAAATCATTTGTTATCTCTTTTCATCGTAAGACAGCCCCGTTTTTGTTTGATTATGATATCGCTGGTGAACATTTGTCTAGAGTTAATAGCCTTAAGGATCTGGGAGTTATTCTTACTGACAACTGCTCTTTTCTTAATCATATTGAACTGATGCAGTTGGATATCTCGCGCCGCCTGAGCTTAATTAAGTGTACCATTCATTTTTTTAGGATATTGCTTTTATTATTTAAAACTTTTGCCATTTCTAAACTTGTTTATTGTGCGTGGATTTGGTATGGCGGCAATATGCAAGCTATCTCCATAATCCAGCGCAAACTTATCAGTTTTAAGAATTTTTTAGTTAGAAATTTTAAGTGCTCGGATCACTCTCATTTATTTAAAAATGTGTTTAATATTCAATCCATAATTAGTAGGTTTCTCTTTAATACTCTGATTAGTATTTATCATGATAATTTAAGGGTCCCCTTTTTTAGTTAAAGATTTTAATTTTCAGAGCCTGATAAAAACACGGCGAGGATTCGTTATTAAACCTCCCATCAAATAGAGGACTAACATATCTTACTTGAATCCAATTATGAAGCTTGTTAATAACTATTTAGAAAACTTTAATAATTTTGATTTAGCGACATTAAGGGACACACATCTCTCTTTATTTAATTAAGGCTGACCTTTTCTTGTTTTACCTACTTGTAATATTGTTCATTTCTTGTTTACTTTATATGTTTCATTAACCCCGTTTTGGGCTTCGGCCTGTTGGGGGACAACATAGGGTTTCACCGGTTTATCCGGCGGTCTGGTCCCTGTTGTTGTTACATAATTATTATTATTATTATTATTATTATTATTATTATTATTATTATTAT
>JAHWFO010057280.1:23787814-23836860 GCA_023313115.1 Rhysida immarginata
TATTATTATTATTATTATTATTATTATTATTATTATTATTATTATTAATAAAAAATTATTATTGAGGTATCACCCTCTCCGCGGGAGGATTACAAAGTCACTATAAAAATCACATGTAATCATAAGAAATATAAAAAATATGACAAATTAAAGATATCAAAAAACATTGTCATAAGAGAACCAGTAGTCACGATTAGAGGAAAAAAAAGAATAGAAAATCCTTGGACTAAGAGAGTTACGTAAACATAATTAATAAATAAAAAAAACAAATAAAATTATAATAGATGACGGCTAAAACGACAATTAAGGAATATAAAGCTTATAATAATATCGATTGTTCAAAATTTCAGTCTTTAGCAGTAAATTAAAATGAGAACAAATTAAAACGCATGATGCCCGAGAGAAATTGAACACTTTAAACCTTATGCTCTAAGGTAACTGATTCCACGTTAACACTGTATTAAATGAAAAGTATTTTTTTTGAATTTTGAGATTCTGTTCATAATGATTCTGTTTATATTTTAGAGAAATCCTAAGTTCATCTTAACACTGAAACATATCAATGATGAAGTGAGCTGGACGTACGGTTTCGAAGCGCATTAGCAAGTGTTTTTAATTTCTGCCGCATAATGTAACAGTGGAAGCACATAAGTTTCTTTTGTATACAGATTAGGGAAATAGATTGAGTTCTCCCCCTATCTAAATGCAGATCGCAAACAGTCATTGAACTTCACTCGTACTTTTAGTCGTATCTTGGTAGTTGACGACCAGATCATCGTAGCATATATTTGTGCTTTATAAGCGTAAGTAACGATATCAATTGAGTAGAATGGTACTCATCAAAAAATGCATGGAGTAAACAGACTGATTTATACCTTTGGAGATATTTACAATAACTACAGAACAGGGAAGGGAACAAGGATGAAATTCAAGTCTATGTTGAATCTTTTTAAAGTAGTCACCTCTGTTCGCTTTACTATGCTCTTTACAAAATTGACCCTCATATTATGCGCTTTAAATTATCCCTTTACAAAATTGATCCTCATATAATAATTACTGCTCTTTTGAAAAGAAAAATTATTGTTTTGTAGATGAACAAGGATAAGACGGTGAGGTTTGATCCCGAAACAACAACAATTATAGAACGAAGGTAATTCTTTCAGATTCCTTATAACTAACTATAATTTTGAGAATGGTAATAAATTTTATTAAAATATATTTTTGGATTTCTGGTTGCTTTTATTGATATCAGATAAAGGGTTTATGGGACTAAAAGTTTTTCGAATAATGTTAAATTTGCTAAATAGCACGAGACATAAATTTATTATGTTTTTCATCAGTGTTTCGTCCACATCTACTTTGTATTTCTCCACATCGGGTGACCTATATTCAAGTGTTTTTATTATTTATTTTTATTTATTCTAATTAAATTGGAGTTCATATTTTTTAATTAATTATCATTATTAAAATGTTTAATGAAAATTTTATATTGGAAAAATATTTAGACATAAAAACAAATCCTATATAAATATTAAAAATATAAATTTATGTTAAAATATAAAATGTCCTTTTATTATAAAATTCACAAATGTAAAAAAAAATCAATCACAATCAGTATTCTCTAGACATCATAATGAAATGAAATTAAATTAAATCTAGTAATTTAATGTATATTTAGCCGGACAATGGTAGGGTTTCGAACCCACATGCTATGGTAAAAACTGTTTGTTTTGGCGTCATCTCTGTGTAACGTTTCTACCTTTAGAAACACCATGTATATTTAGTTTCTACGGAATACTTTTGGACGTGCTTTTCAAATTGCTTCATAATGTGGCAACCGAAAACATTCATCGTTTAATAACCGGTTTATTCCGGTTATTATGGCGTTTACACAGTTATCTCCAAGTACTCTTTCATCGTTTACATCATTTATTATCGTTTTTAGCTCTGAAAGAATATACTGTCTATAAGGAAATTGGTAAAACCCAACGAAATGGGATAATGGTAGAATAAATGGAGTGATGTGAAAACCACTAATTCATAAAGTATGAGCTTTTATTTCACCTATGTACAGTTATCTGAATATACACGATGAGGAAGGCTACGTGGCAGCTGAAATGTACATACGTGCAATAAAAGCTCATATTTTATGGATTAATGGTCTCTACATCCCTTCATTTATTCAATATACGGTCTACTTTAGACACCGCAAAATTTAAAGAATTTTAAAATTTGGAATCTCAAACGTTTATTTATCTCCCCGTCGATTTAAACCTTCCTATTTCGTCATTTCCAACTACAATTTTGTTCTAGAACATTTCCAATTGACAGAAACTTTTCAAACATTCTTCGGTAATTCCTTTCGTCTGAAATTTTTTGTGCTTCCGTATACCATGCTATGCGCCATTTTGCATTATACGACCGTGGCGTAGGGTAGTGAAAGGCAGGCTAAATTCAAAGTCGCTAGTTTCATGATTTTTTTCCCCTTCTTCAAGAGTTAATTACAATCTATAATTTATCACCATTTAAGTAAGATCTGGGAGGTTTGAACGAAGCACCGTGTATCTTTCTCTAAGCGTTCAGTGCTTAAATACAGATTAACTTTCTGTACATTCTATAAAAAACTGTACATAAAGCATCTTTCTCAAAACTGGAGGTCTAGGCTGAGCTCATCGACAAGTAGTCGACTGTCGACAAGTGTCGATGGTCACATGGTTATGACGCATTTGTCGATTCGAGCTAGCATGAACACGACTTGTCTACAGTGTCTACAGAGTCTACAGTGTAGACTTGTCTACAGAGTCTACAGTGTACAGACTGTACACCGTCGATTTTCTAGTGTAGACTTTGACCATCGACAACTACCTTAAGAGCAGTCGACTATGTACATTCTTGTCTACAATTCAAGAACAGTCGACTATGCGCTTGGCGATCGTTATTTCAGAATTTAGCAACAGATTTCTTATTAAAATCTTTTATCCTTCGTTTCCGGCCTGCAGGCTAAATACACATAGCTCAAGAATACACATTTTCTAAAAATATTAACAAAAACTTGTTTAAAAATATTTACATACATGAAGCACTCTCTTGTGCTACGAAACTTGAACTGTGAAAATAATAATATACTGTGTCTACACGTATGTGTTTATGTATGTATTTATGTGTATACATGGATAAATGTGTAACATTATGTAAACTTGTGTATATCAATGTATATCATCTAGCCATACGTGTGTAAACTTATGTATAAATGTGTAATATGCCACTTATCGACGGTTAGATTTTGTCGAGATCGACAGCTTGTCGATGAGTTCAGCCTAGACCCCGTGTGCTTTCTTTTTGCATGTCTAATTTCTTGGGCCATTACACGAAAATATGCCTATTTCATGCGCTACACCGACAAAGCATTCTATTGAAGCTGATTTATAAAAATGAAAACAAGTCATTTGAATTAAATATCGAAATAATTTTCTTTTTAGGTTAAGTCGACATAAACAACAAGAGGCGTGCGCTAGCGTGTTCTTTGTGCTTTTGACAATTGTTTTCTTGGCTGTTTTGTCACTGCTTTTCTTCTTTGGTAAGAGATCGATTTGTTTGGATGAGAATTTCGAATATTCATATTCATCTTAAGTTTGACAACGGCATCATGAACGTGTTCAATGAACACTGAGAAAAATTTTAATTTTTCCTTCTCTGCAATATGTTTGTGAAAATGAGCTGCTTTTGGACTACAAAGACGCGATTTTTTAAAACAACGTTTTTTCTTAGTTTTCGTATTTTCGAAGTCTATGTCGTCTAGATATATGACATTTTCTCTTAAGTATCTTTCCGACGAGGAAAATTTAGCATTTCTATTGGGCTATTGAACTGTGAGGCCTTATGTGAACTAAAATTGTGATTTTTATAAATACAAATTCTTGATTTCTTACCAAATAAACATGAATGTACATGTAAAGTGAAGTGTCTGGAAGTAAGGCCTTGCTGTCATTAAATTATATTTGCGTATAAAATTGAGAAAATATTAACTAAAGCATGATATAAGCTTAGCCCATTCAACTCTTTTAGGAGTAAACTTCTGTAGCTGAAAGAATTGCGATGACTATGCTAGCTATTATGCCTGTAGTAAACCTACATTGTTTAATAATTCCACAGTCTTTCTAATCGAATAAGAGTACATTACGTTGACAAACTTTAGATGTATATTTTGCTATAAATTTTGATCTTTTTCTATACAAATCAAAGTTTTCTTAGAATGTGATAACCAAGAATATCTCTTTTCAAGACTGTTAACAATTCTGAAATTTAATATAAGTTCAAAATTGTATTTTTAAATTATCTTGAGTAATGATGTAATTATAAATTATTTTTTCAGCCTTTTTGAAACGAATAGATGTAAAAGAAGGTCAAAGGAAGGTTGTCTTATGCTCCATAGAAAACGAGGTTTTATTTTTTATGTTTATCAATATTATACTCAGAACATTACTCTAGATTGCATAAATATATCCTAACAATAACCCATTTCTTATTTTTCAGTGATACCAAATAAGGTTTAGAAAGACATGCCTGAACATGTTTAGAAAAATTGTGTTTTTTTTTATTTTAAAGGATGGAAACAATTGGAGACATCTCGTATTTAATAAAATAATTGAAAGAGTATTAGCAAATTTCTCTATATATTATTTTTGTTTTAATCTTTAAAATTAGTTTTGGAACCGAATTTTAAATATCTTATAAGGATATGAGATTGAGATAAATTTTAAATATATTATCTTGATGGAGATGAGTTTGTTTTGTTTTCTTTAATTTTGTATAAGTTTTCTGCAAAATCTTCTATTTTATTGGTTTTTTTTTTCATATTTTGAACATTATTGAATATTAATGACTCTTGTATGAGCTTCCTTTTCCTTCGAAATAAATACTCATGGATGTTTTCACTTTTATGCACGATGCTAATGATCCAATACCACCTATCAAATCATTGTCACATTCTGTTTTGGCATTCTTTTTGCTTCCATTAATTTATAATCGTTTACAGTTTGTTGAGGAAAGTAAATCTTTATACTTCTTCTTTCGATAAATAGAATTATTTCTGTTATTATGGCATTATGAAGTACGTTAAACCCGAAGAAAATCCTTTAATGAACATCCTCTCGACCAGTACAGTACAATCTTCTACTAACGATTATACCTGTATCCTGTAAGACATTTTTAACAGTTGTCCTTTAGAAAATTCATCACCCTCAAAGCAAATAAAATTCCAGAGCCAAATACGGAAGAGGAGGTGGTGGATGTGAGAAGAACGAATTTCGCAGATTACTTAATAACATCAGAGCAATGTGAAGAATGCGCTGTCATACGATGTAACAACCTGTAAGGCAGTGGAACAGCCTTGCGGGGAAAATTAACTTGTCTTAGCCCTATTGCATATACGTATTTATCGCAACAATGGAATTAGAAATAATGATCGATCTTCGTGAATGATATCCTAATATCGTAGTAAGTCGTCCGTTCAATTATCTGTTGTTTCATGCAGAGCTATCCATTTAGTTCTGAATCATCTATAAGTTATATTGTTTAAATTTCCCCGTCAGGCTGAGCGGCAAGATATTCATATTCAATTCATTTTCATCCTTCGCTACTTTTAAGTTTTTATACCGTTGAGAACATAGAGAGGGTAAAAATCTTCACTTTCTTGTTGTTTAATAACCACTCTGTACACTACATGATCAAAGGAGTTGGGACACCCCTGTGAACACCTGGAGTGTTTCTCCTGGACTGGACTGGGCCCACTCATCAAGGTGGACGGAAACCTCAATGCTGATGGCTACAGGACCATTCTGGATAACGGGGCACTTCCAGCGCTGTGGGAACACTTCGGTCGGTGACGGGCCGTTCCTCTTCCAGCACGACAATGCGCCTTGCCACAAAGCAAGATCCATATCCGACTGGTTTGACGAGATGCGGGTTGAAGAACTGGACTGGCCCGCCCAGAGTCCTGATCTCAACCCAATCGAACATCTTTGGGACGAATTGGAACGACGTGTGAGATCCAGGATGGTTCGCCCTACATCTGTCCAGGAACTGACCACGACACTCCTCGAGGAATGGAGTCAATACCTGTGGACACATACCGTAAACTTGTGGACAGTATGCCATGTAGGGTGGAGGCAGTGATAGCAGCTCGGGGTGGTCCTACACACTACTGATTGAAGTTTTTTGCGGCTTTACGTTAGAGCAACAGGTGTCCCAACTCCTTTGATCATGTAGTGTATACCATCAAAGCTTTGAACAAGATTAAATTGACAGAAGAACAAATTGTGACAAATATTCAGTTTCATAGTGGCCTCCTTATTAATTTTTAGCATTTTAATTGTAAAATTTGTAATGGCCTCATACACGTTACAAATTTTACAAGTCACATATTTCACCTTCACAAAGTCGTATGTTTAAAAAATAAATTTCATTATGTCGAATTCGAAAACAGAGTTATTACTTCACAGTCTAGTTATTAAAAACTTTAAATCGTGAGGCTTTTACTTTATCTTCTATCACATCAAACAGCGTTAAGCACGATTTAAATTGTACTTATGTACAAATATGGCAAATTGTTCTTTACATTACCCGAATACGAAGTCATTCATAAAGTCAGTGAAACATAAAGTCACCAAATAAAACCTAAGCGACGGATAGTGACAATTTTTTTACGGAGAAATTCTAAGATGTTTCACTGACTTACGAACAACTAGATGTCATGATAATTAGGCGTTACCATTATTGCAGGTAATACCTTTTTCAGTTTTAACAGATAAAATTGCTCGACTCTCATAACACTCCATGTGGCTATTTATAATAGAAACAATTTCCCCCTTCTTTTACGGGGAAAAAAATCTACCGACATTACTACATTTAAATTAAACTCTTAAAAAACAATTTTCCTTCAATTTTTAAATATTGTGATAGTTTCTTTCATAAAATTATTATCGATCTCTATGTAATAAAAATAAAAATTAAATAAAATAAAAAAATAATTCTAGAATTTTCTATTAATCACGTTTCATTCGTATATATTCATATTGTAATACCTCCATGACACATTTTATTCAAATAAATTATGGAAATATCAGTTAGAGAATGGATACAGAAGAGCTAAACATCTCATAAAAATCATCACCATTTAAGTAAATCGTTTTATAAATGAACTAATTAATAAATAAATTTTAATTAATTACAATGAACTTGTATATAATTCAAATGAATGGTATTTAATTCAAGAAAAAAAATACAGCTTACGTTATCTTTTACCTGTCTCGAAAATCAGTATTAAACCAAACAGAGCAGTCGGCAATCAAATGCACTTTATTCAACGGTACATTGAATCGTCGTTAGTTCATATAAAAACCATCATAACTCAAAGGAAATCGCCTTCTCTTTTTCTAGCGATTTCATCAAATTACCTGTAAATGAATGCACTCGTCTCATTCCGGTCTTGCATATCCCAGGATACCCTGCAATAAATCTATAAACTGCTGATTAAATTTGACAGAAGCAGATGAATAAAAAGTCTTTACTGATGTAACACAAAAAGGAAGCACTTCATTGTTTATACAAAATAGCTTCGAAGTAATGTAAATCTGAATTGTATAGGCTGAAGTCAAATCACCAAAATCTGAATTCTTTATTTACAAACAAACAAACATGCCTCATATATGTTAACTTTAAATAACATTGGAATATGCTGGGGGAAAAAAGCGAATATAGCTGGCTTCCTAACAGGACAGTCGATTCAGAAATCCCAATGACGTGAAATAAAAAGATGTAAACGACGGCTTGACTGTCGGAAGTAAATAAATACATTTTAGAAATAATGATATTCACAATATGCAATTCAAATATTACTTCTATACCCACAGTTTTTATACTTTTAGTTGACGCACAAGGTTTTCTCCTACTTCCTTACCGACAAAAACTTCAAGCGTCCGGATGCATATTCTCATAATCACTGCCCACGATGAATATTCAAAATCGATGCTCGCAATCCAAGTAAAACATGTTGAATAAAGTAAGCAGCATTGGAATAAAATGAATGGTATTTTGAATAGGAACACTCACAATCTGCGTAATTGACACGATACATTCGCTGGAACGTGAGTTGGCTTCCTCGGGTCTGCAATTAAAAATTTTAAAAATATTAATTTCGCTACTAAAAAGAGAAGTACACGAATATGTACCTCCCAGATTCACACCAAATTGAAATATGCTACGCATCTAAAGCTACTATTGATGCTTGCAAATAAAAAAATGCTAAATTTTGTTTCTTTCAAAATAAACCGAGAAAACGAAAAAAATTTGAGCACATATAGCCAGACGAAGCCTTCATTGTTAAAGCGGTCTGTATGTGTATTAATGAGCTCTCAACTTCTTTCTTCAACTACTCAACAATACGCACGAATCCATTCACCTGAAAGCAACGCTATCGCTTTGAAAAAAGTGCGTCGTACAACTCTGTGTACGTCCCTTGTGAGTTGAATTGCCGGTTCTCAAAGTAGTCGAAACTCTCTCGATATCAGGTGTCAGTAGTAGTACTCGATACTAAACTTCGGCATCGATTACCTTTTTGACTACTGTGAACTTTTTTCAATGAGAACAGCATTTCTAACCGTCCTTAAAAATGGAGGAGTAGCAACATTAGCCAAAGAATTTCTTTACTACCCTAGACTGTAATTCCATCAGAACATCTGTTTAGCACGACAAAAGAATCCAGGCTTGAATGACGTAATTTTTTTTCATTTACTTTTTAAAATACTTTTGTTGTTGTCGGCACCAACAACAACTTCTAATTAAGTCAATGGTGCACAGCATTCTTTCAATGGAGGTGGTTCACATTATTGTCATAGTTGCATTGTAGAGGGCGCAAATGCTAGACATTCAGTAAACAATTAGATTAATCATTGCAAAGCATGGAAGTAGCAACTGAGGTGTACTCTTGCCTGCCGAAGTGGGTGTTTTCTTCAAAAGTATGAAAGAAACACTTTTTAAGATGAAAGTAGAGCAACTCGAACTTTGGAGCCAAAAAATTAAAAAAAGATGACAAACCTCGCTCAATGAAATGCCACATGTGTATGAGCCGTAGAAATTAATTCTCACATCGAAACCATAAGTGTGTATTTTTATTGTTTGATACCGCGTGTGTATGTTCCAGCAGTGATTATAAAATTCATGGTTTGTGTGTGTAAAACGAGCTAGCTTCCAAAGCTTATATAAGTTCATTTCTAAGTGTAGTGCGTTTTGAATCAACACATTCTGATGCAAACCTCTCTTTCGCAATACAAGAGGAGCTTAGTTACGCTTCCGCTGATGACTAAGATTGTTGGATGGATTTGTCACATGCTGATTTTTGAATTCAAATTATGACAGTTAAGAAAACCATGATTTAAGAAAAGCCTGTTAATGCTCCAGTGACTTTACTTACAAGACGAAAATCAAAAGGTGGCTTGTTCTATCAAGCACATCAACTTCAATGACTGGTGATGTTTATTGAAAAATGTTTATGCAAACATCTGGAGATAAGGAAACCCTGTGTCGGTAGTGTCTTTGTGGAATGTTCAGACATGCAAAATGGAGTTCAGTTAACTTCCCAAAAAATTCATTTATATTTGCATGTTTTTCGGAACAAACAAACGTTATGTTAAAAAAAACAAAAACAAAGCAAAATAAATTGTAATGGTGGAATGGTACATTTGCACAGGCCTCCTATGCCATGAGAAGAAAACAATCCTGTTGGGGAGGAGAGTTAGAAACCTTAAGACGAAAACTTCTTAATGTCTCATTAGAGCCAAAGACTTTATTTAAAAAAATATCTTGTCTCAACTGATAAGAATGAGCAATGGAATCATTGTTTTTTATTTTTAAGAAAATAATTAGTATCTCTAAAAAGGCTGAACCCAATAATCATAAATCAAGGCACAGTTTAAATTACTCTCTAAATATGAATAATTACATTGCATCTGCTGTTTACCGTTTCGGAAGAGTTAATTGCACAAAATTTGTCATATACGGACATAAGGATTTTTTATCAAAATGTCAACATATCTTCACGAATCATGAGATTTAAAGTCGATTTCAGTGAAAAAATTTTAGGGAAACGAAACAGGCCACGACTCTTAGTGGTCAGCCAAAAATATAGGAAACTACCTCACCTGAAATAAATTAACTGTGAAGAAGTATCTCCAATTTTTAATTTTTTAAAATCGGATAGGGATTTGCTTATACTGCGGTTTAAAATATTTCTGTGGCAATAGGTTTCTATTTTGGTGACCATTTGAAATCTGTCATTAGTCCAAGTTCGGCGAAAACATGCTTTGCGGAAAATCTTCTAGCTCTGTTATTTTTAAAGATATGAAGATGAATACGAAACCGAAATATTCATCATAATATGTTCCAAACTTTCTGTGTAAAAACCGAGAGAGCAGAACTTATCATACAACTATCAATTGATGAGTTTATACAGGGTGTCCCGTAAGTCGTGGTCGTAAATTTAATGATATGCATATTCAATAGCAAGGAACAAAAAACTCCCTATCAACATAGGTCGAACAGCGTACCGTTTCCGAGAAAGAATGACTTTATTGACAAATGGAGCAACAACCGTACAGATGTTCCTTTGATAGTGTCTCGTGTACCTTGAACTCATAGCAAATGCTCTAAATGTCCACCATGAACACGGCAGCATGCTTCAGCCCTTCTCAAAGAGGCACGCAAACGTTCGCAAAAACCAGCATTCTCTCGCATGTTCTCAACGGCGTTCTCCACGCGATGGCGCAGGGCGTCCACAGTATCCACTCGTTTATTTGTTTATTTGTTACATTGCAAGCAACGGGCTATGACAGCCCAATAACAGCTTACAATAATAAAAATAATACAATGATACAGTATAAAAAATAAACACAGTATAAAAAGAATAAATATAGCATTATTACATATAGGCAAGAAAAGTAATTATAAGATAAATATAATAGTTCAAAGTCGTTTTTAACATAGTGATTATAATTTTAAAAAAATTAAATGAATAAAAATTGTATATTATACAGTAATAAAAAAATGAACGTAGAAATATTAATCAGCAAATCTAGGTAAAGAATCATAAGATAAGTGTTTTATTTTTAATAATAGTTTGTGTATATTGATTATAACTCATAAAATTTAGATCAATTTTATTAAACATGACGTTACAAAATTTAAACATTCTATAAAAAGGGAGATTGCTTATAATATTTTTTTTTTGGAAAAAGTAAATAAAATATATCATTGTTTCTAGAATTTAACATAGGTACACGTAGATTAACTGAATTTAGAAATTTTGAAGAATAAATTATATTGCGGTATAATTTTAAAAGGTAACAGAGATCAAGTATAATTCCCTAGATGCAAAAGTCCAATGGGTTCAAGTCCAGAGCTCGAGGAGGCCATGCACGTGAAATGCATTCCCATTTGCCAGACCGTACGTGAAATGCATATCCACCAACTCATCATTGCTGTAACTTACTGCACCCATGCAGTCTCACTCAAACACAGTCCAGGCAACGAATCAGCCAGGGGCGCGTTCTTCGACATTGAAATAAAACGAAACGATCTGACGTCAGAGACATTGTCATTCGTCTTCTGTGTTGGTGAAGTTGCAACGATTAAACGTCATAATTACGTCTGCATCGTTGATAGCATTGTTGAATCTGCAAACGAAGACAGCACTCGTCCGTTCGTCGTGAAAACGAGCGCATGAATCTTCCAACTGATTTCATCGTTTTCATCCCTTTACAGAACCACATTTCTATTCGAAAGAGATTGTCAAAATAAAAATTTAATCTAAAACATATAAATGCCTGCAGCAATTATTCATATTTTGCTACTTTACAGTGTTTAGACTATAAAATATTTATGGAAGGACAACGTATAAAAGTAATAATTTGTAATAAACCTTTATTAACCTCAACAAAAATTAGTTTCTGAATTGCACATATTCATTTATAGTTTTCATAAATTTAAGTTTTGAAATACCTTCCAATTTTTAAGTTCTATTGTTTTGTTTTTTGTTGTTGTTGTTTTTTTAATTCCTGCTGCCAGTGTTTTATAGGCAATTTTTGTTGAGTGAATAAAGTTTAATTACTAATTATTATAAAATATTTAACCAAGCAGATTGTCACAAAGCCAATATAAATATTTTAGATTTCGCAATTCAATTATTTCAAGAAATAAATTCCAAAAGTGTTCTGTGTGAAATAAAATAAGGCGATGATATATGAATTTTATTTAACAAATTTATTTCATCTACACTATACATTTTATGCAGCTTTTTACGACTGCGTTTTTTATTTTTCAAAATGCAACTTACAGAATTCAAAATGCATTTTGAGAAATAAAATTCATTCTATCGAATTAAAAATGCATTTTGCAGAATTAAAAAATGTAATTTGCAAAAAAAATAAAAAATGTATATTCCGACATTAAAATTCAGGTTGTAAAATACAAATTTTTGCGAATTCTTAAATGGATTCCTCAAATTTAAAAATGCTGTTTGCAAATTAATAATGCATTTTGCAGACTTAAAAAATGCATTTTTTTAAGAATAATTTTGCCAATTAAAAAATGTAAGTTCTGACATTTAAATTCAGCTTGTGAATTATCTTTTTACGAATTCTTAAATGAATTTTCCAAAATAAAAAAAATGCAGTTTGCAGAATTAAAAATGCAGCTTGTGAAACAAGACATATTTTCCAAAATAAAAAGACCTACTTGTGGAATTTTCAAATCCTAAGATTGAAGGGGGGAATTGTGAATAGAAAGAATAAGAAATTGGGAGGAATAATTCTTACCCCATTTTGTTAATTTTCATTTTATGATCCCAGTTTTTACCCCGTTGTTTACCTTCAATTTTATCCCTAACAATTAGTCCCAAGTTTTAACTCATTTTTATTTTCAAAGCAAATACCCACTTTTTTGGCCCCATTTGTTATCTTCTACTATTTAACCTCGCTTTTTATCATAATTTTTATCTCCCACTATTAATCCCACATTTTATTTTACATTTTTCTCTGTCCATTTCTATCTCACTTTTTTATTTCCAATTTATATTCCCTTCATTTAAGGAAATTGGCCTATTAAAGCGAAATTAAAAATGGGATAAAAAAGGGACTAAAGTAGAAGCTTAAAAAGTCGAGGAGGTGAACCGTCGAGGATAAGTAACATCAAAAGGTGGAGATTAAAAAATGAGTAAGAAGTATCATTACCAACTCTTTATTCTTTTTTGTCCATTTTTTACCCCCTTTTAATAGCTTATTTTGGCTCAATTGAATTTGAAAAGTTTTTTTTTTATTTTTTTTTATTTTGCAAAATACAGTTTTTTTAATTTTGAAAAGTTTGTTTGTTTTTTTAATTCCGCAAATATTTTATTGCAAATTACATCATTACGTGGCGGAAGAATGAAGCTACTTATTGTTTTCTCAATGTCCGTCCATCAGTCCGTCCCCTTCATTTTTTATTTCCGCATTTTTTGAGGTAGAAGGTTGAAATTCGGAATGTAGCTTACTATGGGCATGTACACATTCACTATTTTAGTTTGGTTTTGATTGGCCCACTGGGGTCGGAGTTTCGGGGGCGGAAATTAGAGGGAACCAAAAGGTCTACGCGTATTTATGCATATAAAGGAGTGAAATTCGGTATGTAGATTCCTCTAAGCAAGATCAACATTACTATGAAGTTTGGGCCAAATTGTCCCAATGGGATGGGAATTGTGGGGGTGGCAGTTACTTGGTCTTTAGAACTATGGCAACATATGGCATGTAATATATCATTCGTCGATCGGAAATTATGAGAAACAAAGGAAGATAGAGCTCTTTTACACTTTCTAAATACTACGTTCAAGAAAATCAATTTTTCAATTTAAAAAATTGGGGAGGAGGGGTTAAAAAGTGAGATACTTACTTACTTTTCAAACCCGGTTATCCGTTAGGATCTCCCGCGATCTCCAGCCATCGCGATCTTCCGCCATCAGGCGCATGTCCTCCCTGGTAATATCCAAGCGACTCGAACCCAGATAGTCTAGCCACCTTGTTCTAGGCCGGCCCCTTGGTCTCTTACCCACCGGCTTGGAAAATAACAACTGCCTAGGAAGACCAGTTTGCGGCATCCGTATCACGTGGCCATACCAGCGCAACTGAGATCTCTCGATGCGGAGAAGTAGCGGCTCAACACCTAAAGACTTCCTTATTGTGCTGCTGTGCACTCTAGTAGGGTAACATCTGCCACACTTCTCAGAAATCTCATTTCGGCCGCTTGTACCCGCGATCGCACTCTTTCGGTCATTACCCAAGCCTCATGACCATAGGTGAGAATGGGGACAAAGATAGATTTGAAGACGGAGAGCTTGGCTTTGTTACCCAGCTCGCGTTTCGTTACCACGGATCGCCACAGCTCACGTCTGACACAGCTTGCTGCACCGATCCGAGCATACAATCCTGCCGTCCATCACTCGTGAATGCAATCCCGAGATACTTGAATTTCTCCACCTGTCTCAATGAGATAAAAAGTGAGATAAAAGGGTAAAAATAGATGATCTCAGGGCTTCCGCCACTTTCATATATCTTCCTCGCGAGGATTAACTTCTTGTTTTAGTTTAAAAATACATGTTGTACTTTGCAAAATACATGTTTTATTTCACAAGTTGCATTTTTAATTTTGCAAACAGCATTTTTAAATCTGAAGAATCCATTTAAGAATTCGCAAAAATTTGTATTTTACAACCTGAATTTTAATGTCGGAAAATACATTTTTTATTTTTTTGCAAGTTAGATTTTTTATTCTGCAAAATGCATTTTTAATTCGATAGAATGAATTTTATTTCTGCAAAATACATTTTGAATTCTGTAAGTTGCATTTTGGAAAATGCAGTCGCAAAAAGCTGCATAAAATGTAAAGTGTGGATGAAATAAATTTGTTAAATAAAATTCATATATCAATACACATTATCGCCATATTTTATTTCACGCAAACACTTTCGGAATTTATTTCTTGAAATAATTGAATCGCTAAATCTAAAATATTTATATTGGCGTTGTGACAATTTGCTTGGTTAAATATTTTATAATAATTAATAATTAAACTTTATTAACTTAACAATAATTACCTAGGCTATAAAACACTGGCAGAAGAAACAAAAAAAAAACAAATAAAAAAACAAAGGAACTCTTAAAAAAAGGAAGGTATTTCAAAACTTCAATTTGTGTACAAGAAAACTATAAATGAATATGTACAATTCAGGAACTAATTCGTGTTGAGGTTAATAAATTTTTATTACAAATTATTGCTTTTATACGTTGTCCTACCATAAATATTTTATAGTTTAAACACTGTAAAGTAGCATAAATGAATAATTGCTGCAGGCATTTATATGTTTTAGATTAAATTTTTATTTTGACAATCTCTTTCGAATAGAAATGTGGTTCTGTAAAGGGATGAAAACGATGAAATCAGTTGGAAGATTCATGCGTTCGTTTTTAAGACGAACGGATGATTGCTATCTTCGTTTGCAGATTCAACAATGCTATCACAGCCAGCGAGTAACGAAGACGTCAGATCGTTTCGTTTTAGGACAATGTCGAGGAACGGGCCCCAGGTCTACTTCCTTCCATTTACATGAACAGGGCATTCCATTTACAAAGCAAGGGAAGAGGTTTAGTTTCTTTACGTATTATCATCATCATCATCATCATCATTTCTCGGAAACGGTGCGTTGTTCGACCTATGTTCATAGGGATTTTTTGTTCCTTGCTTAATTGTGCATACCATTAAATTTACGACCGCGACTTATGGGACACCCTGCATAGTCACTTGTAGAAAAACGTATGTATTTGAAGTCGCACGATTTTATTTCAAAGGTCCAATCACACTATTTCAAAAACTAAAAGAGAATCCTAAAGATTAACGTTCACTATACGTTAATACGTTCACTGTTCAAGATGAAATTCTTAGCCTTTAGTGGGCCAATACACAGAATACAATACCGTAATTTTTGGATTATAATGCGCGCATTATACAATAAAAAAATTAAAGAAATCGTCACTTCGCATTATACAAAAGTACGCATAATATTCCGATTTTGATGTGAAAATTCCAAGCTCTACGTTAGAATTGCTTTATTCTAAAACAAAAAAATACGCTGTTCTTAGAGGTGACACAATTAATCATGTTTTTAAAGTTAATGTCAGCTCTTAATGGGAGGAGTGGATGCAGGAAAGGGGCCCATCATTTTACGGCGTCAGGCCGTATGCGTCGGGCGACCTTACTAGAAGTCTGCCAATGGGTGTATTACTGCTTGGTAGAGAATTAAAATAACCACAATCAAAAATGCTTTGTGAAAGCAGGGATTACCCCAGGTAATGAAATTGAGGATCACGGCGAAGATGAGGTAGAGGAACAAGAGGTAATGAGACCTAACAATGAACTGCCTGCTGATATTTTGGAACTCTTTTGTCCTAAAAGTGACCATTCTGATTAAATAGGATTTGAATAATAAATTTTTATTTTCTAACATGTTCATATTTTTACAACAATCTGGATGCGCATAATACACGGATACGTATTATGCACGGGAAAATTTTCCAAAACCCACAAAAAAACTAGATGCGCATTATACACAGGGGCGTATTATTATCCAAAAATTACGGTACATCCATTGTTTTGTATTTTAAAATGGAGGATAAAAATATGCTGTAGGAGTATTTGTATTATAAGCGATAATCTTAAACATGACACAAATGCAGCACACACCTTTCAAACAGCATGTTATGAATAAAGTGAAAAGTGTCTTACCAGAGGTAGTAAAGGTGATATATTTCAGTGATGGTGCCAGCAGCCAATATAAAATTAGGAAAAACTTGGTCAATATCTTTCAGCACAAAAGTGATTTTGGCATATTTGCTGAGTGGAAATAGATTAAGAATAAAATATATATTTTGCTTCTTCATAGAAAATTGAAAAAGCAGACTCAAAAATAAACAAAAATCAAAGTTTAGATGTGTTGTTTATCTATCACAGGAACGAGAAGCTACCATCAATTTATTTCCATAAATGAGAATCACAATATGCTATGTCTAAATACAACCAATTTCGTGATTATCAAATTTCTATTGAATAGACGAACACGTCATCGTTTGGATAGAAAAATAATGCTTGTATACGGTCCAAAATCAGAGAGGTGAAGAATTCGCTTCGGAAAAAGGATTTTGTATGAAAATTACACGTTAATATTACAGGGCGAGATTTAAAACATAGGTATCATCTGTAATTGTCTGCATCCTACGTATTCAATAGTTATATTTTCAAATTTCCTATTTTTTAAATTTAAAATTTAACTCCAAAAGTTATTTCAGGATCGCGTCCATAAACTGTTTCTTGTAATTCAAACAAATTACGGTCATAGAAAATTATGCCTTGGTATATAGTTCATACTTTATTTAAGCAAGTTATGGGAAATTGTATTTTTATTACTTAAGATTTTCATTTATTGGTTTTTCAAAAGTTATCTGATAGTTAACAAGTCATTTCGTGAACGCAATTAGAGGTTTGACAAACTGTTTTGAAATAACCGCGCTACATGGTACTGGTGAGGAGGCACGTGAAGTTTTTGCGACAAGGCAGGTAGTGTTTGTGTATTTTATTTATTCTAAATTCATTTTGCTTGTAAGCACTTTTCAGTTTAAAATTTGTGTAGCGTACTTCAATTCTTTATCATTTCGGGAACGCCATTATATGTATATTTCGTTAGCGGAAAAAGCATGTACTTTTAGCGTAATTCTGCTAAATAACACGGTTTAATAGCTAATAACCCTGAAAGCCTGCTTCCAGGATGGGGTCGATACTGTACAAACAAAATCAAATGTCAAGAAATTATTCCCGGAACAGTCATTTCGGGAACGTTCTCGGATATGACGGGGATTACTGAAATGATGAAATGACGCCTGCATTCTCTACAGAGCTAAAGATGATAGATTTAGCCATTTTAAGCCTGTTTTTGTTTTTTGTTTCAGGGCATTAATGTATACTATCTTGCCAAAACTCATGGGACACCACCAATTTAAGGAAACACTTATGGAAATGCATGTGTTAGTATCTAGTTGGTTCACCTTTTGCTGCTATCACAGCCTCTATTCTATCGGGCATACTGTCCACAAGGTTTTGATGTTTCCGCGGGAATTTTCCGCCATTCTGCGAAAAATGTCTTTGACCGTTCAGTCATTGATTTCGGGCCTCCGCTCCTACGCATTATCGATGCTACAACACATCGTCCGATGGGGTTGAGATCAAGGCTCTGTGTAGGCCAGTCAAATTTCTGCACCCCCATTTCATGAAACCATTTGCTACAACTTTTTTGCTCTGTAGTAAGGTGGCTTATCATGTTAAAAGAGAAAAGGGCCATTTCCAAAATGCTCCAGAGAGCAGGGAGTACGGCGTTGTCCAGAATGATCAGCCATAGAAATGTTTGGACCCAGACCAAATCACGAAAAGCACTCCACACAATCACTGCCCCTCTGCCAAACTTCACTGTGGAAATACACAGTTTGCCAGGAGTCGTTCTCCGGGCATTCGCCATACCCCAATCCTTCCATGCAATTGCCAGATGGTGTATCGTGAACCGTCACTCCATTCAACAATCCGCTACTGCTCCAGAGTCCAGTGACGTCTCTCTTTGCACCATTGCAATCTCCTCGTTGCGTTGCAAGTTCTTGAAAACTTGCAAGTTGCAATATGTGTCTTGAAAACGCTCTGTCTTGAAAACCCAGCAAATGCAGATCCTTCCGAATCCAGTGGACTGTGGAGGATCTTGTCAGTTTATCAACCGATGTTTTACGGTTTGCAGTGACCCTTCTGTGAAGCGCTCTTTAGACTCTGCCTAACATAACCTTGGGTCTTCGGGTCCTGGACTGAATACATCTCGTACCCTTATTTCGTAGCCCAGATGACATTTTGAACGGATGATTTGGGGGTGTTTAACAGGGTCTTTCTAACACTTTTGCCTGCAAGGTGGCATCCAACAATTGTACACCTCTCGAAGTCCGAAAGCTGCTTTCTTTGAGCCATTCCTATAGCAAGCAAGTAATCTCTGATGTGTAGTGTTGGAATGAACAACATTTAAATTGCATGGAATGCCTCATTTTAATGTAAAATAGAGGTATCCCATGACTTTTGACAAGGTAGTGTATTTGAGAATAAAGAAAGGTTGTGATTCTTTATTTTTGATTTTCTTGTAAGACTGAATTCGTATGTTATACCATAAAGTTTGGCGCAATTAACCAAAAAATCATAATTCCTGGTGTACAGTCGGGTGCAAAAAGGTTTTCACCTGCTCCGTAGGAACTGAGCTTACCGGATATTGAACGGTTGCAAAATCAGGTACTTTTACTGAGAGTCAAGGCAGATTAGACTGGACCTGTCCCTTCTGGATGAAAATAGGGTAGCAGGTATATGCTTGAGATGTGCTCTTCACGTGCTCAACTATGACTTAAGTCTAAATTTTTTTTGCGCAATAAAGTTTTAACACTGCTGAAAAAGTTTTCTTTGTGTCAATTTTAAAATCTGATCGTAATCATCAGTCAGGGAACGCGACCGTCATTTCCGGGAATGTCGGGAAAAGGGAAAATAAATCAACATTAGTTTATTTATCTTAAATTGTTTATACATAAATAAATAAATACATTATCAACTCACTGCATCATAATATCTATTGATTATATAGGGTTATGAAACAAAAAATAAATTAAAGTTTCGTTTGTGAATTCACACATAACACGATATCACGACAAATACTTCTAAAAACCTAAATTTGAATGCTTAAATATCTTGATCAAAAATATGATCTAATTAAGAATTGCGTTTTACTTTTTTTTAAAGAATAATAAGTTAAATTAATTACATCATATTTTATACAATTTCAAGAAACGTTCCCGAAATGATTATATTTATCCCCACTTCTGTTATTTTATCTTATAGTGCACAAGCAAAGTCTTGGGGGCAGCAGTCCTATGGAAGCAGAGTCTGTGCGTGTGTATTGAAAAATATTGGATTTTTGAAATTCTGACTTCGGATTCTTAAAGACTATTAAAAAGTAGAACAGGAATGTCTGTAAGACCCACTCTCCATCTCTTTGTCTTCATCGATAAAATTGGGTTCCTCACTTTCAGGGCCTCTATCTCAAAAACGGTTGGATCAATTGAAAAAACACCAAGAATAAAACATTTCTCGAATATTGTGTACAATCTGAATAGACCATTAAAAATAGGGATTCCTATTTGAGATTTCAAAGTTATCTCTCCCCCCCCCCCCCTTACAGTGGGGGAGGGGGCTAATTTTTTGGCTAATGAATTTCCCCCGCGAAGTAATTCACTTTTGATTTTGGAAATTCTTTCGTACAATGCTTTGCTTTCGAGATATTTCCATATCTACTCTTAAATGGACCCCCCCCCCCCCTATCAATAACATCTGCACGGATCCTCTACCTTTTGATTCAAGTTAGAGAGTATCATCGAAGTCGCTTATGTGAGGGCTCCGTGTAGTGGTTTCGGTTATTAAATTTTTCGTTATATTTCCATTATGAAAAAAATATATTTAATTTTAGTTCTGCAGATCGATCTTGGCCCCTGACGTATTTTACTGCGCAATGAATTTGCTGAGGAAAGTCATGGGCAACACCATACCACCGTAACTCCAATGGAGCTCACCTGAGTGATGTTATTTTCAAAAACTGACTCGAAAACGAAATGCTTTTTCATGTTTTTTTTGTAATTGTTTACTTAGTTATTATTTAGTTTCAACTAAAGTGTTCAATTTCAAGTTATTAATCGTCTAATTGTTTCTGCCCCACCCTGTATATAGTAAGTTTTAAAATATTATTTACTAGCAACTACATCTTGGAAGAACTCTTACCCAGAATTAAAGAGAGAGGCTTCCGAGAGAAATTCGCCTTATCTTTAAATCAGGAAATGAATTTTTTAATAAATCATATTTCTAATCGAGCGCATTTGTAAATTGATTTACAATCGAGTTGCAAGCTTTTCCTTTTCTTGATTTTATCACGATTGTTAATGACCCATTTCTCGAGGTATAAAGTAAAATTTAAGATATTTAATCAAATCATATTATATGTATTTTTTGGAAAATCATATGATGTAAATGATTAATGGAAGAAAATACAATTTATTTTCTTCTTTAATTAGTTATTTTAGCATAGGCTAATATTTTATTTTAATTATAATAGAATATAATTTACATTCCTAAGTATGTTTTTATTATATAGATAAACATATATCGTGGCCGAATTACTTTTCCGAAGTTAATATTTCATTAATTACCATTCACAAGTATCGGCCTCGGTGGCTCAGCGGTTTGCGTGATCGCCTCTGAAGCCCGAGTACGCGGGTTCGATCCCGGCCGAGGACGACGAGGATTTTTCAGGGGGAAATCCTGAGATCACGCACTTCCTTCGGAAGGGAAGTAAAGCCGTTGGTCCCGTGTAGTCGTTTGCCGGCTGCACGTTAAAGAACCCTTGCGAGGCAAAATTTGCGGCCCCTATAACGCCGTCCTGAAATGACCATAGCAGTTGAAAAGGACGTTAATACCAAACAAACCAAACCAAACCATTCACAAGTTATTCTATATCATGAGTCAGTAATTTATTGCTTTTATTTCAGATTCCAAAATGAAGTTGATTTTCTTTGTACTGATGGTGTTCGTGCCCTTCATAGGGGTCAAGGGCTACGACTGCAGTGCCTCAAAACCCGATAAGGCTTGCAAGAAAACTGTCGAGAGCGTTTTCGGAAAAAGAGACAGGGGCATGTCAGGATGTAGGAGCAAAACTTGTAGACATTTTAAATCATAATTGACGAAAAAGAATAACATATGTTTTATTCATTATTATTTATGTCCGATTTCAAAATTAAATATACAGAGTGGCCCAAAAAATGTATAAACGCTGTTGATGGGAATTAGCTAATATTAGATATGTTCGGAAACTTAGTAACCACTTTGAATATCTATTTTTATTGTAAAGTCCAAGCTGAATTGTAAAGTTTAAGCATAAATTTAACATTATAATTTCCCTGTATTTTTAGTGTTGACGTAAGTATACATTTTTTGGTCTTCTCTGTACATTTCGCACACCGCACATACACACAACTTTGTACACAATATTGATAGTAATTTTGTCAGTATTTAGAAGTACAAATGCTTGCTTCTTGTCAAATTGAAAATGGTGTAAGCAGAATAAAACGTGCATATCGTTTTAATATCATACTCAATCCAATATTAATTCTTTCGTTTATTTTTCTATTTCTTAACAGCAAAAAAATGCCGCGGTAAGGAAACTTACCGCAATGTTCTGGGGACAGGTTACTATCCTTCGCATCACGGACCGGAAGGTGGATGTGTGGACATGAGGGGAAACCCGCTTCGCACCTTACAGGTAATGTAATTACATTTCTTCTTAGTTTCGCATTTTACTCGAAATATCAAAAATTGAATATGCCGAAGTAAAGACAAATACCGAAGCTGTCATGAGCATCCTGAGTGTTCATTCTGCTCTAGCTTTTTGCTAAGTAAAGCAGATATATCCGCCTAAAATGTCTTTACCTTTACCTGCGGAAATCGGATTCACCCTACAGGATTAAAATTCTCGTTAAGCCGCAATGACCCTGAAATTTAATTACGCATTGAAAGGATTAAATACCTTTTAAAGGAAATTATATGATATATATGAGTATACTAATATTAATCGTGTATATTGTGGCTTTAAAAATCTATTCACATTAAACTTCGTATGAATGAAGTTTTCACATTTTAATATCAGTCTTTCTATTGCTTTCAGGATTATTTGGAAGGTAAAGTTGATTACGTGAGTGTTGCAATGGACAAAGCAATTTCTGGACCACGTTATGGGACCGAAGTGTGTATTGAAGAGCTCAATAAGCACTACAAGAAACGTATTCGCTTCAAAGTAAAATTTTATTTTGATTATTTTAATTACAAAACTCACTTAACGAGAAATTTGAAGTGTGAACAATAAAAATAATGCATTTCCTGTTTCATTAAAAAACAATTCGCACGTCCTGCGAAATTCATATCCGGTATTTTATAATTGTAAAGTCATAACATTTTATAAACTTAATAATAGTTTATAAAGAAAGACTTTTAAAAAGATTTCCCCCGTAACTCTTTTCTATTTTCTTTGGAACGCCTAAGAATTTGTACTGAATACTTTATTTATTTATTTATTTTTATTTGCAGATTGTAGATCATGGTCCTTCCTTCGACGGCAGAGGAGCAACAAAAATTGATATCTGCACTCGCTCAGCTAAAGATAGCTGCTCTTCTGTGATCAATCGAAAACTAACTTTGCGCTTCCAATAGAATTCTTGCTTTTATATATGAAAACTAATCCAACGAAGAAACTTAATGTGTACTTATATTTATCTTCTTTATCATACTAATCTTTTCATTTTTTCTTATATTTCTTCTAACATTCTTAATAGAAATAAATACTTTTCCCTTCAAAAAGTCTTTAATTGTAATTCTTCAAGGTGTCTCACAAATGGTTTGTAAAAATAAAAAAAAAATAAAATGCGATGGCATTACTAAAGTAAAGACAACTTATGTAGTTAATAATGCATTTTCATTAAAAAAATAAAATTGGATTATGTATAAATAAATTAATAACAAACAATAATTATGTGTTCGTGTATTGTGTTGATGCTATTAATGAACAGTGTCGCCACATTATAGGCTAATTATTATTAGGAAAATGTTTAAACACCAAAATATATGCCTATGTATAAGATATTTTTCTTTAATATTCTTTTTACTCGATGTCGTCTATAATGAATAAAAAAATTCAGTTCAGCTTCAGTAAAGGTTTGTTTAACATGACTTTAATAAGGAAAATTTTGAGACAAACCGATGTATTTCGTCACGGCTGACAGAAGGATAAAATTAGAAAAATTCTAAGAAAATAAATTTGTCATTAATAATAAAAATAAAATATTCAGTTTTGTGTCTCACTTAAATATCATTAAGTTTAGAACTGCACTTATTAGGAAACTGAAATACACGTATATAAAGTACAATCGTGAATAGCCCCAGAAGTTTTTAGATACCGTCTTAACAAAAGAACGCCTTATACTTAAATAGTGTTCGGTGAAATTAAAGTTTAATATTATTTTCTTTGTGCTCTTAATATTTGTGTTGCTGGTGTTGTTTCCAAGCTATTGTATTATCATCTGTACTTTTAATGTAAACAGCTATCTAGTTCTGACTTCGACCTGCGATTGCCAGAGCGATCAATCACTGTCTACCTGTAATTTCTATCGTCGTTAAAATTAAACAGGAACTGTTATTGTGAAGGAGAGGCACAAGCTCATTAAACAATTGCAGTTCTATCTGCAGAGTGAGAAAAATCTCTTTTCATAGCCAGTCAATATTTTCTTTAAAATCTTTCGCGACTTTTATTATTAAATTATTCACAATAAACAACGTGTTTTGTGTTCATGTGCAATTTGTGATATTCTGTTAGAAAACTTTTGTAAGTAGTCCCAATATGTTTTCTTACGTATGTGGGAAATTAATACTGAAGAGTCAAAGACATATCTTCTAAAGAAATTGTATTTTGAATGTGCTGAACCAAGACAAGCTTTGAAAAGTACGTAAGTAAGTGAAAGGATATTCTGCAAAATCAAAACGTGTTATTCAACACAAAACCTACCCTCAGACGTGCGACCAGTTAATCAGGTTGGTATTCCTGAGCTACCAAGTGATTGGACCATTGATGAAGAATCTCTGGAGATGATATCCGATAGTAGGAACGAAGCAGCAACAAGCACAGCACGTGATCATCCAGAGTATTTACCTGTAAAATACATGTACATATCACAACATCATCAGCATTAATGACTTTCTTAGAAAATTGAAACTATCACAGACACAAAAGTGAGTATTACACTTTTATCAAATACAATTGCAAGGATGGAATTTGTACGATAAAAGTGCTAAAGTGATTTCATTTAGGAGGGGCCAGTATGATTTACAAACTTTTTTCTCCTCTTCCAACGATCAATGGTTTATTTGGAGCATTGCGTCATATTCACAACACAGAAGAATAGATGCTCTTTTATTGATTCTTCCAAGCTCAGTTTAAAGGCAATACTCCTTCTTAATGGTATATTACAATAGATATCACTCCTGTCGATCACCATACTCTCAATCGGCACGTGCACATGTGCATAAACGAGACTCATCGTTAAACATCACACGGTTTATTTTTCTTCAGATGAACAATTTTATCACCAGGCACGCCAATGTCGGCATCACTCCATCTTGGCACGACGATGACAATGGCTGACGTGAATGCAAACCTATCTGCAATTACCGAACGTGTAAATTTTGGGATTCCATAGATCAGGCCTGACATAGATGTTAATATACTTCAAGTTATTGGATGTTCTTTGAATATCCGCATGAGTACACTAGTAACACTCCAGCGACTCGCAGTGCCCTGATACAGGTATTATGTTCAAATATAATAAGTACACTGACACCCGTTAGCACACACAAATGCGCCTGTTGGACCTTTAATATTTACCTGAAGAAGGCATTGAGCCGACCTAAACACCGGCTGTTTTACTATCCTACAGACGACACAGCTGGCCATTGGCTTTGCTTGAAATGGCTTACTATTCGCTTTCCCACCCCATGTGACTGAAAAACGACAAGAAAAATTCCACGATCTGGATTAAAAGCCGGTCGCGGAATTTTTCCGTTCGTTTTTCAACTTTAATATGTTTATCTTATGTTGCAGCATTATCTCCAGTATTTATTTATTACTTTGCCACTATGTCAAAGTTTAACTGATATTCGTTCCATATTGTTCAGCTCTTATCTGGATTCGACGCAGAGATCAAAGCAGCCATAATCCATCTTACGACTTTGGTAAAACTTGTGGCGATATGGTTTTCGTAACGTCCAATGCCATTCTCACATCTTAAAAGTGATTCTGGAATATAGACCAATCCGCGTCTATTTATATCCACTGGACAACTATCAAATTTAATTATTAGGTGCGGTTTTCTCATTTTATCAGTAAATGATTGCGAAGCAATTAAAAAACGAGAAAATATTAATAAGGTACGGAGTTATTTCATAATAATTGGCCGATACATTTAAACTAGAAAGTCGAATAAAAACCAACGTCCAAGATACGTGAGCTCAGTACCGGCCTGCCGTATGACCCGCGCATATTGATCCTACTCCATTTTCAGTGTTAAGCGCACTCACTCTAAACACTGCCACATATTAGTCCATGACGGAGCAGGGTCACATGTGTCTATTAGAAGGATGTAGAAAACCAACGACTTGGAGTAGAAGTCCTCCCTCATCCTGTCCATTCAGACGTTTTTCTGCATTTGGACCATTTCTTAAGGGGCAACGGTTCATAACCAAGATGCTGTGACTCGCGCCGTCAGCGAATTTTTAGGTCAATGTGGTGCCAACTTCTGCCACCATTCAGTATATAATATGAATTAGCCCAATAAATAAAGAAATTCTAAACTTCCTTGGTAAGAAATACAAAAATAACAAAATAGTTATCCTGAACAAAAAATTTTGATCAGCTGAGTTTTGACGCGCAATAACAAAATGAAAAGTAAAATATCTGATTATAACGTCATTGCCTGCATTTCGGAATAAAGCATTTAGACCCAGCCCATCAAATGTTACAATTAAAACAGCCGGTGTGAACCCATCTGTAGGAAAAAATTCCTTTATTCAACACGACAGTCAATGCTTTTATTCCAGTCGCTAGGAAAAATAAGGAAGGCATAACTAAAAATAAGGCACTGATTTATATGGGTAATCGTCGTTGTTTCGTTTTATATGTATATTAGGTAAGAGAAAATATTTGCTATTCCATCAATGTGATAAAAATATTTAATGCTAATTTTAAAAAGCTTGCTAGATATTAAGCATATTTAAAAGTGAGATTATTAGCTTAAAAAATCTGCTAAAACTCATATTATTAAGTAATAATCTTGTTTCCTAAATTTTAGCGAGTTTTTATATGAAAATTATAATTATATTATAAACGTAGGAGTTGTGATAAATATATATTAATTAGGATAAATAACACTCCTTTAATTAAATGAAGACAATTACACCGGTCAAACAAAAAGACAATTAATAACACGAATAAAAGAACATGAAAGAGCACTTAGAAACAAAGATAAAAACAATCATTTAGTGAACCACTGCATTAACCAAAATCATAATCCGGATTGGAACAAAATCAAAATTATTAGTAAAGAAATAAATTATAAAAAAGACTAATAAAAGAAACCATCAACATTATTTCGAATGAAAAAAATTTAGCCAAACCATCTATAGAAATTAATAATAAATGGAAATTGCTACTAAAAATATAATATCACTTCCCTTGCACTCAACAATACTGATCACAAAAATCAAAATAATCATAATATCATACATTGTATTAGATTACATTGTTTTATTTTTATTATTATATCTTACATTCATTCAAAAAACTTTAATACTGAAAATGGGAAAAATTCCGAAAACGTTATAGTCATCTACGTGTTACGAATCATCGAACTTCCATCATAGACCTTCTTCATCTGTAACTGTGTGCCTCCCTGTGTCCGTGTAACATTTCTTCACTAGATCTTCGTTTCTTCTGTGTTTCCTTTGTATTGCATCCGAGTTTCTCCACAAGTCCTGCATTCCATTTATGTTTTCGTCCTTTAACTTTTACTGTACCAATTGGGTGACTTTTTCATTGTTTTTCTTATATTTATTTTAATTTATTTGTCTTCATTTAATTAAAGGAGTGTTATTTATCCTAATTAATATATGAAAATTATAATTTTTAATAATTTCTTTTGGACGTGATGATGATGGTTACCGAAAACGCGTTGCCGAAAATAAGTTCTACCATATTAGATATTAAGGGTGGGTGAAGAATCTAATATTATATCAGATGGATAACAACGACAATGATTATTTTTCATTGCGCGTTAGTTGTTTTTTCACTTCGCTAACCTGGCAGTGCTTTTGTTGTTACGATAAAGTATGTTTTATAATAGCACACATTACATAACGTATTTTCAATTTTTAAATTTTAATGTTTATAGATAGGCAATCTCTCCCTTGAAGTAAATGTGAGAACCACATAGTCTTTATAATGTAAAGCGACCTGGTGCTGTTACTTTTGTCTGTCGAAGTTAGTAAAGTATCCGGAAATTTGAATAACAATGACTAGAAAATTAAGAAAACCAGTCTTTAAGACTTTAATTGCCGAAAAGAACATTCAACGTGTTCTTCAGGCTAACTAAATTCCTTGCATCTTACGTCTGCGTTCCGTCATTAAATATCACTCTCTTCTCTCACAGTCTGTCTTAAATTGGTACATTTTTAAAGTTGATAGTACTATCTGGATTTTTAGAAAAAAAATGCTTTTAAATTTTTTTCATATTTTTAATGCGGGATTTCTCGGTAAAATAATTAATTTACCGACTGATAATCAATAATTATTCTTTTTATTCTTTGAAATAATTTGTGGACCATCTGAATACAAAAAAAAGAACTGCTCTTTCACAGTTTAGTTTCCATGCAGTGTTTTCACTTTCTAGCAGCAAGCGATTAAGGAAAACACTGAGCACTGGTGTTGACTGGAAAACATACTGTGTACTTGGATTATGATGTAAACAACTCTGTGATTAAATTAACGATGAGAAACCACAAATCCACAATAATCATTTTTTGAGGCACTTTGAACGTTTGCCTTTCGTAGCACATGTCTTACAATACCGTACGTTCATTAGATTTCACAGAATAAACTTCTGAAATCGGGTCCATCATTTTGACTTACCGTGTATACAGTAGTTACGCAATAGTAAAGCAGAGGGGGGGGGGGGGGCGATAGAATATCGAGAAATTCTAGAAAGGTCAACGGTCTAAAATGTTTGAGGACCGATGGTTTAGAATCTACAGAAAACTCCTGGAAATATTCTCGGTAAAAATAATGGGAGAAATTAATCAGAAGCTTTGAGTTTTTATTTAACGTCTTGAGGTTGTTCTGCTTGCCTAAAACTGTAATTATCCCGGGCAACGCCGGGTGCCTCTGCTAGTATTTAATAAAAAAAATACATGTAATTGTAGACACAACACACAAAATACGTGTAATTATAACGATTCTGTGCTTCTTGTTTATAATGTAAATTGGACTTAAATATTTTTTTTAATTTCCACATTTTTTCTGGGCTCACTCCTATTTAAACAGTCAATTTTAAGAATTGCTTGACAAATTGCTAATTAACGAGATTAAATATTAAAGTTTTAAATAAGGTAAGTTTCTCACACTTATTTTATTTTCATTGAAATGTTTGTTCTATCGCTAGGTGAACTTTAAACTTTCTTTCACGGTTTTTAACGTGGCACATTTAAATTCTACTAGCTGAAGTACCCGGCATCGCTCGGAGAAAAATATAGTTTTTTCATATTTATGTATACAGGGTAGTGTACAAACATGGGGGGTGATAGAGGGATCAAATCTAAGCAACATTTCCCTCTTTCATTTTTTTCTGTGGGTATTGTTTTTGAGATAAAAAGTGTTGGACGTCGAGTAGACGTATTATGCCACTCAACCCGTAATTCTGTACCACGTCAAGATCATGGTCAATCATGTACAATATTAATAAAAAGAACAAAAAACACATTGCGTACAGTACAATAATGTGACTTGTTTTTTTATGAAACATGCAAATGTTTTACAATAACTGTTCTAGATTAATAAATGAAAGATCTTAAGAGGATTTTTTTTTCATTTTTTTAGTTTTTATTTTTTTTTTCACGCCAAACCTCATGTTGAAATTATTGATGAAAATAGGAAAGAAAATTCCACAGCCTGGGTTCCAACCAGGAACGATTATACGCAGTAGGAAAGATAGTCCCAGCCTACGAACTGGGTACTACTCCAACCAGCCCTAAAGACATGTAGATAGTGTTAATGCTTCCATGTCCACAGTGGCGCAATTGGTTGGCGCGTCTGCACGGTGAGCAGAAGGTTCCTGGTTGGAACCCAGGCTGCGGAATTTTCTTATCTATTTTCATCAATAATAAGTGTTCTAATTCACTCCCTCTGGCATGAATGCAAGCTTCACAACGTCGCCGCATGGACTGACGTAAAAAGTTCAAAAGTTCCTGGTTCTTCGCGAATCTGGTCCGCAGCTATGGCGATTCCAGCTATGGCGATTCCAGCTATCAGCTCTTCATCGGATCCCACTGGTGTCTCGTATACCAATGTCTTTAGGTGTCTCCACAGATTACAAACAACTATTTCCTGCAGGTAGGATTTCAACATTTTTTATCTCAAAAACAATGCCCCAGAGAAAAAAATAAAAGAGGTAAATGTTGTTTAGATTTTATCCCTCTATCACCCTCACCTAGAATCCGAGAGAAATACACCTGCCGAATTTCAAGTTTGTAGGCTTCATAGTTCTGGAGATTTCGTAATGAATGAATGAATGAGTGAGTGTACACATTTTTCGCTCTTTCTTTTATATAATAGTATTTTCTCCCTGAAAAAATCCTCGTCGTCCTCGGCCGGGATCGAAGCCACATCTACGGGCATTAGAGCAACACCACCTAGACAGAAGGCCTGATAACGGAAACGTCATATACACTGTTACATCATCATTAGTCGACCATTGTTAATACTATTTCTACCAATAATAAGCCCTAAATTTGGTCGACTAATTATGATGTAACAATGTATGACGTTTCCGTTATCAGGCCTTCTGTCTAGGAGGTGTTGATCAGAGGAGATCACGCAACCACTGAGCCATCGAGGCCAATAAGGAAAAGTAAAGTCGTCTGCTAGACAGAGAGTAATGTCCACGCAAATGGCCAGAGAGCGCCAGTGAAAAAAAAAATCACGCTTTAAACAACGGAGTTTCCCATCCTGTATTTCTTCATCCATGACCATAGCCAAAGTAATTTTTTATGGCCTATTGTTGCAGAAACTTTACTCTGCGTTGTAGGACATAACATACATTGTTGGTCCGCGCATACCGTAGGCTCATGTCAGACAGACAGATCAAGCAAAATATTATTTTACCCTTTCCCCTTTGGGCCAACCTGACACTCGGCACATGTAAACCTTACCTTGATCCTAACGAACATCTGGTGCAAGTAGGAGCTCAAAAGGATAAGTGGTTCAAAAGTTTTAAGAACATTTACAGATGCACCCTGACTTTTTATATAGACCTTTCCATTGAAACCGAAACTGGAGTAACTGCGCAGAAGCAGGACAGCAAAAAACTTGCGTTTCGTCCCTTGAAATGTGCAAACACTACTACACATCCGGAGGAAAATGGAATTTTTTTTGCTGTCCTGCTTCTGCGCAGTTAGTCCAGTTTCGGTTTCAAGAAAATGATAAACAAACTCTGGCGCCATCTCTTGAGTAAACCAATAAACATAAACCAAGATATATGATTTTTACCCCTTTCCCCCCTACTTTAGGGACATGTAAACCTTTCTCTGGACCTAAGGAATATATGTTGCAAATATGAGCTCAATCGGATAAGTGGTTCAAAAGTTTTTAGAACATTTACAGACACACCCTGAGCCTGAATTTTTATATATAAAGATTTAGTACATATTTATTTAAGAAATAAATTTTGAAACCTGACTCAATCTAGCAATTATAAAAAGTAACTTGAGCCTGGGGTGATCCATAAAATACGTCATGATGATTTTATTCTTTCTTTCTTACGTCACAAGATCATGAGCTGGAACATGCTTCCTCCCAACTTTTTTTATTTTTTTTAAGTTTCAAAACAAACTTAAATATCAAGTTTACTTTCAGTAAAGAGTACGTGGAACAACTTAAAAGTTATCTAATCAATTATAAAATTGATGAAGAAAATCTTAACAGCCAGAAATAAAAATAAAATTTATTGTTTTAATTCTCAATGCAATTTATTCTCAGTAATAACTGCTTTCTGAATAAACCGCTATAAGAAAGAAGTAAAAAAAAATAACGAAATTACATTGGTCCCTTAACTCTGATCCAAACTTCATAATAATGAACATACATAGTGGGAATTACATACTGAATTTCATCTTTCTACTTCAAGGATATCTAATATCCTACTATTTGTTGGATACAGACGGGAGATGGTAAAAGCAATAATCTTCATGCTACCGCTACTTAATAATAAGTAGCCACATAATCGAAAAGTCATGACGAATCCACAGTAATGCCGTGAATCTTTTCAGCTATTGGTAGTGGGACTGGTCCTGACTTATCCGGAATAATGGCATGTGCAGCCGAAAGCTTCTATACACCCCTCCAAAACTATATTACTTGGTTTAATTAACATGCCTATGATGTTTAGTGTAATATCGACATAAATAGATTTACTGGACTCTTTTAGTGATTCATTTTGATACACTATGCGTAGCTTAGTGAGTTCCACATCTTTAGAAGATACACCGTTCATCAGTAATTGGCATCACTGTAAAATGGTAATGTGAAACCAAGCAGTGACAGGCCACAGAAAACGACAGATAACGTCGAGGACTACCAGTTGTGACACAAAACAATCGGAAGTCGCCAGCGGAAAATATTACATAATTCCGAAATGCCACTACAATCACTGCCAATGCTGTGCTGCTGCTGATATCCCCTATATAAGCAGAATCAATGCGAAACGAGTCAAGAATGGCGTATAGTTCACCAAAACTGAACCATAGAACCATGAAAACATGTTTTATGGTTCGATAATCTTAGTACATACACTGAAAATCTCATGGTAGAGTTTATGTCTGGCAAACGCCCGGACAACTTTCGTGCCTGAATGCGTGGTGTCCACTATGAAGTTCAGAGAAGCCAATATCACGATATGGGGCTCATTTTCATTGCTTGGATGGGGCAACTTGTTCCACTAACAGAATTATGAGGAGAGAAATTTACCTTGACCATTTTGGACAATTCCGCACTGCCAACATTATTGCAACCGTTTAGGACTGGACAATTTCTGAACCAACATGACAATGATCATTGTCATAAAATAAGTATGCGCAAGATTGCTTTGAGGAGACAGGGATTGAAGAAATGGATTGGCCTGCATAGAACCCTGATATAAATCCTATTGAACACCTCTAGGATGAATTGGAGCAACGACTATGGCCTAGGTCAGTGTATCTTAAAGTGGGGGTCGCAAAATATTCTTAGGGGGAGAGTCGCAGAAAATTTGAGTCGTAGCTATTTTTTAATTATTTTATAATTTATAATTTTTCGTATTCATATGGATAAAACATATAAGAACATGGAACATATAAAACATTAACATACCCATGTTTGAAATCTAGCTGTGGAAGAGGGTCGCGAGACAGGAAGTATAAGAAACATTGGCCTAGGTCGCTTCGCCCAACATCTGTAATTGAACTCGTCAGTGCTCTTCGAGAAGCATGGAAGAAAAACTCGTGACTTTGGAACGATTGCATTTCGAAAATCTTCTGTAAATGATTAGCTAGTATTTAATAGTAAAGGAAGCGTGTTTCCACTGAGGATTTATACAAAGTTCTTCCCAAATGTTATTTACCAAAAACATTTAGTTTAATAACAATGGCACGATGGCCATAATCTGAAAGAAATACTCCATTTTTATATATCATCAAAAGTGAGTGTCTGCTTCGAAGCTATTGCTAGCCCAAACAGTGAACACACAAATAAATGAAATAATGCATAAAATATGCCAAATAGATTTTTCACAGACCATTGCTTAATTTATACAACAGAAGACCGTTACGTGGATGAAATAATATTCATTTTATGAATTGGATGAAAATAACTCCGTTAATTTTATAAACGAAATTTTCATCTTTTACTTAAAGTTTAGATAATTAAAGGCGTTTTTTTTAGTATTTTTGAATTTAAAAAATGCGCTCAAAAATGTGTATAATATGACGTCACATATTATGTGCCCCCCCTCCCTTCCTCGTCTCTGTCACGCTAACACTATTTCTTTCCCCCTAATAACATGCAAACGTAATTAAAGGACAGTTCCAGCGGGAAATAAATTGCGAATTGAAAAATGTTTTTCTGTCAAGGAATGTGACACTCCCTAACTGCATTCATTCCCTGTCAACATGGAAGCCGTCAGAGTGACTATAATGTGAATAAAAGAATATCTTTTATTCTTTTATTCCCATCATTGCTATACACAAAGGAAGTGAAGACAGACAGGAAAGATGTACATTTCAGCTGACAAATACTATCAGATGCTTTTACAATGCTCACAGCTTGAGTGATTTTTATAATTTATGTAATTTTTGATTTTAAGTTTTACTAATAATAATTTGAAATCAAAGAAAAAAATACATAGGTTTATTTAGTCAACGCGTTTTGGCAAACACCATCGAACACGCATAAAACTACAAACGGTGACATTCGACAATCGAACAGTGCAAAGAAAAACAACACAAGTGGTTCGATTTTCACTATCAATGTTTTCACAATTTTTACCATAAAACAAACAAATATTTTTGTAGGGGGTGCGAAGATTCATTAAGGTACATTTTTAGGGGTGCGAAATACCAAAAAAAAAAAAAAGTTGGGAAACCCTGATCTAGAGGTCAACCCTATCAGGACGAAAAAACAGTTTGTTGAATGACGAGGACAATAAGGACTAATGTGGAAAAATGGCTTTCTGAATATCGTTCAATATGAACGCGATAACAGAGGAATCTTCTTTTAGTGAAGAAACTCCTTTAAGTCGCAAATTTCTTAAAGATTCCTGGACGTAAGGTGTCAATGTGAGACTAAAAATAAATGCCAATGTGTAACATTCCTTAAAGTAACATTTTGAAAAATTTGGAAGTCCTTCCTTTTGGTCTTACATTTTATGGCCCAGGAAGGCATCCCATTAAACAAAATAGTTGTTATAATAGAAGCTGAAAATGGATTACAGAGGTTGAGTCGCATTTATGTAAACAAAATTGGAATGCTTTGAAAATCCACCCATGCGCCATCGTCTTTTGTATTGTATGTCTTAGCCTTGCCTTACATCTTTGATAGAAATCAAAGATTCCATTACAAGCGGGCGGTGAAGGGCACAAAGCGGAATGGTATCCTATGTATGCCTCATTGCAGGTTTTCCTTAGAGCAGTGGTTTCCAATCTTTTTGACTTAAGGAGCCCATTTTAGAATCAATTACAATGGCGAGCCCTTTAGGTCTACCTAATTTCTATGGCGGATCCCCTTCGGAATATTTTTATATTCTGAACTGAAGTCGGACATTCAGTTCCAAAAAGGACCTAATCACTCGCGCATGAAGTGTGCCAACAGGCCGCAATAGTATATGCATTAGGTTATTTTTCGACATAGTTTCCATATCGGTTTAAGCACTTGTCTGTTCGTGGGATGAGTTTGAATATTCCCTTCTGGTAAAAATCCTGTCCTTGCGTATTCAGCCACGTTGTCGCGAAACGGCCAGGACTTGTTCAGGAAGAAACGGCCAGAACTTCTCACCGACGGCGTCATCCTCCTTCACGACAACGCACGACCTCGTACAGCCCAGAAGACCACCATGCTGTTGAAGCAGTTTCGCTGGGACATCTTCGAACACCCTCCCTACAGCCCGGACCTCGCTCCAAGCGACTTTCACCTCTTTCCTCACTTGGAGGAGCATCTAAGAGACCGACGATTCGCTTCAGACGAAGAGGTGAAACGCTTCATGACAACGTGGCTGAACACGCAAGTGCAGGATAGAATGTTCAAACCCATCCCATGAACCGATAAGTGCCTAAAACGATATGGAGACTGTTCGAAAAATAACCTAATGCATGTACTATCATTTGGCTGTAATGGTTGTATGAAATAAAATGTACATGTTTCACTGCAGGCTTTCTAACCTTACTTTTTGATCACCTCTCGTAGCAAAAATTCATATTGAAGAATTGAAGAGAATTATTTTTAAATGCTCCCATTGGATGGCCTCTCCAACTACCGGGCCTTTAGCAGTTCTACCTGACTTCGCTCGTTTTGGAATGTTGTCTATAGCTGAGTGAGTTTGACGCAGTGCCGGAGAAAAAGGGTGGAGAATAATGTTCATTTTTTCTGTATATTCACGTTGAGAAATTGCCAAGTTCCAGAAGACTTTCAATCGCTGATTTCAGGATGGGTTTCGAGGTACGAGGAAATTGTAGCGTGACTTCGAAAGCAAGAGAACTGTATAACCATTGAGAAGTGACAATCAAAAGAGGTAACGTAAAGAAAAAAAAAGATAATGACAAAAGAAAAATTAAGTAGTCTTACAAAAACAAGGGAAAAGTTAGGAACTAAAAATAAAAAAAAACTAAAAGTGACAAAATTTATTATTTTTGCTTTAGGTACAATTAATGATATAACTTACCTCGTCACTCCAAAAAAAAAAAAAACAAAAAACGAAGAGGATCACGATTTTTAGGGATACGGCAACATATGACGCAGTACAAGAACAAATAAAGGAAAGGAAAAGCACACTGAGGGAGACAGAAGGGCTAAACGGACGCAACGAGGTAGAGAACCATAGACTTCCTAAAGAGAAAAAAAAAACGCAAAAACACAGATAAATTAATTAAATACAATTGATGAGGAAAGACAACAAGGGCAAGAAAGGAATCAGCTAAGTAATGAAAGGAGTAATGATTAGATTCAAAAAATCAGGTACGGATAATAAAAGGCAATATAGTCTAATCAGGACTCTCTTGCATAGGAAAACATCCATGGCCAGAAAAGTACATATTTCTAAAAGGCTCTGAGGGAAGATCAGAAGACTTGATCTTTCTAAGTAATAAGATTTCACATGATAAGAAGAAACTGAGGGTTAACAAAATGGCTAAGGAAAAAAGTTAGGCTCTAAAAAGACTCGTCGAGTCGTATCGAACGTATTCGCAAAAGGCTACTTCCATCCAGTTATGAAAAGGAATAATTCCAAAACAAAAGTAGAGAAATAAACTTAGTCCCAAATTAGGCTCTGAAGATATCCTCCAAAAGTCCATCTGAACGATACACGGTATCATGAGAAGCAAAATTAAATCTCCCATCTTATCTGATCGGTCTTCTTGGTTAGGAAATGAATGCGGTCTGGAAAAAAGGCTCTTCATTCTACTATTTTTCGTGCTCAATAGCAATTAGGAAATCCCGAGATTACGGCAAAATCCCTGAGATCGCAATAGACCGCTGTGGCGTCCATATTTAGAGATAAATCCATATTTAAGTCCAATGGACCACCGAAGTTTATAGGCTAAGACATATTGCGAACATCTTGTACCGGTTCCATAGCATCAAGTAACTGACTACCTCGGTCAAGTCTGTCGCAAACTACCCTGTCTGCCCACTTTTTTCTTCTCTCAAGAAATTATTTTTCAAAAAGGAACCCGAAGCACGTAACACTATAACTCGAGGCATCACGTCAACCCGCGCGCATAAAGGGCATAAAAATTTCGAAAAAACGTTTTTTAAATAACTCTTAATCACGAGATAAGAAAAGTTAATGAAGAAATTACAGTTGCTCAAGCAGATAGCTATTTAAAATATTAAATTTCAAATAATTGTTGAAATCAACAATCTTGCTGATAAAAAAACTCATTTCCTCCAAAAAAGGCGTTTATATAATATTTGACAAAAAAAAATATTTCGTTTGCACAAAATAAACGAAAAAATTACTAAGTCGAAATTTACACCGTTTTTGAAGTTTATAGCAATAGTCCCCGAGGCGGAGTGGAAAGCAAAACTCTTGGCTCTTTTACAACCACAATCGAAAACACTTTAGAATTAATTAAAGATAGTTTACACTCGCTTGGCTTACCTTAATTCCCTACCTAACCTAACCTACCTAACCTACCTTAAGTCTGCTTCACAAAAAATATATATTAAATTAAAAGCGATCGCGCCATCTCACTTTATACAAATATCCCTATCGTAGGTAACTGTTCTTAAACAAATATTCCAGTTAAAGTTTTGTCTGGCCAGACAGAATATATTAGTATTGTAGATTTACAATAAAAGAAGTAGAAACAGTACCCATTATTTTTACACAAACTCATCAAGAAAGCGTTAGGTGAACCCTTTTATTCGTAATAAACTGGAGGGGGCCACATTAACCTCTTAAAAGTAGATGAAGCTGAATTAAGAATTCCATTAGCCAGGAAAGGAAATAGTAAGTGTTGGAAAGCTCAGACCGTCGGACAACAGACCGATTGAAAAGCTAAGAGACGAGTGAGAGTGTGGGACCAGAACTGAAAGTAAACCAGCTAAACAAGGAAACTATCTAGAAGGTAAAAATCGCGATTAATTCAGTGGCTTCTTCGAATACGTAAAAAAAAATCAAAATAAGAAACATGGTCGCATTGTGATGCCATCCGATGGCAAAAACTGTCACTGGGCAAACAAAGAAACAACAAACAGAAAATGAATTTTATATATAAGATTATAATAATAATTTTCTATTTCGATAAAAATATCTTTTAAGCACAAAAATGGCCTTTCCTTTTTATGTAATAAAAAGGCACGTTATAGTATGTATGTATGTATGTATGTATGTATGTATGTATTTATGTATGTCCAAATATTTCTCAGAAAATAGAAATCGAATTGCAATAATTCTTTTTTCATTGGATTAAGTATCCCTCAACTTAGGGATAAATCCAAGTTTCATCAAAATCGGTTTAGTAGTCTCCAAGATATGGACTGATATAGCTAGGCGATAGTGAAAGTTTCATTAAAGTCGGTTTTTTAACCAACTTCAACAAGATTATGTAAAAAGTGTTTTATCAAACCAAGCTTTTATAATGCTTTATTTAGTGGCAACAATAAAGCTTAATTTTGCAACAATAAACAATAGATACATTTACCTCTCGCCATAACGAAATGTCCAATTGTTACAACAATCAATTCGTAGTAATGAGTTAGTACCATTAGAACACGAACCAATGAACCGATTTGAAAATTTTTTTCTTTATCATAAATTGTCATCGATTCTGCATAAGTGTGTCAAATTGCAGCTCCCTAGCTTGTCGGAAAGTTGGTTTAATATTGATTACAAGATTTGACCTAAACAAACTAACACAGCAAAGTTATAAAAAGCTTTTAAAAAAAGGTGGTTATCAATTCGATGCGTATGTTTGTAATATTGTTGGAATTGCACAATATTCATATATTTATGTAGGCTTCTAAACAAGTATGCCAAATTTCATAAGTGTATGTATGTATGTATGTTTGTCCACGTTTTTCTCAGAAACTAGAAATCGAATTGCAATAATTCTTTTTTTATTGGATTAAGTATCTCAACTTAGGGATAAATCCAAGTTTCATCAAAATCGGTTCAGTAGTTTTCAAGATATATAGCTAGGCGACAGTGAAAGTTTCATTAAAGTCGGTTTTGTAGAAAACCTTCGTAGAAAATCTTTGTAGTGTAAATCATGGATCCTACAACAGAATTCTAAGAAACTGAGAATAAGTAGTCCTAAAAATATGGGGGAATCGCTTGGGACCCCGCGTTAAGACAACTTTATGTATTTTTGAATTAATATTTTTCAATAACTATGCGTGTTAATTACTTCAAACTTACATTAACATATACTATTATAATAAGGATAAGTAGATATAACAATTAAATCATTTCCCTTCAAAATCCTGGACAAAACACGTGAAACTAAGGAGCATAAAAAGTTCCGATATTCACAAACAATACGTCTCCATTGAAAAATAAGAGATTGAGTAAACAGCTTGAGGGCTGATTCTCCAATAGGCAGTTGCATAAACTACTACCTCAACCGTTCACTGCTATGCTGCAGTATCGCACTGAGCAGAAATTGAGGGGGCCCGCTTTTGGGCATTTTCCTCTACTGTATTCAATACAGTGCTAATAGCACATGTTAAGATTATTGTGATCAAAATTCCGGAATCTTACTAAGAGTCTATGTTCTTCTTGACAAGGAGCTTGTTATTATTTGTTATACTACTTTTAATGCTAAGCAAGGGACAATATTAATGCATTGTTTTTTTTTTTTCTTTTTTAGGTAAATTTCCCCCAAAATCTACTAAATGGATGCTAGAGTGAAACACTGTTTACACTGCTGTTTTTATATTATCTTCGTAGTTCTGTTTTTACAAATTGGTATTGCAAATTCTTCCGCAGCAAAAGTTGAAAAGAAAATTAAATATAATTTTTTGGACATTGTTCTTCTTATACTACGTAGTTTGGCATCCTGGGCAATTTCAATCTACACTTTATTGATGATGTGTGGAATTTTATTTTGTAACTGCTTTGATGATGAGGTGCGGCTGAAATCATCCCCTGTCGGGGCTCCATTTATTTGTTTTCGAACGGTTACACGAGGGAATTATTCCGACCTCGTAAGACGAAATGTTGAACGGAACAAAGATTTGTGTCTTAGTAATGGCCTTAAGAATTTCATAATTGAGGTAGTAACGGATAAGGATATCCAAATTCCAGAAACACGTTATACGACTCAGATCGTTGTGCCGTCAACGTATGTCACTAAAAATGGTGTGCTCTTCAAGGGACGGGCTTTGCAATACGCCTTAGAGGACGGCGTCAACACTTTGGACGACGAAGACTGGATCGTCCATTTAGATGAAGAGACTCTACTAACGACACGATCTATTTGCGGCATTCTTAACTTTGTGATAGACAATAAGTACCCACTTGGACAAGGCTTAATTATTTATTCCAACGAAAATGTAATAAATTGGACGACTACCTTGTTAGATTCCTGGAGAGTAGCAGACGATTTGGGTAGAAATAAGCTCCAGCTGAAAGTATTTCACAAACTCGTCAGTGATTGGAGAGGTTCCTTCTTGGTGTGTAAAGCGGGAGTAGAACGGGAAATAACATTTGACCACGGTAAAGCCGCATCCATAGCGGAAGATACATGCTTTGGAATGATGGCTACATCAAAAGGTTACAAATTCAACTTTATAGAAGGGGAAATGTGGGAAAAATCTCCATTTACGATCAAAGATACTCTTCTGCAAAGGAGAAGGTGGCTCCAAGGAAGTTATCTTATCTCCTTTCATTCTTCGATTCCCTTCAAAACCAAATTTATTTTAGTGATAAATACATGCGGTTCCATTATAGCCATTTTTCTATTAACTCTACAGTGGCGTAATGTAGAATTTCCTTGGCATCTAAATTATCTATATGAAATACCACAGTTACTCATGGGTGCGAGTAGTATATACTTCAATATTTTTGGCGTATTGAAATCATATTCCCTTTACAAAGATTATGGGTTCAGGTGGATGTTGTTTTGTTTGGTTGCTTCGGTTCCCGCCTCCATGGTCAGCGCTGTTTTTATGGCTGTAGCTCAAATATTGGCATTGCTCTCACGCAAGCATGGATTCTATATTGTTCAGAAAGAATATAAGAAACATGTTTTGAGTAACAACGGAAAATCTATATCTTAGAAAATAACATAGAAACCATAAACATTATTAGCAAGTAATTTAATATTGTGATCTTAAATCTGTAATAAATCCAAAAACTTCTGGTTTTCTATTGAGCCCTCCTTATAGATAATCCTTATAGATAAGCATGATATTTAACGATCATATCGAACATATTTGTTCACAATAACAATTTTTACTTATTAGACAATCAGTATTTTTATGATATTTTAATACATGTTGCTGATTTAAACTTTTGTTTGGATAAAGATAGAAGCTGTCTTTTTGATATTAATCTTCATATTATTTTCATTTAACCAACCTTGAAATCCAATGAAGTAAAGAAGAGGAAGGCAACGGGGAAGTCAAATGTACAAGTGTGAACTGAGTGACAGTGATAGCAGCCGGACATTAAAACGGACAGGTAGAATAACCGATAAGGAGCTCAATCATATCACGGGGCTTTGTTCATTGGACCAGGGCGATGGCGATACCGAGACGACTCGTGACGGACAAAAGCAGGCACGAGTGAGTCGAGACCCCCAGCAAGGGAGCTTTATCCAAACGGACGAGTGGACGAAAGGAGCCAGTTAAGGAATTTCCGCAATTGGAGCTGAAGAGTCCGCACGTAACGAAAGGTGACTGGACCACATCCAGAGCCCAGCAGTTCAAACGATTCGCTCGCCTCAGCGACACCTCATCAGACGTCTTTTCGGACGACAACCAGGCCGGCTGAGGAGAGGAGAGGGAACGCCGACAGTACCTTATTTGCAAGTCGCGACCGCGCGGAGATCTTGCGTCGCGTGTCGCGCTTGGCTTCGTCGGTACTTCTATCCTGTGAGTGCACTAGAATATTAAGTAAGCAATTAAGCAGGGGATAAAAATTAGCTGCTCAAATTTTCTAATCTTAATTGTATGCCAGTCGGAGACTCCAAGAGAGCTCATCGCGGTTCTAAGATTGCGTATAACTATTTCCCTACATTAATCCTGCATTGCATGGTTTCAGGCTTATCAATCGTGCTCCCAAACCCGATAGGGTCGACGCGATTTGTGACAGCTGCCTCGGAAATTCACTACCAGGCATTTTAAAGAAGACCTCAGGATTCTCGTCACTTCCAGCCACAAGAAGCGCTCAACGCATACGCCACAGGTCAACAAACTTGAGAGAACGAATCCAGCAGTGAAGAGGTCAACGACCACGTTTTGTAACTCAAAGCCTACGATTGTAAAGAGTCAATCTTAATCCTAAATTATTACGTTACTATTCACAGTTTAAATTGTACCTGGCAATTTGTCTTGTTAGATTAAAATATTCATTAAATCTACCATATTCGCCTACTTCCTTCTCTGCTCACGACTTATTTCAGCCTCTGAGGAGATAGGAATCTCTCTGCTGATCAATTCCTATCTCGGCATAAAAAATAATCGTGACACCCAGCACCGGGATGGTAGCCACTGCGTTTTGCGCAAACTCCTAATAAATCCTGATTTTTTTTTGTTTCGATCATGTATTGTTTTCTAGACGAATCAACTTTTAGGAATTAGAGTCAATCGGCCTCATATGTATTACTGGTGGAGTAAGTTGAGTCACTGATAGGCCTAGTCACTGACAATAAACAGTTTAACCTATATATAGAAAAATGCCGAAATTATCTCCACGAAGATGGCTATTCCTTTCGGTCAAACTTGACAAAATTTTTATCTTCTAGATTTGCCTTTCTTAGGGCGGACTTTTAGCACACATCTACCATGAAATTGATTTTTACGCCAGTTGAATTCAGGAGTGCCTCAACTGCGATGGTTATTGGCAACCTATCAATGTTTTAAAAAAATACCAATATAAACAGGAAAAATCATAAATATAAACCGCGTAAATGCAGGAACTTGAACAAAATAAATATAATAGTATTCTAAGATATGAAATAATCAAAAATCCATATTTACTTACTTTTCAAACCCGCTTATCCGTTAGGGTCGCGGGGGCAGCAGCCCTATGGAGGAACTCCGGCGATCGCGATCTTCTGCCATCAGGCCCATGTCCTCCCTGGTAATACCCAAGCGACTCAAACCCAGTTTGTCCATGTAGTCTAGCCACTGGTTCCAGGCCGACCCCTTGGTCTCTTACGGCCGTATTCACGACCTAGTAGCAAACCGCGTCTCAAACTGCGTCGCTGAAAACTGCGTATCAAGTTATACTAGGTTCAAATTTTTTGCTGCTATTCACCATTTTTATCTGAGACCGGTTTACAGCTACTTATTTATATTACACCATTTTTATCTGAGACGGACTGTTTTGAAACAACATCTACCATTGGCTCTATAGAGTCACATGACCTCGCTGGCCGGAAGGAAAAAAAATCTCAGTATTGAATTGCTCAGTCTGCAGCAATACACGTGCACGTTTCGTATTATTTTGGAATGGAAACGTTAGAATGCATTGCTTTTCTACACCACTGATATAACTATAATTTCCTTTTGTATTTAATGAACGATACAATACTTATTTTCGACTCACCTCATCTACGAAAGTTTAGTCGATTTGGCGCTATAAAGCGAACGAGAACAAATGGCGGTTCGATGTGGCGGATGTGGCCAAATAGCAACTTCTACGCTTGCGCCGCTTCTGATACTATACCTCGTCCAACAAGAGAAAAACAGGGTGTGTTTCCGGTCTGATATCGACTACTCACTCATCCGCAATGCTTTGTGGGATCTCTCCTTCAGCGGCTACACAAGTCAATTTGTAATGGCGACGCCCGTGCAACCAAACAAGGAAAAACTATTCACAGCCAGGCTAGGGAGATTTGTGTGGAACGTATTTTGCTAATTTAAAGGAAAATAGTGTTTTAAAAGCTCATCTGCTTTGATAAAAGAAACTTTCAAGGCAACGCAAGTTTCTTTTTCTTGCGTTCGAACAATTGTTCAAGAAGGAAACGAAGCGTCTTCATGCGAAGCTACCACCCCCTCTCCTCGCTTTTCGACTCCTAGAAAGAAAAGGCCCAGGGAATCTCGAACAACGATATATATATAAAATTGAGTTAAAAGACAATTTTATGAAGTGTCAATATTTTATGACAATATTTTTAATTATAATTAAAGCAAAGCAACTGAATAATATTAAAGCTTCTGCTGTTATAATATAAAGCGCTTCTTCAATGAGACATGAGACAGAAGTGAGTAAGCGCGTGAGGCCCCCTTTCTCTGATTGGCTAATCTGAAACTTCCTGTGACACACCCTGTTTTTCTCTTGTTGGACGAACTATAGTCTTGCCACCTACTTTTCTCCGTCTCAGATTTGCGACGAAGTTGACGTCATTTCTGAGACGTGATACGCAGTTTATGTCGTCGTGAATACCGTATTTTGCTGCTACTCACTTTTGATACTGAGACGCAGTTTGTTACTAGGTCGTGAATACGGCGGTTAGAAAATAACAACTGCCTAGGAAGGAGTTTGCGGCATCCGTATCACGTAGCCATAACAGCGCAACTGAGATCTCTCAATGCGGAGAAGTAGCGGCTCAACACCTAAAGACTCCCTTATTGTGCTACTGTACACTCTATCTAGTAGGATAACACCTGCCACACCTCTCAGGAATCTCATTTCGGCCGCTTGTACCGTGATCGCACTCTTTCGGTCATTACCCAAGCCTCATGACCATATAATAGGTGAGAATGGGGACAAAGAGATTTGAAGATGGAGAGCTTGGCTTTGTTACCCAGCTCGCGTTTTATTACCATCGATCGCCACAGTTCACGTCTGATACAGCTTGCTGCACCGATCCGAGCATCCAACTCTTTTTCCTGCCGACCATCACTCGTGAATGCAATCCCGAGATAAAAAAAAATCCATATTAATATTATAAATGTGAAAATGTGAACTTAGAAGCAATTTTGGCAAAAATAATCACCTGGCTTCATAGGGTGTTCAAAAAGTGTTACCAGTCTCAATATCTCAATAACTTAGGCTAATGGGAATTTCCACATTTCGAAAAATTATCTCCTATCAAATCAGGTGTAGGCTTTTTAACAATGATCTTAATTTTGACCTTCACATTTAATTTCAAGCCCAAATTTATTGCATAATGTAAACCGTAAGAGATAGAAAAAAAGTCAATTGGAAATTGTACAGACCCTAAAATTAGTCTTGTAAATCAAATATCCGATTTGATTTTGCCAGAATGATTATCTAATCAAAAATAATTCTGTGATGACAGTTTTCAATCATCAGCTTTGCTGATACTAATACGTATTTCATTTGATTCGGATTTGATCCTCAATGGTGTTTGAATGGTAGCATTCAAAAAACGGCAGAGTACCCTCAAAATGAAATGGTTGACATGGTACTTTGTTATGGTGCAAGTCAACAAGATGTTGTATTTGCAACCCAAATGTGTGCTGAAAGATATCCAAATCGCCATAGTCCTTCAAGACAATCCTTTAGAAAAATTATTGCACGTTTTCAGAACACAGATAGTGTTCAACAACATCAAGACAAGGATGTCCAAAAACAGCAACAAATGATGACACTACCACAATGGTTCTTGCTGCAGTTGCTGCTAATCCACATACCAGCTTAGGTTCCACATTGCTGATGATATTGGTTGCAGTGTATGAACAGCGTGGAATATGTTTTACGATTATAAATTTCATCCATTTAATGTGCACTTCATCAAAGCTTTAATGGACGTGACTATGAAATACGTTCAGAATACTGTAACTGGCTTCTTTGTCAAATTGATAATGATCCACTGTTCACAAAGAAGATTTTATGGTCAGATGAGTCACAATTTGCACGTAATGGTGTTGTTAATCAAAATAACCTGCATTACTGGGCCAATAAAAATTCTCATTGGTTAAGCCAAACTGCTCAGCAAGTGAACTGGAGGACAAATGTCAGTGTGGCATATACAACAATCAAGTTATAGGTCCAGTGTTTTACGATGGAAATCTCACTGGAAAGCGTTATCGAGATCTTATCCTAAACAATGCTGCGCAAGAGTTTATTGAAGAGATGACATTAAGAGAACGTTGTGGAATTTGGTTTCAGTAGAATGGTGTACCTCCAGGGGGTGGTCGTGGCCTGGTTGTCTCGTCGGTTGGCTCGCTGATCGATGGAGTTAAGCAACTTAAGGCGCGGCCAGCTGCTGGCTGGGTGACAGCCAGTGGCTTGAGGACCACTGCTGGGTTGGACGGCTATTTGGGGCACAGCTGTTGGGGGACTTTAGTCTGACCCATTTGTTGAGTGACCAGTGCTGGATGTCCAGCTGCTGGTGATAGCCACTGGTTTGTTCGTCCGCCAGCAGCTCTTCCATCATGAACCCCCCGTGCTTCGGAGGACACGTTAAGCCGTCGGTCCTGACTGCTACTGTCATCTCGTAGCAGTCGTTAGTTACGGGGATGGCGCAAAACTCCCTTGAAGGCGTAAGTGCCGCAGACACCCTCTGTCCAAGATATGGTGCACCTCCACATTTTTCAATGGGAGCACGTTAATGTTTAAACTTGATGTTTCCAGATAAATGGATTGGAAGAGGTGGACCAGTCACATGGCCACCCCGCTCACCAGATTTAACACCTTTGGACTTCTTCTTATGGGGCCATGTACAAAAATACAGTTTATGAAACACCACAAGTAAGTTAAGCTGAACTTCAGCAGAAAATTACAATTTCATGTGCAGCAATAACCACTGCAACAATGTCAGCTATGCATCAATTCATCAAACATCGTGCAGATTTGTGCGTAGCATCTGACGGTCAGCATATTGAACATTTACTTTCGTAATTACCTATTGCTGTTTTCTGTGGCTTTACATTCCTATTGGCACAAAATTATTTTTTATTAGGTAACCATTGTTGCAAAATCAAATCGCATAAATGGTTTAGACTAATTTTAGGGTGCTGTACAACTTTCCAATTGACTTTTTTTCTCTTATCTCTTACGGTTTTCATTATGCATTAAATTTGATCTTAAAATTAAATGTGAAGGTCAAAATTAAGATCATTGTTCAAAAGCCCACATCTGATTTAATATGAGATAATTTTTCGAAATCTGGAAAACCCCATTAGTTATTGAGATATTGAGATTGGTAACAGACTTTTTTGAACACCCTATATATTAAATTAAAAAATGTATGAATTTTAATATTAATCAGAATGTAAGAATTGTAATGAGAAATGAATTGCCTTTGGTTGTTTTTCAAAAAAATATTAAAGGTGAATACATTAACCTTGATTACGAAAGCCAGAAACTGAGGAAAAAACATAACAAAAAATGACCTTGTATGATCATTTCGACTGCTAGTAAGCAATCTAACAGAATCCCAGTTGGACATCAGTATTCCACCAACTGAGTGGCCGAACGCCCTTGTTGCTCTTTTTATGGTTTTTATTAGAATTGCTTGTCATTTAGCTTGTCTCTTTACTGCTGAAATAATGATTGCTGCTTAGCTGCTGAAATGATCATATAAAGCCGTTTGCTTCAATTCTTTTGTGGATTAAGAGGTATTGTTTCCTTTTTTGACTATTCATGATATTTAAATTTCTAGAAACTGTATCGAATCATTCACAGTATCATTTTTTGTAAAAATTAAAGAATGATTAGAATTTATGCTTGACTGTGTCTTCACTATTATTAGTTGTTGAGATTAATAAATATCACCGATATGTTCAGTTATTTCATTTTTATGAATTATTTCAACTTCCAAATTATTAAGAAAAGTATTAGACAGAATGGGATACAGAGGATTCCCCATTCTTATTAAACACATTAAGATTAAAAGCAAAAGGGTAAATTCCGCGACCTGGATTCGAACTAAATATGGCAGCGAAAGTGAAATTAATAAATGCATATAATAGGGCTACTCAAACAACTAACTCGTTTATAATTAAAGCTAATGTCTCCAGACTTCTCGATACACGATATCCGGTTTGAGACTAAACTACTTTTAATTACACTGGTCTGCGATGGTTTTATTGTCAAGAAAATTTTCAGTGGTTTTTTACTAATTTCAACATGCTGATTTCAAATTTAAAAACCATTTTGCGCTGTACACATAAGATTTGTTCGCAAAATGGCATGCTCACTTTAGCTCTATTATAATGAGCAGTCCCCAACTTACCTTAGGACTTCTTACTTCAAAGTGGAAACAATATACTCTACGCTTGCACAGTTAATTAAAGAATACACTCCCAAACAAAGTTATAGGATCAACCACAATGTTAAATAATAATTGGAAAATGGTCTTTGGAGGATTTTTTCACACCACTACCTCCGATATTAATTAATAAATAGTGAAAAATATTTATTAATTATTTAAATGTTACTATTTTACTATTTTAGTTACTATTTTTCACAATGTTAAATGCTACTCTGTTTGAACAAACGTTTTGAATAAAATACGATTAGTAAACATCAGTCAGATGTTGTCAGAAAAAAAAAATCATTGCAAACAAGTTAAAGATACGAAATGGTTGTTTTACGGAACAGGTCAAT
>JAHWFO010057280.1:23836870-23921864 GCA_023313115.1 Rhysida immarginata
AATTTTTCTTGTGGACAAGTGGACTGACCTCCTCTCTTCTTTTGCGCAGTAAGTATCCACAGTTTAATAAGGTATTTGCAATTTTATTTTACTTAACAAATTACAGCTTATAAAAACTGCAAAAAAAGTGAAAGAGAGATTGCTACGTTAATGAGAGGCTCTTTGTTTTAGTTTCTGAAATCTACCACCAGAGTGCACGATGTGTCATTGAAAGTTGTTTCTACTTCCGGTTTCTCCCGTCGCCTGCTTTTTGAATAGGCAAAACTTGAGTAGTAACGTAGGAGCATCGATAAGTTATTAAAACAACAACAAAATGAAAACAATGAATTCAAAAAATGAAAAGGAAAACCTGAACTTGTCCGTGATTAAGCAAAAGTTGAAAGAAAAAGGAGCTAAAGTATCAGGAAACAAAATTGAATTAAAAGAAAGGTAAACTAGCTAAAGAATTTCTTTGTGATGATCTATGCATACTTTAACTTTTAAAAATAATTACAATTTGAAGGAAGTAATTTGAATAAATTAAATAATTTTCAACTAAATCTTTAATCAAATTTTAATGAATTATATTTGAATTTTAATTTATAATTTTTTAATTTTTATAATAATAGTCTAAAATGCAATTACTCTAATACAGGTTGCAACTATGGATGGACCATGATTTAGATGCCAGTTTTATTTCAATGCAAGTTTGAAATTTTTTTGATCTAAGGAGTTTAAATTGATGATACAACCAACTTAGCTTCATCATCTTTATATCAATTGTTTTTCTTATCAATTTTTAAATTCTTATTTCAACTGTTTTCACCATTCAAAAATGTTTTATCCTACTGATGATGAGAAATATTCTCGAAAACGTTTTATATAAATTTTATCCCAAATATTTGGATCACCCTCTTCAAAATTGCATCTGTATTTCAAAACCAACACTTCCTTTAAGATTATCGTTTTCTACTATCTTCACAAGACTTCATCTACATCCTCAATAGACTAAGTTTATTTCTACTATCAACATCTTCAATAGACTACATCGTTTAAGTTTTCTTCCATCTCACAAGTTTCTTCATCGTTTTTCAAGATTGGTGACTTTATCTTTTTGTTTTTATTAAATTTTAATTTTACGATTTTCCCCATTAAAAGGAGACTACCCACATTTAAATTTAAAATTTTTTTAAATATTTTTGAGAAATAATTCTCGGCCATTTTTCAAACTTGCATGTGAAAATCTTTCATCAAACCATGAATTAATTATATCTAATGAAAAATTCATAATGATATTTTTATCCGTTATTTTGTTGATTGGTAAAAATTCAGAATTTGGAAACATGATGAGTGTCGTTTGAGGGGGTATCAGTCTTTAATATTGGAACCTGTATTAAAGTAATTGCATGTTAGAATATTATTATAAAATTTTAAAAAATTATAAATTAAAATTCAAATATCATTGATTATAATTTGATTAAAAATTTAGTTGAAAGTTATTTAATTTAATCAGATTGAATCCTTCTAAAATGTAATTATTTTTACAAAGTTAAAGTATGCATGCATCATAACAAAGAAATTCCTAGTCGCTAAAAAGCAGGTTATCCGGACTGCTACACTCTAGGATGACCTCTTGGGCTTAAGATAACAGTTTACAGTGCAGCAGTCCGGACAAACAACTTTTTAGCGACGGATAACTCGGAATTTGCATAAATAAATTAAATGCTGCTAGTGCGGTAACATTTCCTTAGTTTAATCTTTATTTTCCGTAAGTATTAACTAATCCTGAATTAGTATAAGCCTTGGTATGCTAAAATACGCATATACCAATTCTTTAACTAACCTTTCTTTTAATTCATTTTTGTTTCCTGATACTTTGTTTTGTTTCAACTTTTGCTTAATCACGGACAAGTTCAGGTTTTCCTTTTCATTTTTTGAATTCATTGTTTTCATTTTGTTGTTATATTTTAATAACTTATCGATGCTGCTGTTACTACTCAAGTTTTGCCTATTCAAAAAGCAGGCGACGCGAGAAACCGGAAGTTAAAAACAACTCTCGATGACAGATATTGCATTCTGGTGGTAGATTTCAGAAACTAAAACAAAGAGTCTCCCATTTCAAAGTAATTGCATTTTAGACTATTGTTATAAAATTGTAAAAAAAATATAAAATAAAATTAAAATATCATTGATTAAAATTTGATTTAAAAATTTAATTGAAAGTTATTTAATTTAATCAAATTGCTTCCTTCTAAAATATAATTATTTTTATAAAGTTAAAGTGTGCATACATCATAAAGAAACTCTGAGTTATCCGTCGATAAAAAATTGGTTATCCGGAACGCTACACAGAAGATCTCTTAAGCCCGCTAATCTACGTATAAAACTGGGCTTAAGATGTGAGCTTACAGTGTAGCGATCTGGATAACCAACTTTTTAGTGATGGATAACTCGGAATTTGCATAAGAAATTATACTGAAATTACATGCTGCTAGTGCGTAAACATTTCATTAATCTTATCTTTATTTTTCCGTAAGTGTTAACGAAGCCTGAATTAGCGTGAGCCTAAAATACACATATGCCAATTCTTTAGTTGGTTTACTAACCGTTCTTTTAATTCACTTTTGTTTCCTGATTATTTAACTCCTTTTTCTTTCAACTTTTGCTTAATCAGGGACAAGTTCAGGTTTCCCTTTTCATTTTTTGAATTCATTGTTTTCATTTTGTTGTTGTTTTAATAACTAATCGATGCTGCTACGTTAACTACTCAAGTTTTGCCTATTCAAAAAGCAGGCGACGCGAAAAACCAGAAGTAAAGAGAACTCTCGATGACACATCGTGCACTCTGGTGGTATATTTCAGAAACTAAAACAAAGAGTTTCCCATTGGCAAGTCCAAAAACCGTCATGAATAATTTTCTGAATGATCCTGACCGCTATGTCAAGCATCCTCATACGGAAAAGCTATCTCTGATTTCTGCAAGAGACAAACAATGCAATGCAAAGTTTTGTCAAGGATGGCATCGACCACCACTAGAACAACATCTTTCAGCATCACCTCATCTCTCAACCTTCAAGTGTCAACTAGAACAACACGTCGAAAAATGAAGTCAAAGCTAATCTTAACTATGAAGCACAAGGAGGCTAGGCTGGCATTGCAAGCAGTACGCATGGAATTCTGATATGTGGAATCTTGTCATCTTTAGTACGAAAAAAGGTTTAACCTAGACGGATCCGATGGTATCAGATTCTATTGGCACGATTTGAGAGAGGACTGTTTTTCAAGATTATACAATGAGGAGAATCCGTGATGAGTTGGATAGTTTTCTCTGCACAGGGAAAATCGAATTTTGCATTTGTTTGCGCAAAATCAAGTGCAGACGACTACCAGGACATTTTAGGGAATTACCTATTGCCATTAAAAGACGAATTGAGTGACCCTGATATTGTTTTTAGCACGATAATGCCCTCATTCATTGTGCTTTGTCAACTCAACAGTGGCTGCGTGATCACGGACTCTGCTTTTGATCGGCCAGCATACAGTGCCGATTCAATCCGATTGAGAATCTATGGGCTAATATGGTGCGAAGCATATACTCCAACGGAAAGCAGTTTGAAGTGAAGAGTTGAAGAAAAACAATAGGTCGCATATCCACAATAGATTTATTTATATAAGGAGCGTTCAAAAAGAAACGAGCCGTAGTCTGGAATGTGCAAACCGGTGACAGAATGATGATATCGTTGCGTGTGTAACAAAGAGTGGTTCCGACAAGAGCGCGGAAGTTCACAGCCCGCCGCTAGAGGGTGACGGTCAAAGTTACGTGAAAGCAGCGCAACGCGCATCAGCTGACTCAACTGTACGCTGCCGCTCGCGACTCCTCGTAATTCTCGGGTTCCGTAGCGATGTCCACTACGTTGCTGTCGATGTCAGCGTTGGCTTCGCCGTTCGAATCCAAAGTCTCTCACTCAAGTCGGGGACTCTCACATAACTCCTCGTTCGTTGTTTCTCGGCTTTCTCGTCGTCGGGAACCGCACCAATTCGCAAAGCTCTTCTCCTTTTCGTCTACGCTTTCTTCCTTCTCTGCATTCCCGGGCTTCTCGGTAATCTTCTTTTTTACAGGGCTCCTTCTCCTCTTCAGAGCTTTTCCTAGTCTCAACCTTCTTGGTCGGTCTCCTGTTCCACCCTGTCTTTTTCTCATTCGCTCTCCACCTTCCTTCCCCGTCTTCTCTTTTCACTTCAATTTCGGCTCGCCCGCTCCTCTCCATTCTTCGAGGGGTCGGCTTCTCTGCCTCTCTTGTTTTATTATTTTTTTTAATAAAAACCTTGCCGTTTTTAATTCTCTCGTTTCGATCCCTCTGTGACCGAAACGTAACTTTTTCCGCTGACAAAGCTATTATAAAACCTTGACCTTGACCATTTCAGATCGCAATTGGGCGTGTCAACAATGCTTTATCTGACTTCCCAAAACTTCAGTTCAACGCCCAAACCCTTCAGTTCTGATTAAACTACAGCAGAATTTTGCCACGCTCTTTTTTCCGTGTACAACTTTTTTCATTTCACTAAGATTTCTATTTATATAATTTTTTTTAAACCATAAAATGGAATTCAATAATGAGGAATCCTTACGACTCGTCGACATACTGTATATCATCGTGTAAGATTCATACGAGAGACTACACTATCGTGAGAACCTGCATTCACGCCTCCCCCCCCTCCCCTCCCCTCTGGATGGGGAGACCGAAGCAAGGGGTGCTTCCTGTCTGATAGCTGCATTTCCAAGAGTTTCCTCATTTCCTCGTGTAAAGAAACAAGTATGTACGCTCACGCATTTGCAACGTTCGTAACAGGAAATAGCGTAACGCAATGGGCATTTGCAACTAGTGTTTACTAGGTTAAGCTTACTTTGTGTATACAAGCTTACTTAGTGTGCACTGGGCATTAAGCTGTCTTCATCAGCATACCTGAACTTAGCTGTCGAAATAAATCTATTGTGGATATTCGACCTATTGTTTTTCTTCAACTCTTCACTTCGGTAAGTGTTCCACAAATTCTCTTAAGGTTTTTATTTTGTTTTTATTTAGTTTGGAAATCAGTTTATTACCCCAAATGACATGAAAATATAATGGGATGACTACAAAACTTGGCTAAGTCAATGGCCGGCCGTCTCATCGACATGATCCATTTAAACGACAAACAAAGCAGATATTAGCCAGTTCGATTTAAGCGTTTTAGTTGATACGAAGTTTAATTCGTTGTATTGTTTCAGTGGCCTTATAATTTCGTCCACATATTTCTATTGAACTGTTGCGAAAACAAGCACTCCCTATCTTTAACTTGTTTGCAATGATTAGTTCTTTTCTGACAACATCTGATCGTATTATATGTTTGTATATATGTTTATATTATATGTTTGTATTTAACATTGTAGCTGATCCGATAATTTGATCCAGGAATTGGTTCTCCAATTTATTTTTGTATTTATTTATTTATTTATTTATTATTTTTCATGTATGTAGTTACAAAACAGTGTCTTACAGTAAATAAAATTATTATTATACAAGTACATAAAAATAAAACATATACACACATATACGTATATTCCCCCGTTTTCTTTTCTTTTTTCCCCTTTCGCCTTTTCTCTCGTCTTATTTATCTTTTATATCTCTGTGATTCCAGTGAATTTTTAACAATTGCACATGTATTCAGAATGACACTCGTTTGCATCAGATGTAGATTGTTTATATTGCGTTATCAATTTTTCCACAGTATATTCGTAGGCTAAGAGACAATAACTGGAACAACTGTGACATTTCGTAACATGTACAGTTTTTGCAGCTCTATTCGTAGGCTACAGTATTTTCTCAGTTTTTCGCCATCGGTCCTCTTAATATTCTCGTCCAATGATATACCAAAATCTATGATGTAGCCAGTGCCTTTACCCTTTTCAATTATTACTATATCTGGTTTGTTGTTTTGAGTAAAATCATCCGTTAGTATTGTCTGGTCATAGTTATCTTTACACGACTGTTTCCATAATAAGTCTGTGGTGTGAATTTGCAGTATGGTTTTTTGATTGTTTGTAATCCATATTTATATGAAATTTCTTCCAGCACAATAATAGCTACACTGTTATGACGGTATAAATAATCAGTGAGAGCTATTATCTGTAGCTCCCAAGTATGTGTTGAATGGTTTCTCCATTGCATCCACAAAATCGGCATTGATCTATAACTTCACCTCTTCCGATAATATATTTTTCATGGTTGCGAGTGCAAACAACTTGGTCTTGAGTTGCCATAGCAAATCCTCGGTTTTTCCCATTAATTCTCTTTGAAGCCATAATGTTGATAAATTCAGGTCATTATGTGCATCTTGTAATTGTGTTATAAGTCGACCGTGTAATGCCATTCTTTTAAGGGTCATTAAATTTGTATCCTGCGTGGCTACTTCCAGCTGTATCCATTTTGTCACATGCTTTTGACTTCAAATAAATAAGATTGCTTAGGAAGGAGGATACGGTTTTTTTTTTCCTAAGTCAAATGTTTTAATTAACAATGAATCATAAACCACTAATTCTTTTTACAAAAGAAATTAATCAAAATTGAACGGAATAGAGTGCGTTCGGCTGAAGTTATGCAATGTTTCAAGTTTAATCTAAAAGATTATCTTCCTCCAATTCTGTTGCTGAGGCGAGAACGAACGAAGCTGTATGCGACACCGCAACAAAGTTGTCACGTATAGAAGAGTAATGCGCAGTGGAAGAACTTAAATTACTTAGAGAGACAACAGAATATTACTTTTCAACAAAACAAAAACATATAAAGTACAATGATAATATGTTGAAAGGGCCACGATCTTGCTTAAGCGCAAGAAACGCATGAGGACAGTGCCTTGCCCACACTGAGGAACGAACCTCTGTTTTACAGAGTCAAAAATGAATTAATTATTCCAAACACACTACGGGCAAAGTGCTGGCGGAATCGCTAGCGAAGTAGCTATAATGCTGTTGCCCGACCCAACGAACACACCTCAGGTTTACAATTAGTAAAACTGAAATACCTATCTTTATATATAAAACTTCAGGCTCAGGGTGCGTCTGTAAATGTTCTAAAAACTTTTGAACCACTTATCCGATTGAGCTAATATTTGCAACATATATTCCTTAGGACCAGAGTAAGGTTTACATGTCCCTAAAGTAGGGGGGGAAGGGGTAAAAATCATATATCTTGGTTTATGTTTGTTTGTTTACTCAAGAGATGGCGAAAGAGTTTGTTTTCCTTGAAACCGAAACTGGACTAACGAAAAAAACTTCCGTTTTCCTCCGGATGTGTAGTACTGTTTGCACATTTCAAGTAGGAAACGCAAGTTTTTTGCTGTCCTGCTTCTGCGCAGTTACTGCAGTTTCGGTTTCAAAGAAAGGTCTATATAAAAATTCAGGGTGCGTCTGTAAATGTTCTCAAAACTTTTGAACCACTTAACCTTTTGAGCTCATACTTGCACCAAATGTTCGTTAGGTTCAGGGTAAGGTTTACATGTGTCCGAGTGTCAGGTTGGCTCAAAGGGGAAAGGGTAAAAAATAATATTTTGCTTGATCTGTCTGTCTGACATGAGCCTACGATATGCGCAGATCAACAATGGGCGAGGTCAAAAATGCTAACACCGAGTTGAGTCAACACCACCTAAAGAGAAAGCCTGAGCGCGGAAACGTCATACATTGTTAAAACGTCATAGGGAGTCATCTCGAGGCTAACGAGAAATACAGGCTCCGGCACTGAAAAGTCACCTGACCAAGATAGGTCTATTAACAATCCAATCTTCATTGTTTCCAACAACGGATAAAACACTAATTGTTAAATTACAAGATGGAAACAATTAAAGTTACATTGTTAATAGACCCATCTTGGTCATGTGACTTTTCAGTGCCGGAGCTTGTCTTTCTCGTTAGCCTCGGAGTCATCTTTAATCGCATTTCTACCAATAATAAGCCCTAAATTATGACTAGGTATGATGACGTAACAATGTATGAAATTCCCGCGCTCAGGCTTTGAATAGAGGTGGTGTTGGTTGAGTTAGTGAAGAAAGCCATTGTTGCTACGACAGTCAACAATACGTTAACAATCGAGCAATAATCATTGCTTCACCAATCCAACTCAGTATTTGCATTTTTGACCTCGCCCAATGTATGTCATGTCCTACAATGCAGAGTAAAGTTTCTGCAACAATAGGGCATAAAAATTACTTCGGCTATGGTCATGGATGAAGAAATACAGGATGGGAAACTCCATTGTTTAAAGCGTGTTTTTTTTTTCACTGGCGCTCTCTGGCCATTTGCGTGGGCATTACTCTCTGTCTAGCAGACAACTTTACTTTTCCTTATTGGCCTCGATGGCTCAGTGGTTGCGTGATCTCCTCTGATCAACACCTCCTAGACAGAAGGCCTGATAACGGAAACGATCATACATTGTTACATCATCATTAGTCGACCAAATTTAGGGCTTATTATTGGTAGAAATAGGATAAACAATGGTCGACTGATGATGATGTAACAGTGTATGACGTTTCTGTTATCAGGCCTTCTGTCTAGGTGGTGTTGCTCTGATGCCCGTAGATGTGGCTTCGATCCCGGCCGAGGACGACGAGGATTTCTGCAGCGGGAAAATACTATTATAAAAAAGAAAGAGCGAAAATGTATACACTCACTCATTCATTCATTCATTACAAAATCTCCAGAACTATGAAGCCTGCAAACTTGAAATTCGGCAGGTATATTTCTCTCGGCTTCTAGGAGATAGTGGGATAAATTCTAAGCAACTTCTTTCATCTTTTTCTCTGGGGCATTGTTTTTAGATAAAAAAGTTGAAATCCTACCTGCAGGAAACAGTTGTTTGGAATCTGCGGAGACACTTAAAGACATTGGTATACGAGACACCAGTGGGATCCGATGAAGAGCTGGTAGCCGGAAACGCCATAGCTGCGGACCAGATTCGCGAAGAACAAGGAACTTTTGAAGTTTTTACGTCAGTCCATGCGGCGCCGTTGTGAAGCCTGCATTCATGCCAAAGGGAGTGAATTAGAACACTTATTATTGATGAACATAGGAAAGAAAATTCCACAGCCTGGATTCGAACCAGGAACCTTCTGCTCACCGTGCAGACGTGCCAACCAATTGCGCCACTGTGGACATGGAAGCATTAACGCTATTTACATGTTCTTAGGGCTGCTTGGAGCAGTACCCAGTTTGTAGATTTTTATTTGTTTTTTAAAAATTTTGTATTACGAAAAATTCTAATAAAAAGATATTCATTAGAAGCGTCATATACTATTTTATGTTTGTGCAAAATTTTAACACTCTTTCTTTAGTAACAAAAAAGTTATCGAGTTTTGGTCCGAACTTTCCTACTGTGTATAATCGTTCTGCGATTGTAAGCGTATTGGAACTTTTAAAGTTTTGAACCCAATTTTATCAATGAAGACAAAGAGATAGAGAGTGGGTCTTGAAGACATTCCTATTCAACTTATTGAAGGTCTTTAAGAATCCGAAATCAAATTTCAGAAATTCAAAATTTTTACTGCACAAGCAAAGTCTTGGGGGTAGCAGTCCTATGGAGGCAGAGTCTATGAGTATTTATTGATAAATATTGTATTTTTGAAATTCTGACTTCTGATTCTTAAACACATGAAAAATTAGAATAGAAATGTTTGTAAGACACACTCTCTATCTCTTTGACTTCATCGATAAAATTAAGTTCAAAACTTTAAAAGTTCTACACTTTCAGGGCCTCTATCTCCTAAACGGTTGGATCAATTGAAAAAACACCAAGAATAAAACATTTCTTGAAAACTGTGTACAATCTGAATATAATATTAAAATAGGGGTTACTATTTAGCATTTCAAAGTACCCCCCCCCCCCCAACTAATGAATTTTCCCCACGAAATAACTCACTATTGATTATGGACATTTTTTCAGAACAATGTTAATTTCCGAGATATCTGCCATGTTACCAGACTTTTTGACACCCTGTATATCAAACAACTTGGAATGATGTGTCATGAATGAGAATATAAATTAAAATTATTGATAGTCTAAATTGGTTCAAAAGCACCTGGGATTTAGTGGAACCATTGTGGTTCACTGAAACTTTCTATGCTAATATGTGGCATGTAATATATCAAAACACTTCGAATGATGCGTCATGAATTTATATAACGTAATGATAATCCAAATTGGTTCAATGCTACGTGGTTTAATGGTATCATTATGGTTCATTGGAAGTTTCAATGCTAAGATATGACATGTTATATATCAAACAACTTGGAATGACGTGTCACAAATGAATACAACGTAAAATTAATGATAGTTGAAATTGTTTTAAAGGCGCCTGGTTCAGTGGAACCATTATGGTTCATTGGGACATTCAATGCTGAGATGTGGCAAGTTATATATGAAACAACTTGGAATGGTGTGTAATGAATGACTACAACGTAAAATTAATGTTAGTCGAATTGGTTCGAAGGCACTTGCTTTAATGGTACCATTATGGTTCACTGGAACTTTAAATGCTAAGATATGGCATGTTTTATATCAAACAACTTGGAATGATCTGTCATGAATGAATATAAAGTCAGATTATTGATAGTCGATATAGGATCAAAGGCGCCTGGTTTAGTGGAACCATAATGGTTCATTGGAGCTTTCAATGCTAAGAAATGGCATGTAATATATCAAACAACTTGGAATGATGTGTCAGAATTTTTATAACGTAAAGTAATGATATTCCAAATTGGTTCAATGGTACGTGGTTTAATTGTATCAATATGGTCCATTGAAACTTTCAATGCTAAGCTATGACATGTTATATATCAAACAACGTGTCATAAATGAATATAACGTAAAATTAATGATAGTTGAAATTGTTTTAATGGCACCTGGTTTAGTGGAAACATTATGGTTAATTGGACCATTCAATGCTAATATATTGCATGTAATATATCAAACACCTTGGAATGATATGTTATAAATTAATATAACGCAAAATTCTTGATAGTTAAAATTGGTTCAAAGGCACCTGGTGCATGTAATACAAGGTGGGGCAATGTAACTTCCGTTTTTGAAATGTGCGCAATTCAGGCTGCAGCGGGACAGGGGTGGTCTCATTCCACAGGCGTAGTTCTAAAGTTTTGTTCTCTTCCAGTTCAGTCACCATGATATGTCGGAACAGTGAAGTGTGAGTGTTTGCTGTCGAGGCCTGTTTTTCGAACGGTTCATCTGTGATGGCAACCCAGCGCGCCTTTCGATGGTGGTTCAGTACACCCCGTTGGGCCGTGTTCCGGACCGAAAATCAGTTGTTACATGGATCACTACGCTCAGACAAACATCGAGTACGACAAGCCAAAGATCTGGATTCCCTCGGCCAATCAGATCACGTGTGAACATTGAGGCAGTGAGAGCTTCAATTTTGCGATCTCCACGGCATTCTGCGCGCAAACATGCGTTTGCCGTTGGACTTTCCGTTCAATGAGGCGAATTCTTCACGACGACCTTCATTACTATCGTTACAAGCTGGCGATTGTGCAGGAACTCTCCGAATGCGACTTCAATTTCCGGGGGAAATCATGTGAGGTACTTCTCAAAAACATTCCTGAGGACACAATTGTTTTTTTCAGTGATGAAGCCCATTTTAACTTAACTGGATGAGTCAACAAACAGAACATGCGCTACTTGATCGACAACAACCCCTGAGAATTGCATCAAACGCCTTTGCATTTATCTAAAGTCACAGTGGTGTGTGCAATTTACTAAGCTGGGGTTAATGGTCCTGGTTTATCGAAGAAAATGAGGTAACAGTGACAGTGAATTCAGACCAGTATGTGAACATGTTGGAGGAAATTTTTTCCACGACTTCATGAATTGAACTTAGGGGTCATTTGGTTCCAACAGGATGTAGCAACAGCTCACACTTCAAAGGCATCAATGGCTATTTTGATGGAACACTTCCCGGAGTACCTCATCTCATTAAGGGGCGATTTGGAATGGCCAACCCGCTCCCCCTATTTGACCCCTTGCGGTTTTTATGGTGTTTTTTTTAAATGCCGCGGTTATGTTAACCGTCCTAGGACCCTGCAAGACCTGAAAGCGAACAACCGGGCAGAAATTGCCGAATACCCCATGCAATGAGCAACGCCAGAAATTGGCTTATTCAGTGTATGGACCAGGGAGAGCGTCATCTACCTCATATGATTTTCAAGACTGTCTAAAACAAAACTTTAAATGTGTACCTAAATTATAAATAAAATATATAAAACAAAATAGGTTTTATTGGGTTTTGAAATCAGGAAGTTATGTTGCCCACCCTGTATATCAACCACTTGGAATGATGTGTCATGAATGATGTGTAAAGTTAATGACAGTCGTAATTGGATCAACAATTGCAACATTTCATAAAAAACAGCCCGAACAACGCCGGGTAAACAGCTAGTACTACTATAAACTAGGGCGGACTGCGACTCGCGAATCGCTTTCTTGACCAATAATTTAGAGCGAACCGTTATTGATTGTTAAGAAAATGACTAACTAAATTCTTTAAATTGATATTAATTTTTATTGTTGAAACAATTTCATTTTAAACTGCGTAATTTGGCAAGTTCTTCACGCCTAACCTTCCACGATGCATGGTTGTTGATATTAATCAACCGCGGCTTTGCAAATGCCGGTTCGATCAATAAACCGTTGATGGTCTTCACTCGTGAAAATGCCACGTACGACAAGCCAAGTCCAAATTCTGAATCACCAATGTCTATGACTGCTTTATCAACAGTGATTCCTTGTGCTTTGTATCTGGTGATTGCATAGGCTAACTTAAGCGGAAATTGCTTACGCGTACAAGATACTCCTCCTTTTTTGAAGCCAACGGCGATCGGTAAAATGGGAACTGCTTCATTGGTTAATGTTGGTCCAGTATAGGTTGTGAATTTGACGAGAATGCACATCGGCAGTTCATTCAAGTGGTTGCGAGTTTCAGTTGGCGAGTAGACAAGGTCGACAACCACACCAAAAAGATATTGTGATTACGCTGTGAACTTCGGAATTTGGCCTTAAAAATCGAATGTGCAGAGCAAAATTTGCGAAGGGCTTCGCCGTATTTTGTATGTCAAAAATTCTATTTGCACGCGCAATGTTTGTTTACGTTTTTCTCAATGCATTCCTATGGGAACAATTGAAGGGTGATTATTCCTCGATGGTAGGTCGGATTTGAAAAATTTTTTTTTCTTGACCATCACCATGGTCATGCGCATGCACGTGCAAATTTTCATTGTTGTGACTATTACGTGTCAAAAGTTTTATGCGGTCATCGAATTACACTTGTCGACTGTTAACAGAGCTTCGCTTACGCTTCGCTCTAAAAAAACAGGTGATAAAAGTTCTAAGAACTCGATAAAATGGTCTCAAAAATCGATGGTGCAGAAAAAAATTTGCGAAGGGCTTCGCCATATTTTCTATGTTGAAATTATTATTAGCGCGTGCAATTGTTTGTTTACATTTTTTTCAATGCATTTCAATGGGAACAGCTAAATGGTGATTATTCCTCGATGGCTGAACCGATTTTTAAAATTTTTATTTAGTGACCATCAGGATGGTCATGTCCAGCTGTGTGCAAAATTTCATTTGTCTATGTTCTCTGGTTCAAAAGTTTTATGCGCACAAAGAATTTTTCGCCTGATAACAGAGCTTCGCTAACGCTTCGCTCTAATGAAGTAAATAAACTAATCCCGCTCGCCCCCTCCTAGGGCAATGCAACTTTAGCCGCGGTAATAGAGCAGTATATTTGATCTGCTCACTGCTAAAGGGATTAAGGAAAAGAAATCCCAGTACGGGATGTCACCAGACGCAGTCTGGCCAAATTTAATGAATTTGTCGAAGTTCACAGGTAAGTATTTAAAATTGTTACCAAACAGCGGTATAACCAGGAGCCTATTGAAGTGAGAAGAAAACAGGGTGCTCGACGTACGACCAACAGTTTTCGCTGCTATATCCGCTGCACCGTACTCAAAAGGCGACGCAAAGTAGTTTGGATTTAGGCTGCAAGCCGTTGATAACTAAGGATAAAAGAAAAGAGAAACTAGATTAGCCATGCAAGACGCGCTAAACTAATTTACGAGCGGCCTTGCGAACTAAGGCCCGGATTCACAAAAATGTCGTTATTAATGACGTCGTACAGTAACGATGTCGGTAAATTTTGCAATTTTACGATTTGTCTTAAATGCAAATCACAATACGCGTCGTTAGCCTTCTTAAACACAAAGACGAGAAAACAGTAGTCTGATTTCGAGAGTACGGAAATGACGTCTTCGTCTGCTTGAAAACAGCCAATAAGAATCCCGACTACAGCGGAAGTAAGGAAAATGGATAAAATTCGAAAGCGAAAGCAACAATTTACTTCTTCGGAATAGTAGTTGCTGAGTACGAAAATAAATAATAAAAGCACTCTTTCTAGAAATATCAAGTGCAAAAAAAATAGAAATTATTTTTATGAAAATATCAAATGCTGATACAGCAGCATTTGATAGAGAGAAATTTATTCGAAACTCAATACCTTTAGGCCGGGAGGGGGGGGGAGCGATTGAACAAGTTCGCCGATTTGCTATTCCATTTGTATATCGACTGAGCCTCTCGATCGATTGAAAAATCACATCTCTAGAAAATCCACAGTATCGAATATGTTCGATTACTGATATTTCATTAATGCTGAGTCACGATAATCAAAACATCAGAATACGACGTCTTTCTTCGAAGTGTGCAAGCCTTTCGCCATTTTAAACATTCTGTAACGATTCTATAGCGACAGCTCTGAGCTGTGGTTATTTAACGAGGTTTTCGTTTGCGAGAGGTTTTGTGAATAGCAATAAACGTCGTTAGACGCCGTAACGACGAAATGTTGTCGATAAGTCGCTAACGACGCTTTTGTGAATCCGGGCCTATAAGCTTCGCAGAGAGAGCGGCGCTTAATTTTTTGTTTCTGACGTGTAGCAACAACGCTCGGCGACACACAAATTGCGCTATGGTCGAGCGAGTCAGTGGCAAAGGTTAAGCTACGCGCCCGAGCGGGAAAGATAATGACATTTATGAGTGAGAGGAAACGAATGAGATCAGTGGTGGTCATTAGCTGACCAAATTTTGACCCACCTTATATAAGGAACGAACGCACCCAATCCATGAAGCCAGAAGGCCTCATGCGTCCATGGGGTGATCCAAGTGCTGAATCCGGGCGGTATCAAGGCGGGGTCCAAGAGTCCACTCTGTAGGAGAATTGCGGAGTCCAAATACGCTGCGAGGACTAGAGTCCTCAAGGCGTAGAAGTCCCTCGGGGCAGGAACGATACTCATGAAGGACGTTGTAGGAGCTGGCCACACTCGCAGCGACGGGCATGTGGTCTACGCAGAGACAAATGAAAGGAAAATTTGTCTCTGGGTCTACGTCCAAATTCGCCTCGTCGAGCTGCTCGTTTATCGCAGGAGCTGAGGAGTTCATGAAACGATAAGAAAAAACAGTCAAAGACACACGCACATGGCCAAACGACGTTACGGAGCATTTTTCCTTTCGCTCGTCCGTCGTTCGTGCTTGTTTCCTCGCAAACTAGCGGAACTCGTCGGCCGTCTCCGACCTCTTCCGTGATTCACCTCTGTCTCTCGGTCGAGCTCGGCACGCTGTTTGCGGAGCGGAATTCTCCGTGTACGTTCCTCACGGTTCCCACGTTTCTCTCCCAGCTCATAAATTCAGGGAAGAGGGAGAACGGTTCTCACGGTTCTCCCTCTTCCCTGATAAATTTCCCGCTCGGAATTTGAACCCTTGCGCCGCTATGCTTTCTCGATCTCCGACGCTCCCAGAGACAAATGAGAAAAAACGCTCCGCTTTACTTTCATTTGTCTCTGGACGTTCCCTCTTAGGGATCATCCACAAATTACGTCATCCATCCAAGGGGGGAGGGGGGGATCGCGGAATGCTGACAAAGAATGACAAGCGGGGGTTGTGGGGTTTTGCCCAAAATGACAGTCATCACTAATCAGTTTAAACTAATTTACATACATAAATAAATGTAAATTTATAATAGACTTGAGGAAAATTTTGAGACGCAACCACTCCATTTTCACACGGAAAGTGCAGGGAATTAATTACATGAAAATACGAGACGGTTTTACCACAGTTTGAAAGAGATATCTTTCATCTGTGGTTTTAGATAGATTGCATTATTACATGTTGCACAATGAATTAAGAACAGTGATATCCAGGTTCAAATTTGCAACAAACTTTATTTTCATTTTTATACGCGTTTTATTTTAAACCATCTTCAGTTAAAAGTTACAAGATTTAATATGTGAGCAATTTATAATCTAATTAACATATAATTATAATTGCGCCCATATGGACAATCTTTCATCCCCAGTCAATCATGGGAGAAATTGACACGAGTGGAGAGTGAATTTCTAGCAATTCAGTAAATGGAGAAATTTTTGAACAAATATACAGGGTGTTTTTGAATTGAGTACAGATTTTACATATGGATTAATCGTATTTTACAAAGGGGTCGGATACCATGGAATCTCCTTGACGAAGTTTTTCCTAAGACTTTTCAATAAACAAGCACGTGCACCTTGAAATTACTTTAAAAGTTATTACAGTAGATTGCTTGTGTTAATTGTTAAAAATAAAATAATCTAGGCCTACCAACGCACACTGCGTCCCGGTGTCATTTGATTGTTCAATGCAGTATTGTAAGTAAACGGAGCTGCGGGGACCCCATGTTCATATGACAAAAAATACTTCTAACGACCTCTTCTATCACTCCCAAAAAATCTGTACTCAATTCAAAAACACCCTGTATAAGAGAATATTATAAACACATAAATTATAAATAAACTGATTAAATAACAAATTGTTAATCATTTAATAACACTGGACAACAAAATTTCAAAAAGTTCATGCTTCCGAGATGAAAGTAGTCATTTCTGAATGAATTCAATGTGCTGAACACGAATATGACTAAGAAAAAGCTGAATTGGCTATTGTTTCTTAGTAATTTGTAAACGAGGAATGTTTATTTTGTGTGGTTCTGCCAATGGTCGGTGCTGTACATTCTTTTCTCCAGGCTTAAAAGATGCTCTTGGAGGCCATTCTTTCTTGATGTAGTGCAAATCGATTGCTCTGCTGTCCCATAGACAAAGAAAATAGCAGTACTTTGTATCTCTCTGCTGCAAACCTATCAACAGAGACACTACCTTCAGATTAGCACAGATCTACCAGCCATATTTACTCTAGTTAATCCTCTCCAATAGCTGCTTTAGACTGTCCTACGTCTCCTTCATGTACACAGCATGCCCGATAGTTATAGATGGAAGATGATTCCCGTGATTCTGAAAAACCGAAAGAACCTATACAATGGACAACACATCAATATCTCTGCAACGAGAGCCAATCAACTCTTTTCAATGTGATATTCGTGTTCAGTACGTTAAATTCATTCAAGTTTGGGTATTTTCACCTAAGAAGCAATTTCGTTGTTACCCAGTGTAATTAGCCATGTTAACAAACCAATAGGCAAGTGATTAAATATGTAAATATGGACGGATTTAATGAGATATACTGTATGTACCCCTTATATTTATATAACTATACCCAATTTAGGATAAATATAAACGTATACGAATAAAAGCATAAGATGAGAAACAAAACTCTGAACTCTTAACCCAGTGCTTAAGAAGTATTAACTGACAAACCGTGGGGAAAAGCAGATACCTAACATTTTTTTTGGAATAACGAACAAACCAATTTATTTACAGCACTTCCACAGGGAAATCCCATTCATCTCGGTGACCGGTTTCCAATTTTGTTTGTAACACTTGCACTTTCTCATAAAGTTATCTCAATTACTCCCATATGATGCATATTGTCAAAGTGTGCAGGAAAACTAGCACAAACGTGTTTGCCAAATTTGTGGTCTTTATTTCTTTTCTGTCAAGTGCATGAAATTCCAGCAAGCAATTCATGGCGAGACCTCTAATTTGAATCTCCTGCTACAACACTTGCAGTCGTAGATAATATTACCTGCAAACAAGGAGAGATAGACTTGCACTCATCTGCCAGGCATGTCAATATGAAGTCGGAATTTTTGTACAGAAAATACACGTTTATTATATGAAAATGATAATAAATATTTTATTCGAAGTAATGCCCATCGTTGGCTATAAATTTTTTTCCACCTGTCTGACAATTTGTGGATGCCATACCAAAAAAACTGTTGCTGTTTTGAAGTATACCAGTCATCGAGCCATTTTCCTACATTTTCGTAATAAGTGAAGCGCGGTTTCAGCAAGTGCGTGTCCCATCGATCCAAATAAGTAGTAGTCGGAGCCAAGTCTGATGAGTAAGCCGCATGCGAAAGTATTGTCCAACTAAACGCCTCAATCATTTTCTTGACCAAGTGTGGTGGTGCATTATCATGAAGCAAAGTCACTTTGTGTTGCCTTTTTTTTTTTTTTTGATATTCTGGTCGTTTTTCACTCAAAGCTTGATTCAAATCGATCATTTGTTGTCGTTAGCGTTCGGTAATAACGGTTTCGCCAGGTTTCAGCAGCTCATAATAGATAACTTTGTGTCTTCCACATTCTTCGTTTCTCATGTCAGAAACGCCACTTTTGAATTTTTTAAACCACTCAAAGCGCTGTGATTTACCACTCAGCGTAAGCTTCGACTAGCATTTAATGCGATTCTGCAGCAGTTTTCTTCAAATGGTAACAGAAAATCAATGCTGTACGCAAATCGTAGTTTCCAGGCACAAAATTCGACATGTTCAACGCTATTACAAACTATGCTGTTGTATGTGAGTTGAAAATCTTTGTCAGATGTCAGAGTAAGAAAATGGCACCAACGACCCCATTTGACGGTAAATACATTGGCAGCGAGGGCCATTTATAGGTAAATTCCGGTTTCATATTTACAGGCCTGGTATTAAAGATGATGATGATTTTTGTGTGGCTTAGCGAATTTGTTATTTCTGACGTGTTCGTTCCTGAACCAACCTCAAAAAAATACGTCTGTAATAATTAAAGATTTGGAGATTTGGGCTACCTCACCATGGATTAAAGATGTGTAAATATTTCAATAATTGGTATATTTTTCCCTGAATGTTTGCATTGTTTTTATTTATTACCTCGTTACATCTTGATTAATAGAATTTAATTGTCACTTTTCGTGTCAGGATGACGTATGACCGAAGGGGGGGGGAGGGTTTACAAAAATATGACGTGTGCTGACACAGGGGGGAGGGGGGTATAAAATTATTTGGAAAAAGGATGACGTAATTTGTGGACGACCCCTTAGGAACTTCTACCACCATCGAGCTTAATCTCTCATTATCGTCAAGAGATGGCGTCTCGCTAAAACCAAGCTTAGGATGCCTGGATGCGAATTTCCTTTTTGCAGCAAGAATAAGCAATATACCTCAGAAGCAACCAATAGAACGACGCTTCTCCGCCGACGTCACCACAAAGCATGTGCTGCCCGTTCGTTCACTTCGCTCGCTAAAGACTCCCGCCATCCACTGGAAGAACGAAATTTGTTATTCGTACAAAATACTCACGTACTAAACTGTTTTTACAAAATATTTTGAAAGCTAGATTATAGAGAATCAAATTAAGCTTTAAAAAACAAGATACTTCATATTAAAAATTTCATTTGAACACATAGTTTCATCAGCTTGATATGGTTTATCACACATATATTGAGAGACTGTAACTATTAATAAAGTTTTTAACTACACACTAATTTATACTGAAATGGTATAGGTACAAAGTGTGAGAGTTTCTTAAATTTTCGTTGTTTTAATATTCACTCTGCAAAGATCTGCAAAAATAACTACTTGAAATTATGCTTATTTATAAAACATGGAAATGTGATAGTAAGTTGCAAACAAAAGTGAGAAACAATTGCAAACTACAAAATACCTACTCAATTTTGAATCGTAAATATGACAAAATTGTTTTACGTACAGCAAAGGTTTAGCTTTTAATGATCTTGCTATATTATTATCAAATGATCCCGTAATTATCATCTCGTCAGCAAATGCCCTTGCGTTCCCTCTCGCTTGGTTATTCAACATTTCTCTTTCCCAAGGGATTTTTCCCTCCAGCCTTCGCATTGCCAAAATTATCCCTCTTTATAAAAAAGGTGACTCTTCCATTTTTTCCAATTACCGTCCTATCTCAATTCTTCCTTCGTTCTCTAAAATCTTTGAAGGCCTCTTTTTTGCCCGTCTTTCCTCCTACATACTTAATAATAATTTGCTTTCTTCTACACAGCATGGCTTCATTCCTAAACGTAACATAACCACAGCTTGTTTTGAACTGACCGAATTTATCATTTCCAATATGGCTAACAGCAAGTTTGTTGTATCTCTCTTCGTTGATTATTTCAAGGCTTTTGACTCCATTCCTCATAATCTCCTTCTTTTTAAGCTGTCTCACTTTTTTAATATCCGAGGCCCCCCATTAGATTGGATCACAAGTTTTTTATCAAATCGTGTTTACTCTTTAAGTTTATTTAATTTATTCTCTGATCCAGTTATTCGTAACACCGGAGTTCCCCAAGGTTCTATCCTCTCTCCCCTTCTTTTTAATTTGTTCATTAACGATCTTTCCTATATACTTTCCCCTGTATCTCTTATTCTTTATGCCGATGATGCCACTCTATCACTTGCGGATTCTTCCCTCTTATCTATTGAACATAAGTTTAATACTATTCTTCATAATTTCTTCCTTTGGAACAATACAAATCACTTACAACTGAACCTTGATAAAACTACGTATATAATTTTTACCCAACATAATAAAAAATTTGACACCAATACCTTCTCGCTTAAATATAACTCTCAATATATCACACCCTCTAAGTCCTTTAAATTTTTGGGAATTTACATATCCCACAATCTATCTTGGGACACACATATTAATTCCCTTGCCTCCACCTTAAATTCGCGTCTCGGTTTATTTTCCCGTCTCCATTACCTTCCCCCCTATATCTTATTGTTGCTTTACTACGCATTAATTCACTCCACTCTCACCTATGGTATACAATTTTGGGGATCTTCCACCAAATCTAACCTTTCACGTCTTTTCCGACTCCAAAAATGGTTTCTTCGAATTCTCTTGAAACTCCGAAAACCATCCTCTGTCTCTCACTTATTTAATTATGTTGGTATTACTCCCATTCATCAACTTTACATTTTTCACCTGGCAATGTTTATTTATAAATCTCTTAACAATCTTTTACTTACCTCTTTACATCATTCTCCTTTTATCCCCATCACTACTCCCGCATACAATATCCGCCATTATATTCCCTTCACTCTTCCCCTGATTAGTCGTTCTTACCAATGTAAAAGCGTTTCTACTTCAGGTCTAAGAACTTTGGTCCAGCCCACCATCTGAAATCCGTTCTTCTTCTTCAACCAACAATTTTAAAATTAAACTTCTATCCCACTTGCGCAATTCTAGCTAAGTTTTTTTTTTCTATATTTCTTTTATAAGTTATACAGATTGTTTATTATATTCATTTTTATGTCCCTAATTATATTGTTCTTATTATGTCTCTTTTATATGTTCCACAGACTGTTTTTTCTGCCCACCCAGGGGACCTAACTCGTCGGCTTTTTGCCATACTGGCCCCGGGTGGATGCACTGTACCCCTCTGAAATAAATAAAATAAAATAAAAAAAAAAATAAAAAATATCTAATTTTCTGGATTCAGGCTGCTAGGAAATTTCAAACTGCATTAGAATTTTTATTTGAAATAAATTAAAAATTAAATAATTACAAATTTTTGAGAAAATCAACATACAGGGTGATTCAAAACTCAATGTACAAACGTTCAGGGAATGTAGTATGGATGATCCTGAGCAAAAACGTTCCTATGAACATGGGTCCGAATTTGAACGATAACTGAGATATGAACAGATATAAAAATGCCACCACCATGATCAAAAATTTAATAACTCAGGTTCTATTTCATCTGGAAGATGAAATTTAGGAAAATAATAGCGAACATACAACTGTGTATACCGTTAAAATTTGATCGAATTCTATCGAGTAGTTTCCGAGTTCCGCAGTCAACATCGTAAGATGTGTTGGTTGGTACTCACAAGTGAGCACGCGTTACGCAGTGAAAGTGTAACTGGGAAACTTTTCATTAGAATTCGATCAAATTTTAACGTTCTATGACTATACAGTGTTTATACCCTATTTTTTTCTCAAATTTTTGTGTGTAGTTAAAAACTTTTTTAATATTCAGTTATGGTCTATCAATAAACAGAGTGAGTCAAAAGTCTGTTACCCCTGATAGAATTTCAAAACAAATCTGTTCCAGGCAACATGTAGGAAGTTAGGTAGGGATTAAACAATGGTGGTGTCAATTTTGACCTTTGACCTCGAATTTTGCGCCTTCCAATTTGTAACCGATACACAGGTAGAGAAAAGTTTTCAATTGCACAGTTGTAGAGCTCAAAACGCTGATTTTAACAAAAAAAAAGAAAGAAATATAAAATAAACCCAGTCATTGACGTACAATGGCTGCAAAATATGGAGGTGCTCAATCATGCTGGAATCACATGCGGCGGAACTGCACTAAAGGCAAGTTGTCTAAAAAGTCTGAGACGAAGCCATACAAAATCTTTTCAACCATTGTAAAAAACAGGTCCCACCTAGATGCCATTCCATAGTCCACACCACATATTTATTCTCCAGTTCTGCTGATCTGTTGCATCTCGCAGACATTGGGGGTTCACATCTGCCTAGTAATAAAGGTTATGTTTGGTAACTACTCCATCTCGGGAAAACTGGGCCTCGTCTGACCACAGAATATACATAACAGAACAGGAGTTTGCAAAACTCCATACATTGATCATAATTCTATGCTTTCAGTTCTTGATGGCAGTGCACATGGAAGCGGTGGAAATGATTTGTATCTTACACAAACATGTGTGCCCTCGGCGAGAGCGGCAAGACCTGCGCTTTAACGCTCTTGGCCACCGAGCCAGCTATAGTGTTTATTTTTAATCTTTTTTTTTTTTTTTTGTTAAAATCTGCATTTTGAGCTTGTCTGAAATTTTTCTCTACCTGTAACTGTTACAAAGTTACAAATTGCAAATTTGACCACCACTATTTACCCCCTACGGTGGTTAAACTTCCTATATGTTGCCTACAAAAGATTTATCGTATCTCCACTCGTTTTGAAATTGTATGGGGGGAAGGGGACAGATTTTTGACTCTCCCTGTATTATGTATAAGTAGTTCATGCATAATTTACACTTCGAGCTGATGAAACTGTGTGTTCAATTGAATTTTTTTAATATGAAGTATCTTATATTTTTAAGCTTACGATGATTCTCAAAAGTCTGACTTTCAAAATGTTTTGTAAAAGCAGTTTATTATTTGAGTATTTTTGGAAAAACCGAGTTACTGTGGATAAATATAAAGGCACAGAAGAAAACACAACCACTTGTCCACATTAAAGTTTAATAACCCGTATGCGCATTTCGACTACCCTTACAGTCATTAAGCGTCGTTCTATTGGTTGCTTTTGAGGTATGTTGCTTATTCTTGCTGCAAAAAGGAAATTCGCCCCCCGGAAATTGACAGTTAATCTGTCAATTCCAAAGGACAGATACGTTGAATAGCTCGTTTCAAGCGTCTTCCGTCTGGAAGTGTCAACATAACGGAACGTATTTTGTTGTCCCGTCCAGGAAAAAGTTCGTGAATGCGAGCCATCGTCCACGTTTGTTTTGGTAATCCTTCTTCACATATCATGACAACATCACCGGTGTTGAAGAACTTCTGGTCTTTAGGTGATGAAAATTTCTCAAAGTTAGCAAATATTCATTGGGCCAACGACGCCACCATAGCTTGATTAACCGCTGGCGATATTTCCACCTACGAAAAAACTCAAAAGAACAAATATTAGTATCATCAATTTTATTATAATTAATTAAAGGAAGATCTGTAATCCGTCTTCCTATAAGCAAATGAGATGGAGTTAGTGGCTCAACAGTATCCTCGCTTGTTTCACAAGTTATAGGTCTGGAATTTACAGTAGCTTCTACTTCAATCAATACGGTTTCCATTTCAACTTGAGTTAACAATGCTTTTCCCAAAAGTTTTTTCAAACATGTTTTTATACTACGAATCATTCTCTCCCAATAGCCACCCCACCAAGGTGCTCTATCCACAATAAATGACCAGTTTATTTGCCGATGAACACAAAAATTTTGTATGTATTGCTTATTGGCGGAAGAAAAGAGATATTTCAGTTCTTTATCAGCCCGTTTGAATGTGCGAGCATTATCTGAACAAATTATTTTTGGGACACATCGTCTCCCTATAAATCTTCTCAAACCTAATATAAACCCTTCTGTGGTATAATGAATGGCACGTGTAGTAGCACAAGCAAACAGAACTATGTAACTCTTTTTCATGATTTTTCAAAAATAATGGTCCAGCAAAATCTATTCCACAGGTTTCAAACGGGGACGACGTTTTACTCTATTAGCAGGTAGAGGGGCCATAATCTCGGAAGTGGGTTTCAGTCTTTGTTTTTTACATGTTAAACAGCCTTTTATATATTTCTTGTCACATTGACGTAATCTAGGGATCCAATATCTACTTCTTATTTGCGTCATCGTCTCAGTTACTCCTGCGTGCAATATTAATCGATGTTGTTGTTCAATAATTAGTTTGCTGACATAATCATCTGGTGGTAAGATCATGGAATGACGTTGAAACTCTTGTAATTCGGCTGCCTGCAAACGTCCTCCTACTCGTAAGATTTCGTTTTCGTCTAAAAACGGGTTCAAACTGATTATAGAAGAGTTTGAAAGTATTGGCTTATTTTCTTTCAACGCTACAATTTCATTTCTGTATGTATTCTGTTGCATTGCTTTCACCCAATATAATTCTGCTCTGTGCAATTCGTGTACTGTAAGTGGTCCAATCACTTTCGCACCTTTGTAATTATTGATGGCTCGAAAGATCCAAGCAGTTACACGTACTAACTTGTACGTATTACCATATCTTATGACATCTAATAATGGTTCTTTGTTGAGAAGTACATTAACTGTAACAAAATTTCCCTCTTCAACATCTTCGTTTGTGTCGAAGTAAGCTTGCTTATCAGAAGTCTCTTGGAGCCATGAGGGGCCATTCCACCATATAAAGGTGATGAAGCTAAGTTGGTTGCAATTGTTAGTTATGATTGTTGGCTATTGTATACTAGGGTGATTGTTGTTTAAAAGTAGTGTCCATTTATTGTTTATCTCTATTGATGGTTTGGCTGGCTAAATTTTTGTTATTTGTACAGTTCGTCAGCAATCAATGTTTCTAGAGATTTTCCTCTTGTTAGATAGTCTGCTGGATTATCTATTCCACCACAGTGGTTCCACTGCATGGGGTCGGTAAGATTTTGAATTTCGATCACCCTATTTGCCACAAATGGTTTCCATTTGGCTGAAGAACTCTTTATCCAACACAGTGTGATAGTGTTTTCACACCAAAATCTGATAATTTTGTCCGGTAAGTAGTTTTTCAAAGTCTTTTCAAATTTTACTTACAGTTCCAATTTAATGTTCCCGGGTTTCGGCACCAAATGTTTGCGAATTCATTCTAGTTTCCCTATTTCCAGAAACTCAATGATAACAATCCAATATTCACAAACAGATAACAATTTATTGAACACTGTAAGACTACATAACATTCTTCCATGACAGCTTAACACAAAGAAAACAAAGAGATTCAAAAATCAAAAGTAAAAGTGATATTTGATACCAACAGTTTCTAAAGCGAAGGTTCATGATAGAAACCGAAAGTTCCAAAACGAAATTGAAATTGAAATCCAAGTTCTTAACTTGTAGGCTCATCAAATCATCAACATTATTCTTTATGCTTTTAGTCATTAGTTCTTATTAGTAACCTTATGTTCTGCTTTCCATCCTTTCAGGGGACAGCTAGGGATTGGTCATTCATACCTGTCTTTGTATTTAATTATTATTATTATTATTACTGTTATGTCTGAACTGGGTATGAATACTGTTTTTAACGAACTTTTAATACAGGACGTGCTATTTTTATATAAGTTAGTCAATAATTGTTTTAATTGTATAAATTTTTTACAATTTCTCAATTTTGCTGTCCCACAAAGAACTGTTAGGTTAAGAAAAACTTTTTATGTACCTAATTTAATCAAAGATTATTGTCGCAGCAATTATTTTATCAAAGTTCAATCATTTTTTAACCATCATCTAAATAACATTGATTTTTTTTTAATTGTAACATTAATCATTTTAAACTCGTAGTTTCTAAGCTTATAAAATTTTGACCATGCAATCACATTGGTATATATAAGCTAAAATGCAATGATATGTCGGATTACGAAATAACTTACATCGTATTTTATTGTAATTTTTATCAATTATTATAGTTTTCTTTTAATGCATCATATCTAGTCATTATTATTGACCTTGTCTTTTGGTTTATTCTTTTCTGTATTGTACCTAACTTTGTTGTAAAGCTCATGTTTTCTTATTACCATTCTTTCTTTTTGATTACCTGTTGAGCTACGTGGAAAAAAAAATTTCGTTCAATAAATTCAATTCAATTCAATTATTATTATTGCTTTCATTTTTATTATTGTTACTATTCCATTTAATTATTGAATATCAGCTCTCTATTTATTATTTTTATTTTACTGTTTCTTTTTTTATAATATTTTACTTTTCTTTTATATGTACCCTCATTAACCCCATTTTGGGCCTTTGGCCTATTGGGGGGCAACATGGGGGCATGGCCTTCCAGTTTATCTGGTGGGTTTTTCCCTTTTTTTTTTTATTTTTATTATTATTATTATTATTATTATTATTATTATTATTATTATTATTTACTAAAAATCTTATTTATTTTATTTGCATTTTAAAAAAAATCCTTGCAAGATGGATGAAACTGAAATCATTTTTAAAATCAGCATATAGAAATTATATTAAATCGCCTATTTAAAAAAACAACGTCCCAATACTTAAAATTTACAGTAATGTGTTATTATTATTATTTTCTAGGATTAAAACAACTAAGACTCTCGATAAATCCTCCCAAAAGAAAAAATCTTATTACAGGAGGCCCATCTCGCAAATTAGAATAGGATATACGTATACATGTACTTCTAATATTTTATTGATATGCAACTGATAATTGAAAATATTGTTGTTTTCTTTTTTCTTTCTTTGTAGGTGACGTTATTTGAAACTCAAAAGTCATACACCTAGATGGATTCTAGAGTGAAACACTGTTTACACTGCTGCTTTTACTTCATCTTCGTAGCTCTGTTTTTACGAATTAGTATTGCACGTATTTCTGCATCAAAAATTGAACAAAAATTTGAATACAATTTTTTGGATATTATTCTTCTTATAGTACGTAGTTTGACTTCCTGGGCAACTGCAGTCTATCCTCTACTCGTCGTGTGTGGAATGTTGTTTTGTAACTGTTTTGATGACGAGGTGCGGCTGAAGTCATCCATCGACCGGTCTCCGTTTATATGTTTTCGGACGGTGACACGAGGAGATTATCCCGATCTCGTAAGACGAAATGTTCAACGCAACAAGGAATTGTGTCTCCGTATTGGCCTTAAAAATTTCATTATTGAAGTGGTAACGGGTAGGGACATCCTAATCCCAGAAACACAATATACGTCTCAGACTGTTGTACCGTTGACGTATGAGGCTAAAAAAGGTGTGCTCTTTAAGGGTCGTGCTTTGCAATACGCCTTAGAGAATGGCGTCAATTTGAATGACGAAGACTGGATTGTACATTTAGATGAAGAGACTCTACTAACAAAACGTTCTATTTACGGTATTCTTAACTTTGCCATAGACAATAAATACGAACTAGGGCAAGGCCTAATTATTTATTCCAACGAAAATGTAATAAATTGGACAACTACCTTGTTAGATTGCTGGAGAGTAGCAGACGATTTGGGTAGAAATAGGCTCCAGCTGAAAATATTTCACAAACTCGTCAGTGACTGGAGAGGTTCCTTTTTGGTGTGCAAAGCGGGAGTAGAACGGGAAATAACATTTGACCACGGTATAGCCGCATCCATAGCGGAAGATACATGCTTTGGAATGATGGCTGCAACAAAAGGTTACAGATTTAACTTTATAGAAGGGGAAATGTGGGAGAAATCCCCGTTTTCGATCAAAGATACTCTTCTACAAAGGAAAAGATGGCTCCGAGGAAGTTATCTGATTGCATTTCATTCTCCGATTCCCTTCAAAGACAAATTTATTTTGGTGATAAATGCATGTGGTTCCATTTTAAGCGTGTTTCTGTTAACCATACAGTGGTATAAAGTTGAATTTCCCTGGCATCTCAATTATCTGTTTGAAATTCCACAGTCAATCGTGTGGGCGAGTAGTATATATTTCAACATGTTCGGTGTATTTAAATCATATTCCCTGTACAAAGAAAACGGGTTCGGGTGGATGCTGTTTTGTGTGGTGGCTTCGGTTCCCGCCGGCATTGTCAGTATCGGTTTAATGCTTATAGCTCAAATGTGGGCATTGATCTCACGCAAAAAGGAATTTTACATTGTTGAGAAAGAATATAAGAAAAATATTTCCAGTAGTTACGGAAAATCCAGATCTTTCAAAGCGATAAAGAAATCATAATTACTGTTCTCATTTATTTGCTGGGTCTTCCAGGACTTTCTTGGGGATGATCTAAAGAATGTTGCTGCTTGAACAATTTTTAATTTCTCTAACCTAACCTAACCTAACCTAACCTAACCTAACCTAACCTAACCAATTATATTCAACTTACATTACAAATGCTCAATGTGCGATCAGATTGCAGGAACCGCGCAAAAAAGTCGCTCTAACACTTTTGCAGCGCAGTCCCCCCAAATTTGTACGACGTGTGCATTGGCAATGAACTTGGATATTTCTTTTTTCATCCAAAGTAATATTAAATATTGTTCTCATCCTGATAGATATTATTTTGGTCACATCCTGTACTTTTTTCCATTTTCCGTACAATGTATTTGCCAGAACTTAGTGTATGATTCGGTAAATAGACAATGTTGTCTGATTTCTAATAAAAATAAAGCAATATGTAAAATTAGTTTGGCCGGCTCGGTGACCGAGAGGGTTAAAGCGCAAGTCCTTCTTCCGTATTATCACTCTTCCCTAGAAGACTGTGAATGGATAGCGTAGGTCCACACAGTCATCAAAAGTTGATTTCGACTTGATGGAACTCAACAACAACAGCAAAATTAGGCAGACGAATTATGCTCACAAGGGAAAGCTGATCACACTCTCGAAATGCTATCGCTAGAATATGATCTAGTTATTGGATTAATAACATGCAAAATAAATATTATCGTAGAATTTTAGATGCATTGATGATTATTTCTTAAACATTCAAATCTATAAGAAATATGAATATAATTATGAGCTCTAAATTCTGCGGCCTTATTTGTAACATTGAATATGTCTTATTCAGTCTTCTTTCAAAAACTGGTATTTCTGCAATGAATTTTTTCTGACAAACGTATTTCTGTGATTTTTGAATCGCCATAATTCTGGCTCAAATTATAGAATTTTATTGTTATACCTCCTAGAATTAAATATGATAAACTTAATAAAGTAATAAAGGATAATTATAATGTCAAAATCAAAGTTCACCAAGGTGTATAAAATTTTTTTTACAAAACGATTAGATGATCATTTATTTTTTCAAACCAAACACTTTCTGCGATTTCAAACGGTTGTCAAAAAATAGTGCATTCAGCTAAAGCACAAGTCTGCAAAAAAAATTATTTTTGAAAGAAATAGAAAAGAAAGTGAAGAACACTTACTACTACCTTTTTCCATCGTAATCGACTCTGTTCGTCACGGTGACGAACTTGCTGGCTTACCTTAATCTATATCATTCAGACATTCTGCAAATTCGATAATGAACTTTCCATTTATTCCTCTAATACTTATTTTCAATGTTTGTTTGCTGTTTCTTTTTAATTTAATCACCCTTCATCATTTTGGCATCAAAAGCTGGTCCTCACTCGAGCGAATAGAAATACAGTAACATCCAGATTTAATTAGCTGCGGGCTTATTCTCAATATGTGTTTAATTTACAATTAATTTATTTATTCTATCAATATTTGTTTCAAATCGTATAACTCATTTAACGTCCTTTTCCACTTCTCTCCCTCCTCTTCCGTCGCCACTAAAAATACTTTCAGGCTGGATTGCTTTTACTAGCCGGCTTGCTGCCTGAACGATCTCTTAAAATAACTGTTCTAATAACGATCCAACCCTTTTCCAACATTTTCCCTGCACAACACCTGGAGTAGGCGAATCGATATCTTCCTAGGCCAAATATTAAATCATACGGATTGATATTTTATCAGTCTTCCTCCTTCCTTTTAAGGCTAAAATTACCCACCTACTGCTGAATTACGACGCGCCTGCTTAGGGTAATGCGCACGCGGATTCGCGTCGGGTATTTCGGGGATCATTTTTCCTAAAACATGCCACTTAAATAAATCTCTATCATCAACAGGAGTCCAAACAGGCCGAGAGATTTCGGAGGCCTTTTCCAATAATCCTTTATTATGTCACATATCTATGTTTGGATCTAATATTGCTTCAAATGAAATCAGTTTCTTAGAAACAATTGAGATTTTTAAAAGAAAGCGGCAATCACCGCAAACTCTTCTCAATAATGAAGTTAACTTTGATACCAATTACTTCCTCAATATTGTAAAAGATTTCATTTAATTATACGAGGTACGATCCAAAATTTCCCGGATTGGGAGCTGTATAACCGAAACGTGGAATAGTTTCAATGCACGCCGGTGGATGGCATTAGACACTTTAGGTTTGTGAGCCAGGGTACGAAATTTCAGATTGAATGAAGCAGTTCTCGCCTGTTTAGATGCCGTTTTGTTAGAAGTTGTTGACGTTGCATGGTGATTTTTCATTATTTGGCATTGCATAAAGAATTCGTGCCAGTGGGTTACGCTGTCAATTCACGGTTCTACTGTGATGTTCCGAGGCGCATTCGTGAGGAAAATTTCAAAAGGATAACGCGCCCGCCTACCATTCATTAAACACACAACAGGTTTTGATCAAGAATTCGATGACCTTCCTTCCCCACACACCTTACTCACCAGAAGAACTGTGAATTGAGCCACTGACACGAATTCTTTATGCAACATCAAAGAATGAAAAATCGCAATGTAACGTCAACAACTTCCAAAAAAAGTAGTCTATAGATGCGAGAACTGCTTCATTCAAATGAAATTTCATACCCTAGCTCACATAAGAAGTATTTGCCCCCATCCATCGGCGTGCGTTGAAACTATTTCACGTTTCGGTTATACAGGTTCACTTCCTACAATTCTTTTTGTAATCGCATTCATTTTCTTATTAACTTGTTTTATCTCTTATTCAATCTTCATTACTTTGTTTTATTCTACGAGTAAGTTTTATGTTTGACTTTATACTTTGTTTATATTCTACTTAACTTTCAAGAGATAGTATGTGTTTCGTTCTCGATTATTCTTTTCCCTTATGTTATAGCCAATCAGGAATAGTGTTTCCAAAGTATCCTGATTGGCTAAGGTATTTCCATGTATTTGAATTATGGTCATGTATTCTTGTAACACTTGATTACTTTGCCCGTTGTGACGGCTCAGTGAGTTCTCACATGTCTTAATCTGGTTCCCATTTGAAATTACTGTTTGCTAGCGGTAAACCCGGCGTCGCCCGGGACTTTATTTATCCTCTTGCAGCGCCATCTATTGAGGAGATAAAGTAACATTAAAGTAAAATGGATAGCATAAAAACCTTCTCTATGAAAAAACACTTACATGTGCCATCTTTCATGGTGATCGGCCAAACGGTGTTGGAGTTTATCGATCTCTTACTTATATAGGCTGAGTCAAAAGTCCTTGGACACCTTCAAAATGGGAAGCCTGAAGGGAAAAAGTGAAAAGTTATGATGGCAACTATTGTTGGGTGATGGGCCGCAACTTATAGGGAGTATGTCAGTCATGGCCGCCATCTTGGATTCAACTCCAAATTTTTAAATGGGAAGGCGGGGGGGGGGGGGGGGGATGTTTAAAAACAAAAAACAATAGCACTGTTAGTCAATACTTGTTTATTTCCGTCAGTTTTCGCTCCTATTAACTGAAGCTTTTCTTTCAAGTCTTTAACTTTCATCTTCACTAAACTTTTGTAAATAAACTAGAACAAAATTTAAACCGTAGCGGATGCCATCTGGCGGATAGATTTGGCATTTAAATCAACCTATTCAAAGTAAATAAAAACCAGTATTATATACAGGGTGATTCAGGAAGGTAGGTCAAGAATGAAATACCATGTACAATTTGTAGCGGGGAACAATATTTTTCCTATAAACATGGGTCCGGAAATGCATACTTACAGAGATAATGCAACTTGTACGAGGTAGGAATGGATGTGCGTTACCCGGACGGCAATGGTAGGGTCCATGTAAATTAGGATCTAAACATGTAAATTGTTCGTGTTCTCTCCTTTAAAAGAGAGGAAACGAAACATGTAACTCCAATAAATGAATACAATTTCAAGTAAAATCATCTTATAAATTAATTTTCATTATACACTTACTAACTATTCTTATATTTAAACCTGGAAGAAGCCCTTGAACCCATGGGAAGAAGGAGAAACATGATAGTCTGACATCAGCGGTGAAATATTATGAAATAAATCTGCCAGGAGAAAATTAATATTGATTGCACAATCTGTGTATTCTTTTCTGCCTTTTTTCAAATCAAACATATAATTAAATTATAATTATTATACAAAATCATTATTATTAATTTAAATATTATACTCGTATATACTGAATTTATAAAGGTTTTCTTGGCTTTAACTGTTATTGTTGTTGGGCTTTCGAGAAAAATCATATATTTTCTGAATTTTTTTTTTATTTCAGCATAATTTCAGTTATTCTTGTTTAAAGAGTGTTATTTCCCTATAAACACTATGATAGAAAAAAGGGAAAAAATTTTCAACAATTTTTCAATCGTGATATAATAATAATAATAATAATAATAATAATAATAATAATAATAATAATGTATTCAAATTATTCAATTAATCAGTATGTACTTGATGCATTGCTCAACAGGCATAAACCCTAAACGAACAATGATTACAGGTAAAGAGAGCAAAAATACAATTTAAAAATTAGTTCCTATTAATGATAGAGTTGACAATGAAATAAAAAAATAATTGGGATGAGTTAAAAAATGCGCCGCTGAGATAATCAGTGGTAAGACGATGTATAAAAAAACTTTTTTTTTAATCTTATAGGTCGAGATAGAACAAAAATATTAAGATCTGATACAAAATTAAGGCAGTTAAAACAATTATTTTATATTTTATGCAATGCAATCATATCTTGTATTATAAGTTCGTGGCTTAGCAAATTTATTCCCATACTTTCCTTAGCTCTATGATATTCAAGTTTGAATTTCCTACGGAATATATTAAATGCAACCTGTATAGAATGAATGTGTACTTCTTTTCCCTTGAACCAAATTATGCAATTATATAAGAATAAATATCTAAAAAAAAAAAAAAAAAAAAAGTATTGTAAAGTCTATTATAAATGCGAATTTCTGTAAAATTTTACCCCTTTCTAATGATTATACCAATTGATCTATTTACCTTTTTTATAATAATTTTAAAATGATTGTCAAAATTCATTTTAACATCGAATACAACACCATGATCAGATACGTTATCTTCTTTCTTTAAATTAGCATTATTTATTTTATAATTATTATAAATTGATGTAACTTTATGTGAAAACGAGATTGAAATAGACTTAGCCCATAAAACTAATTTATCTTTATTATTTTGTAAATAACTACAATCGTGTTTATTGGAAACCATTTTAAAAATCTTAATATCGTCGGCAAACATTAGTAAACCGATATCGTCATCAACGGATGTCATGATGTCAGTAAGTAGAAAAGCCCGAGGGATGTACCCTGAGGAACACCTGTTCGGTGACTAACTGATAATGATACATGTCCCTTATATTTCAATGCAATAGACGTACCTGTAAGGTAAGAATAAATCCAATTGTGAATATTTTTTGAAATCCCAAATGCTTCGAACTTATACTACAGAAATAAGTCGAAGTTAACCATATCAAATAATAATAATAATAATAATAATAATAAGAAGAAGAAGAAGAAGAAGAAGAAGAATAAAATTTAAAAGGAAATTGGAATTATTACCTTATTTGCATGTACGTGTATTATTTATAAAACTATTAAATTGTGCAAGAGTACATAATTGCAAGATATGTTTCCAACGCAACAATTTTAAGTACATGCATATCCAACAGGGAACATCCGTTATTAGGAAACATGTGCCTCCACTAGACTTCACGACAATAATAACTCATCTTTAGTATATCCTTTTTTAAACATATAGTACAATGACTGGTAACCGGCTTATTCCACCCCTTTTCAGATTATTTTCCTGGAAATAAATAAATCTCTTCTATTTCTGATCTCTTCTGTTTGGAGCTATTGTAACAAGAGTGTTATTCCTCGTTTCAGCTTGAATTTATTCCGAGAATTTTTTTTTATCATCTAGAATCGATGTCGACGAGAAGAGATTTATTTTATTTTATTAATGTACTTGTGCTAGAGCCTATTTTAAAAACGGAAAAAATAAAGATTCTTGATTAATTATTTGTTTATAATATCCATGTTTCCTGGAAAGCTCGGATAGCAGCTAATCCTAAGAGGCAATGCAAATATTAAGCACTCTCTTTGGAGACAGTATACGTGTGCTTTTATGGCTCTGTAATGGGCAATATTATTCATTGATAAAATAGTTGTTTTTTCGTTTTTTTTTCTTTATTTTTAAATTTAACCTTTTTTAAATGAACACTTCATTATGAAACTCCAAAGGATTGTTTTAGACATACGTCATCGACGATGTCAGGCATGTGTTACTGTTCCTGGTAGCTGTATTGAACAGTTACTGTAATCAGTTGTCAATAAAATTGTTAACTAATTATTGGTAATTTTTTCCCTGTAGCGATTTAATGATGAACTTTGGAACATCCATTCTTTGGTAGAAAAAAAAATGTCAGTATGTTATAATCTATCACCCTGTAAAGTTTGTGCACCGAGTTCAAAAACACCCTGTATAGCAACTTATATTGAGGTAAATGCAAAACACCCATTAATGAGTTTCCTAATAAAAGAATAGCTTCGAAAGAAATAATTTTAGTTGGTTGATTTGTTTGTTTTTGAGTACCTAGACCACTAAGTCATTACCACCCTTTCAGTAGATTATTCTTTTATTTTTCTCATTTTTTCCAGGAACAGTGGCCTGGCAAATGCTAGAAGTATACACTGCCCTATAAAAAGTATCCGGACACCCCTATGTTCGTGTGGTCTCACCCTGTAGGATGCACGTGATTGTATGCATATTAAAGACACGACTGGTACAGCATTGACAACACCAGTCAGCATGCTAAAGGTCAGAGAATTATACGATTTTGAGAGAGGAATGCTTGTGGGGTGCCGCATTAGCGGGAAGGCACTTCGCGAAATCAGCGCTTTGACTGGGCATCCTCACTCTACTGTACACGAAGTTGTGCACAAATACGAACAGATAAGTGCAACAACGTCAGCAAAACGTACCGGGCGACCTCCACTCCTGTCCCCGAGAGACAAACGTAGCGCTAATTTTTGTTTATACTTTGCTTACTTACTCCTTCGGATGCTGCAAACTGGTCTTCCTAGGCAGTTGTTATTTTCTAAGCCGGTGGGTAAGAGACGATGGGGGTCGGCCTAGAACCAGGTGGCTAGACTACATGGAGAATCTGGATTCGAGTCGCTTGGGTATTACCAGGGAGAACATGCACCTGATGGTGGAAGATCGCGATCGCTGGAGATCCTCCATAGGGCTGCTGCCCACGCGACCCTAACGGATAATGAAAAGTAAGTAAGTAAGTAAGTAAGTAAGTAAGTAAGCAAGTATAAACTTACTCTGTCTCAGGTGGTGGTAAGGCATCGCAAAGACACCCTGCGAGACATCACTGCTGCCTTTGTAGGCGATCCAGACGCCTACTCACCAGCCGCAGCCCGTGTTCCATCAGTGGGCACAGTGTAACGTGCCGTCCATGAGATTGGATTCTGCGGAAGAGCCGGAAAAAGGAGGCTGAATGTTGTTCGCCATCTATGATGGTGTACAGAGCATCATCAGTGGAATAGTGATGAGTGAGCAAAGGTCATGTGGAACGATGAAAGCCGCTTCACCCTCCAACAATGTGACGGTCGTGTGTGGGTCTGGAGACGGCCAAACGAGAAATGCGATCTAGAGTGCCTCGTGCGTACGATGAAGTACTTTGGCGGTGGTGTCATGGTGTGGGCCTATACGTAGGACCTATGACTGGTGTCGACATGTGACTGAATGCCCCACGGTACCAAGAGATGCTGGAAACGCACCTTCCTGGAACGATGGTGGAGTTCTATGGCACTTCATCGGACTGTTTCTTCCAGCAGGACAATGCCCCATGTCACGCCGCTCGTTCAACACAGGTAAGGTTCGCCCGTGCGGACATCCGATTATTGCCCTGGCCTGTGCAGAATCCAGACATGAACCCAATCAAAGCATTGTGGGATGTGCTGGAGCACCGTATACGGATACACATGCCCTTGGTCACGAATCGTCATCAGCTGCTGGACCGTTTGACGACCGAATGACACCACATCACACCAGCGGAGTGTAAACAGCTTGTGGACAGGCTCCCTGTCACGAATATTTGAGTACGCAGTGGAAAATAATGTAACTTAGAATGAAAACAGCTCTGTAGGCATATCATTAAATATTTATTCAAGAAATTTCATAAAAGAAAAATAACAAAAACAAACATGCATAAAGAAAATCGAAGTTCCCAACAGGCTCCTGTTCACATTACCTTGTGACATCCTCGCACCAGCTGATCGCTGTTTCACCAGCGATACCAACTGATGATCTACCAGAACCTTTGTTGTTCACTTTTCCCCACGAGCTGCATTATTGCCCGCGTTATCGCGATAAGGTGTCTGGCTATAAATTGAATTATAGAAAATTCTTGTTCGCTGTTGACCAGTGACGGCTTTGGAATCCTTATTATTCCTTATCCACTGATTCGCTGGCGATTTATCACAGCGATTGATCTGCTGCACGCAAGCTGTATTGGCTCTGTTCCACCTCGCGTTAAATGTCCTACTACTTCTGTGTTTACTACTTAAACCCATTGACTTATCAACGCTAATGTTACTTGGTCGCCCTTGAGCCTTTATGCCTTGCTCTATAAAAGCTTTCTGTTTTAATCGTTGACGGCAAGAATGACAACGACCGGCGTCACTTTGACAAACCCTTCGTTTGTTTCTTCTGCTTCCGGCAGAGTGATGTCGCCTGCTTACAGAAAGACTTGCACTGACTTGTGTGCCTGTTGATTTAAAGATGCGCTCTGCATTATTAACGACGCTCTACTTTCCTAACGACTTAATTTCTAATATTTCTGTGGACAGAGCGCTAATTTCCTGGGCAATTTGACTTAGCCTTCCCAATGCATCCCTCAGTAACTTAGCTAAGTCACTTTCATTATCCCCTTTGCTCTCGCGAACGGGAATTAACGAAATTGGAAACCGTCCCCCTCTATTCTTAGTTCCTCTTCTATTAGGTGACCGGGAGATTTAGACAATATAGTCTCTTGAAAAAGCGCCTGCTTTATGTTCATTTTATGCGACTGCACTAACCGCGCTTCGTTGGCGGCTGTCAATGTATTCGCTTGCTTGGTCTCATGGAGATTATGGCTTATGCCTAAATTCTCATATGTCTCTAACCAGTTTAATGTAGCGAAACTCTGCACGGGATTATATATTTCTAGAGGGCTGAAATATTGGAAGCTTGGAGTTACGATTTCTCCTTGCGGCTCTTTCAACTTACTCATAGTACCCTGCCCTGAAATGGGGATGACAACTTCCTTAAGTTGTAGAACTTGTGACTGCACGCTCCTGTCTTTATTAGAGTCATAGACGCCATTGTAAACTATTGGGGTATATCCCTCTGAGCTTTCAGTCTGAACCCAATACAAATCCATTACCAACTGGGCGAAAATATATTTATCTATGCAGTTATTCTCAAGCATCTGCTTATAGTTCTCTATTTGATTGCCCACTTCCTTTGAAGCTTGCCCCTTTAGAAAATTAGTTATATTTAATACGAGAAGGTCTACTTCACTATTGTCAACCTGACTTAATAACTGGGTTACCTCCCTGCTTGCTTCATTAACGACCACGGAAGCCTTTTCCATTTGCGAATTCTGCCTATGACAACTATTCTCGTTTTCAAATAAACTGTCGGCGTCAGTCGCTGGGTTAGTTTTTGCTGAATATACAGGATTTTAAAATTTCGTTTATGTTTACTTTTACCCCCCTTCTTGACCGGAGCTAAGTACTGTCCGTTTACGAAGTCCCCTGTATTGGAGAGTAACTCCTCCATAATTGTGAGAATTGCCTGTAACTAAAATTTGGTTAACACCGTTTACCTTTTTTGGAGAAGCAAATCCAAAGTTCTCTTTATTACCTGAGACCCGTAAGGGGTATTCGTTAGAACCCTTTTTCTTCCTTGGTAAACGAAAAACGCCATTTTTATTTCGTACTTTCTTATCTTTGAGGTGAAACCTGTTATCCCCTTCAAGGGGTTGACGCTTATTAAAGCTCTCGTTTTCAATTAGCGATCTATGTCCTTCCCTCCTATAGTCTTTCTCACTAACGGCATTTTTCGCTAATTCATTATGCCTGACTGACAAAATCTTGATATGCCCAATCACAATCGATTCTGTCTGCATCTGGGCGCAATAGGGCCTCTGTAATTTCCATGGCCTCCTCGAGATTCGAGGGATCAGTTTACCTCAAGACATTCTTTCATCATAATAGAAAATGCTTGGAAATATATGGCCATTTTCTCGGTATCTTCTATTGAGAAGATTTGATTGGCCGCTTTTAAAAATGACTTATTAAATTCTATAATATCTGTGTCCTTAAATACGGCACCCTTTAATTCCTTAACTTCTTTACCTTTCCCCGCCATCCAGGGAAAAAGGTAATAATACTACTTAATGTGTTAATGCTGCACTTACAAATTATAAGCACAAAACTTTCGAACACGCTAACTGTAGACACACACTGCGCTAATAAAGTTAATAGTAACTACCTAAAAATAGCCACGCAACAATAGTGAAATGTAAATAATGTAAATTTGGTCCAGCTGCACTTTAACAAATCACCAAACCTACGCTCAATACTTGAAACCTACACAACAAACTAGGTTTACTAAACGTAGCTTTACTAGTTCCTAATAACTAGTAAATTAGCAATAAACGTGCAACATGGCGAAGGGTAATTAATGATATGGCTACAAAGCGCACATAAAATCCCTAAACACTCCTTCCCACTGAAACGCAACTACCAAACATAATAAAAAAGAATAACTACTGTCGAAGCAAGGAGGTTTTTTTTTTGGTTTTTTTTAAACTGAATACCATAATGTGCCAACAACGCCTGCTAAAGCTTGTCCATAAGAGAAATGTACACCAAAAAAAAAAATAATTGTCAATTGCCAAACGCACCCACTAAGTTCCTCTTTAATATAAAAATTTTTTTTTTGAAATTCATGCTTGAAGCCAACTACTCCCACTGTCCGGGAAAGAAATGCTCTGCTACCAGAAGGGTAATTAATGATATGGCTACAAAGCTGTCACGAATATTTGAGTACGCAGTGGAAAATAATGTAACTTAGAATGGAAACAGCTCTGTAGGCATATCATTAAATATTTATTCAAGAAATTTCATAAAAGAAAAATAACAAAAACAAACATGCATAAAGAAAATCGAAGTTCCCTGTCCTTATGGGAATGGAACTCCCTGAACATATCCTCTAACACGAGGATTTATGTTCTTCGGGTGAAAATCCCTATGGAACACATAGCCACTGAGGGAAAGATACAATTGTATAAACTGAATTGTTTCTTATTAAGTATTCGATTAATAAATATGAAACAGTAAGATAAGTCAATGCCCGGGATATACTGCAGACTGACATCCAGTCTTTCAAGAAGCTGCAATAGCAGGATTAAAGTGGCAGCGAACGCAGCTCATAACGATGGCTTAGAGGAAATTTCGTTGAAGAATAAAGCGGGCTGTACGTGGGGCTCCTTCCTGAGTAAACAGCAACGCAATGGCGTTCAATGAAAGAGGAGTCAAACGCTGCTTCTCTGTGGTTTGTAAATGGCGCCTAGTTCCTCTTGCAGGTATGCCCTTAGTCCCCAGGGCATTACCACCATCCACGCTGTGGAACGTAACTCAGGTCCTTCTATGCTTCCCCAATGTGGGTCCGGTTGAAGCCAATTGGGTATGGCGTCAATAAGCACTAACATAGAATTCCGATGCACTTTTTTTTGCGCGCAAGCACACCGTGGAAGCGATGACGTTTCACGGCAGTGAAGCGCCCCGGAAGTGCGCAGAGTTCAAAAAACATGGCGGAAAGATAAGCGAACTTGTTAGCGGCGATCGATAAAGAATTGCAGTTAGAGCACTGTTATTAAGCATAAAACCTTGATTTTGCTGTACAATTATTAGTCTCGAAATAATTTATAAGATGGGGTAGGCATCCATGAATACTATTTTTATTAAAAATTATAAAGCATCGCGATACATACCCCCTCACCAACGCAACGTATTACTCGACGTTGCACATGAAGCCAGTCCCGTGTTTGATTAGCGAATTATTTAATAAAATGAAATAATAAATTAAGGAAATGGTTATTAATTACTCTAGACATTTTTTACTGGAAGGCAATTAGCTAATTGTAATAATCTATTTTAAAAACTAAGTTTGTTTAGAAATTTGAGAAGCCATTCAATCGCCATCTGCTGCTGTCTATTTCATCTGAATTGGATTCGTGCTTATTGCTGTGAGTAGTGGAAGAAAGAAGTTCCGTTAAGCGCATTAATACACCGCTTTAACAATGGAGTCCTTGTATGAATATGTGTGCTCAAATTTTTTCGTTTTCGTGGTTTATTTTGAAAGAAACAAAAATCCGCACGCTCTTATTTTGCCAACATCTATTATAGCCTCAATTGAGTAACATATTTCAATTTGGTGGAAATCTGTGACATACATTTCGACGGATTCCCTTGTAAGTTGCATTACGCCGGGCCTGGCGATAGAAACTCGTGAAGCCACAATTCCGGATGAAAGCCTTCATTTCCGACGTGGGCGCCGTTGCTTATAGCCTCTTCTACGGGAGTGAAGAACGGCACACTGTAGCTGCTCGTCGGGCTGGCTGCATTCCTTATCTCTCCGGAAATGTCTTGTTGGGTTGGAGCTCCTGCTCGCCCCGGCTCGTTTCCAATCTCCTTGATTAGCCCTCCTTCAAAATCAGAAAAGGATAGTTCGTTACGCCTCGATTGCGACGAGAACTTGTTGCCACTTTTAGAGTCTCTTGAAAACGGCACGGCAGGCGGAATAGCGAAGGCGGCACTCGACGAAGCACTCGTGCTCACCAGAATCCACGTTTCTGAGTATTCGAAGCACTGACTGCCTCGGAAACTTTCAGGAGTGTCTTTTTGTCGAGAAGTCTCTCCTCTTGGTCCTCTCCGCTTGGCTAGCTCATGCTTTCTGTCTCTCTTTCCGCTTTTTGCTCCCCGAGTCTCGTATTTCGCGCTTTTGCGCACCTTTGCTTCGCTTCCGTGTAACGGAATCTTGTTCTGCCATCTATTGCCACAATGATGCGCATTGCACGTATTAATATTATAATTATCGCTTGTGGCAATAGATGGAGGCTGGACTATATGTTTCCTGCGCGCCTCGCGCTGTGCTGGATCCCGGTCGCCCGTGCTCCTGTTCACATTACCTTGACACTCCCTCGTCGTGCTGCAGCAGTAATTGCAGTAAAGGGTGGCCCAACGCATTACTGACGACAGCATTTCCATAGAGGGCGCGTACATGTCCGGATATTCTTGGCAGGGTAGTATATGTCCATTCTCCCTCGAAGTTGAAGGTACAATAATGATACTCGGAATTGGTTTGATAGTACGTGTTCTAATGATACCATATGGTCCTATTTGAAATTTCAATGCAAAGACATGGCATGTAATATATGAAACAGCTCGTAACGACGCGCCATGCACGAATATAACGTGTAATTAATGATAGTAAAAATTACTTTAGTAATACGTGTTCTAATGGTACCATTGGGACTTTCAATGTTAAGATGTGGCATGTAATATACCTAAGAAATCCTAACCACAAATTGCTCTCAACAGCAAATTGCTAGTTAACTTTTGTTAGACATATTGTCAATAGCTAATTGCTAGCAGCTTATCGCTTGTTCAACAGTAGATTATCGCTTGATTACGTAGAAAAGTTTTAGCAATGGAATATGAAAGAAAATAATAGACGCTTCAACAATTGACGTTCACTTCGTTTAACATTATATAGAATGACAGAGTACTTAAAGTATATAGAAAATATAAATAAGAACAGAGACTGACCTTGCCGATCTGTGGATGCTTTGGTGAGAAGGAGGAGGAAGGATCTGCTCACGTAAGAAGGAGGAGACGGATTCCATTATTTCCACAATGAGTTTATTTGCCATTTCATAAATGTACATTTCGGCTTCAGAGTAGTCATCATCAGTACTGTGCCCGCGCCACGAGAAGGCGGTTGCGTTTCCAAAATCTCTCACATGGCGCGCTAGGTGCTTTGGCCAATCCATTTTTCTATAGGGTAGAAGTAGTTATGCTGGAGAAAGAAATGAAATGAAATGACCTTCAGAGCAACCTTCCTTCCTTCAGAATGTAACGTTTTTCCTTTTACCATTTTTGCACGAATTTCCATATACAAAAATAACTTTTTCCAAGCCCTGAGTAACTTCGAAGTATACTACTCCTACCCTTTAGCAAAATGGATTGGCCAAGGCAGCTAGCGCGCTATGTGAGAGATTTTGGAAACGCAGCCGCCTTCTCGTGGCGCGGGCACAGTATGAATCAATTTTAAAGAGAAAAAATTTGAGGTATATATAGAGAAGTTGGACCAATGAGAATAGCAGTAGGGAGGAAAGTTTTGAAGTTGAAAGGCCAATGGATCCGAGAAACGCGGATTTAGGAGAAGGTTTTATTTGTATGTTCAAGTAGGTTTTTCCACGGGAGGAGGTCTAAGGGTTCAGTGTCCAGACTGAGCAATGAATCGTCCTGGTTTTTTAAGATTTCCCAGGACTTCAGAAATCCAGTTTCTTGGGTTCATCTATCACCCGCAGGATCTGACGCTGGTCTATATTAAAATTGTGCCCAGTTTGTAAAATATGGTCAGCCATCGATGAGGTGTTAGGTCTGCTGTTTTTAATGTGGTCCAGGTGCTCTCTGGCCCTGGTTTCCGACGGGTCTGGCCTATATATTTCTTGGGACATGTTCCACAATGAAGCAAGTATATCCCGGACCTTTCGTGTTGTGGTATACCATCTTTGGGACTTCCCAACAGCCGTTTCAGTGAGAGTCCGAAATTCTTGAAAATCTTCTCAACCCCTTAATTAAAGGGCGATTGCACGGGATACTAAAAAATTTAGTGTCAGTCTTGTCCGGTTGCAGAGTCGTAGTTCTGGAGACCCTCTCCTTGAATAGTTGCTTCTTGATAAGTTTGTCAATGGAGTGTTTACCAAAGCCGTTCATCTGGGCCGCCTTCTTGATCCTCTCGAATTCTTCTATCCTCTTCTCCTGGCTTAGAGGTATGTTGATGGCCCGAGCGATCAGATGGTTAAATGCCGCTGTCTTATGTCCGTAGCAGTGGTTAGAACCTTGTCTAATGTAGGGTGGTGTGTAATTCGGCTTCCTGTAGCTGTCAAGGCAAGCCGGTCCTCCTCTCTGCTGATCATCACATCCAGGAAGGGAAAGAACCTTCTTCTTCCCTTTCAACCTAAATTTATCTTATCTTGTACAGAGGGTAGATTATGGCAGAACGATAATCTGCGGCACTTACTCCTTGAGGAAGTTTTGCGCCATCCCAGTAATTAACGGTTGTTACGAGATGACAGTAGTTGGGGGGGGGGTGTTCATGATGGAAGAGCTGCTGGCGGACGAACAAACCAGTGGCTATCACCAACTGCTGGCTATCCAGCACTGGTCACTCAACAAATGGGTCAAACTAAAGTCCCCCAACAGCTGTGCCCCAAATAGCCGTCCCACCCAGCAATGGTTCTCAAGCTACTGGCTCTCACCCAGCTAGCAGCTAGCAGCGCCTGAAATTGCTTAACTCCACCGGTCGGCGAACCACGGCCACCCCTCAACCGTGAATTTAACGATGGGGCTCAAACAATTGTTCCAGACGACATGTCATGAATGACGACTAATTAATAACTATGAACACGGTCGAAATTGGTTTTGTAGTACGTATTCTAAAGACACCATTATGGTAACATTGGAAATCTTCAATGCTAAGATATGGGATATAAAACATCAAATAGTTAGTATCGAGATGTCATGAATAAATAAAACGAATAATTAATAACTTAGTACATGGTCAAAATTGATTCAGTGCTACATGTTCTAATGATACCATTAATGGCATATAATATACATGTATTAATTAGAAAATGGATGGGGAAATTCTGCGGCCTGGATTCGAACCAGGATCCTCGACTGTCATGGTCGACGCCTCTACCAATTGGGCTATCTTCAGGTTCACTTTCTTTATTTCTTATTGTGTGTTCATCAAACTTTCTGTTGTTTTAGATAAGAGAAATTCACGATCTGTGAACCGGATGCCCGCCTTCCATTGGGCTTTCCACCTTGACAACTTGTCTTTAAGACACTTAGTGACAGCATAGTTGTACAAGTTTCTGCGATAGCCCAATTGGCAGAGGCGTCGACCATGACAGTCGAGGTTCCTGGTTCGAATCCAGGTCGCAGAATTTTTCAATCCATTTTCTAATTAATATCATTTAGCTAATGTTTGGAGTTAACTCCAGTTCACTTTCTTTATTTCTTATGGCATGTAATATATTAAACAACTCGAAACGACGTGTCGTGGATGAATATAAAAGAGTAAATTTGAAGATAATAGAATTTGATTCAGTGCTGCCTATTCTAATATTTTCAAAAATTTTGGAGCCAGACTGTAACCCGAAGACCATGCGTAAATCCGGTCCTGTATGTTTTTCTCTGTAATCACGATAGTGGTTGACCCAGAATCGAGTGCTCGTTCGTGTGTTCCCTTTCATTCCGAAATTACGCACTGTGTTGCATTTCAAACAAGCGTCTCCATAAATTCTGCTTGCGCCAGATTTCCACTACCTGCGCGCCTTTATTATTTAGGCGGGTATCTTGACACAGTACAGCAAAGCGATCTTGTACAAGCAAAGCCTTGTGTTAACTGAGCACGTATTTCCCCAGTCTCATTGGGGCAGCACACCGCGTAGTCTGTTTCATTTGAGCGATCCTTATACTGAAAGAGCAGAACAATTTAAAATTTCAATTTTTCTGTATATTATTGTTTATAATGAATGGTATTCTAAGCGATACAAAAGCCAGAATAGTTTGTTTTTTTTTAATTGTAGAAATGCCTTTTTAATTGTCTATCGAAGTATTATCAGAATTTATCATTAATAACTGTTATTATGGTCAATCTGTTTGAAACCACAAGCGCTAGAAGAATGGTAATCTCTGATCAAGCACGTTTTATACAATTCCGAAAGATTTATGCCAATAAGCCATAAGCAAAAAAATGATTTATGTCAATAACTCCTATTTATAATTATTTTATTCAAACTTTATTTGTTTTTATATGGTTCTGCTAATAATTAATTCAAATCAGACTGAATTCTTTTATTTAGCAATCAGCTGTTAATTAATGGACAATTTTGTCTTCTGGAAGAGTCTTAACTTACTCGTGTCATTACGGATTTATTTAATTTCCGAAGGATATAATAACCATATGGCGCAAGTATTTCATCACAATAATCTCATCAACTAGGTCTGAATGTGCATTTCTGAGTGTCAAAGGTGATCATTACGTTTGCGTTATTGATGACTTCAAGGAAATATCAATTGCACTCAGATATATAGAAGTCATTTTTTCAAGATCATCCTATACGATCCATTATCAACGAAGTCATTTTTCAATATGACAGTTAGTACTTATCCTTTTCTATAAATGAGAAAAAATAGAAAAAACACGAATAACGAGGAAGTCATAATTTAAAACGTACAGATTCTATTTACTCACCATATGTTTCATCAATAAATGTCCTTTATTGGGAAACAAACTCTAAACCAGCGCCGTTCTTTTAACATCACTTTATATTTAATAGAAAATTCTAATCACATCTTGAAATGAAATATTTTAACGCTAATGTAGTTTAACCCCTTTTTAATAACAGTGAATTCATGGAAGAAATTTTTAATTTAGTAAGGAAACTTTTACTGAATTTTAGGACGGCAGGAAACATTTGAAAACATGGAGACCATAGTTTCAAAATTTCATTAAAAAAAACTTTGCTCAAACATCCCGATTAGCAACTGCGTCGTTTTCTTTTGGATCACGGAATCTTTGCCAAAAAATTAAAATCCCTGAAAAATATAATGTTCGCGTGTTGCAACCTCATAAGACATCATTTACGTTCCGATACCGCCAATTAACATCGTCTGACTAAATAACATGTATTCAATACTTGACAAAACAAGACTATAACAATAGAAATAGATCATAATAGAAAATGTTCAGTTTTTTTAAAGCAGATGGATAGTAACAGACTGAATAACATTTCAACATATCCAGAGAAGAACACTGAGACCAGAAATTAAAAAAAAAAAACTAAGCGGCAAGGAAACAAACTACAGGAAAAATTATATCTACATTGCAAAGAAAAATAAATAACTGTAAGGGAGACCTGGACAGGTTTGGTAGAGGGTTAGGTTTACACATTTCCTATAGTTCACTTGCCGTTGGTCGGAGCGCACCGCCTTCGAGTCGAGGAGAAGCGTAACATCCGCCATGTACCGCTAAAACAGTCAATGGAGTCAATCGCATGTAAGAACAGTGAAATAGACAGCCTTTTCTAATTTTTCTTCTGGTACGTATATTTTTGTACAGAGAGTGTAAGAGGTCGGAACATGATCACTGTAATTCAGTATCCTTTAAATTTTTATTTGGTAATATTTCTATTTGTATCCTGTATTTGAAATGTGTATCCCGACTCATTTGCACTCACTGAATTAAACGAAGTAATAAAGATTGCAAACTGTTTGAAAACTAAACCTTATATTTGATTGTTATATGTGTGGAAACAATGCCCTAAGTATTATGTAATCCTGCCCCCGCTACGGGGCAAGTTTACACAGGTAAAATTACCTAAAAAAATATTTTTAATTTGAAAATAATATACATTTAAGATAAGTTGAAGACACCATACTGTACCTTAAAGTTTAACTAATGAATGGATATGAAATAGATTTAAAAAATACAAAAATAATAATAAAAAAGTGTGTAAACCTGCCCTGGTCTCCCTTACATTGCAAAATTTTTACTAATAATTCTGTAGGGCTCAGTGATATGACAAAAAAATTAAAATTGAAATTTTAATTTGCAAAGAAGAAGAAAAACGAAATCCGACAATTTTTTTCTACACAAGGTGATTCAAAATTCAATGTACAAACTTTAAGAGGATGTATTATGGGTGATTCTAAGCAAAAAATTTCATATCGTCACCTTACTTCTAAAACCTCGCAAGTCTAATTTAACAAATTTTTCAGGAGAGCATAAAAACTTCTTTGATATTGCATAGAACTACGTTTAACTATGTTTTTAATGTATTATTGTGAAGGTTGACATTCAAAATTTAACAGATTTAAATTACAGATTACATCGAAGAAGGCTTCCATAATGAACAAAAAGAAAGTATAACCTCATTTTCAGAAAAATTCGGACTTACGAGGTTTTAGAAGTAAGCTGATGATATGAACATGGTCCGAATTTAAACGATAAGTGAGATATGAATAGAAATAAAAATGCCGCCACCAAGATCAACAAGTTAATAACTCAGGTTCTGCAAAGCCTAGTTTAATGAAATTTGGAGGAATAACAAGGTACATAAGACCGTTAAAATTTGATCGAATTCCATCGAGAAGTTTCCGAGTTACGCAGTCAAAATTGTAACAAGTGCTGGTTAGTACTCACAAGTGAACACGTGTTATGATGTTGAATGAGTAACTCGGAAACTTCTTGTTGGACTTCGATCAAATTTTAACGGCATACACAGTTTCATGTACCCTGTTATTCCCCCAAATTTCATTAATCTAGGCTTTACGGAACCTGAGTTATTAATTTGTTGATCTTGGTGGCGGCATTTTTATTTCTGTTCATATCTCAGTTATCGTTCAAATTCGGACCCATGTTCATATGAATTTTTTTGCTTTGAATCACCCGTACTACCTCCCCTAAAAGTTTGTACATTGAATTTTGAATCACCTTGTATACCGGACTGGTGTGTCCACTTCAAATTTAAAACTAAAGGCAAAATTTATATACCTGCAGGATGGTGCAGAAGTCTGGACCCATTGGAAATAGTAAATGTATCTTGTAAAATTTGTTCTTAATGCTTTAATTTCTGTTGAGATGTTAGCTTCATGTTTGTATTATTCTACCTAAATCACAGATCAAAGATTTCCCCTAAATGTGTATGCCTCGGTTCTATGTAAAGGAGAAGTAGAGAAATTGTCGTATAGGTAATGATGAGAAATTTTTAGAGCTGAAATCACATATTATAAGATTAAGTATGCAAACCCTTCGAAACGGGATAAATTGTATTTCATTTATGAAAATACAGATTTAAAAAAAGAAAGCAATAAGCTCTTATTTTTTTTTTTATCATTTTTCACATTTGGTTCTAGTATTTCGCAACATCTAATAATAATAGACATGGGGGGAAAAGAAAAAACTACAGTCTTGAAAAATAATAAGACCATCCTGAAAATGTTACAGATACATTCGAATCGACAGTATTATCTAATATAAAATATCATTTTAAAAAACGTTATCGTTTACATTAGGCATATGAACGAATAATCTTTAACATTTTAATTTGGAATTTCACTTTCACTGTTAAGGTATTCGATTTACGTTTCCTCGAGTTTTGGGCCATGATTTCGGTGGATAAGAATTTCAAGAATAGTTTATGCTTCACAAATAAACACATGTTTTTAAATAGTCTCATTTCTAAAACACTCAGTCTAAATTGTTACCCTTGGCTTCACTTTAATCTGACTCACGTACTGTAATCTGATTAGCTTCACTCACATTAATTAATTTTTTTCTAATGTTTCGTGGCAAAAATCTATTTGATTTTTCCGGAATTAATAAAAAAAAAAAACCACTTCGACTTAACCGACGACATTTTCATTATAAATTCAAGTAGGTGTAGGATTTCATTATAAATTCAAGTAGGATTTCGAATTTATTTCGACTTAAGCGGAATTTACACTTAACTGACTTCGGTGCACACACTCAAACATTTGTCGATCCGGCAGTTGTCTTGTTGGAAATCGTTCCCTTATAGCCTCTGAGCAGCTAGTCCGTTTCCGTTTGCTGCCCCATATGTCATATGGATATTTGCAAGCTCATGCTGTTGTAAATCCCAGCGGGGAAATAACGCCTTTACTCCCAGATATTATTGACTGCCGCGCTTAAACGCATCATTTCCTGACACACATTCTATGACGGAAAATGCTTATTTTGGTCCCCTTTATCATCCTTTAAACTTTTGCCAGATATTTTAGATAGGTGACAGATGGATAGGTAGAGGTGGACCAATTCCTTGGCCTCCACGCTCTCCGGACCTAAATCCACTAGACTTTTATTTGTAGGGACATTTGAAAGATCTTGCGTATGGAACCCCGGTACAAGATGCAGAGATATTCCCTTATTGTGGACGGCTGCGAAACAATAAACAATTCTCCAGGGATTCAATGCGAAGGTGGATTAATGCACGTATCCATGCTAACGGAGGCATTTTGAACATTTCATGTAAGACTAGTACTTTTCTTCATGTGTGTTTCCCATAAGCAATATAATTAATGAAGAGTTGTAGAAAATGAGTTCTAACATGGAAATAAAGCGTTTCCGTATCCATATTCATATAATATAATTTTTTCTTCTGCATGGGAAGAATGTTTCCTGAAAGTTTGGCCGTACCTTTTTGTTATTCTCTGTATATTTAACAGCAAATGTACCTTACAAATGTACCTTTTTGCTTTTAAAAAGAAAATTAAACACTAAATGAAAAGCAAATGAAACCGAAAAGCAAATTAAACACAGAATTTTAATTCAACGAAAATGCGTTCTGAAATCCTTGCCGGAAATCTGAAGTAACCGGATTATCGATGTACTATGATCACTTTATGGTTAAATTCTTCCTACTTTTACACCATAAACGTTACTTTATCACATTAAACATCTTGAATTATTGCCATATATTCAACAATTTATAACTCGATCTTTCTGCAAAAAACAATAATATATTTCTTAGATTGTGTACACCAAACTAGAAGCCATAATATGCCTTAGTGGCAAGCTGCCGACGTGGGAGGGACTCATTAAGGCGCTTGAAATTTTCTACAAGCATCTGTGCCTATGCAGATTGCAGTACATCTCAGAGTTGGTTTAGGTTTCTTGTTAGTGGATCCCTTCATCTGATCAAGTCTCATAGATTTTCGATAGGTTTCAGATCTGGAGATAAGTTGGCTGGAGTAGTAGCTTAATCATTTCCTCGTGCTCCTCGAACCACTCTTGCTGATGGGTAACAATCAACTTGTATGAATATACCTTATCGGCATTTACGTTCATGTTATCAAAGGTATCAGTAGATTCAAATCATGGACAACATTCACCAGACTATTAACCCTTCCCCATCAGCCTAATTTCTGCCAGCAATGATGTCCGGATATTTATTCTCTGAGTTTCATGCCGAATACGGAGAAGGCTACCCCGGTATTTTTCAGTAATCAGCCAGGGCGTTTTTCGCGATAGAAGGGCGTCAATGTTGATGCGGTATCAAAAGCATCCACGCGTGGTTCATTTCAACGTCAATAACATTGTTACTTTTTTATAATTATGCAGTAATGAAATTCAATTAATAAAATATATATTGTGATATTTTGCTATATTTTGGAGATATATCATTTCTTATTTAAAATATGGAAATCCATTTTATAATAGAAATAAAGAACCATAATGAAGCTTCTCCTATAACCTTAATACATGTACATATAACCTTCCTTTTGTCTTACAAGAGAATTCATGTATAAAATTTCAAAGGGAAAAAAGGGTTATAGATCTGAGGAAATTTGATCCGCATATGGTGATTTATCAACCATCTAAACTAAAGCAGTATTTAAAAAAAATGTTTTTGGGGGGCAGAATATAGTTAAAGGAACCTACAGCAACACGGATAAAAGAAAAAACCCATTAATATGCCAAACAAAAAAGAAGAAAAAACTACTCCATCAGAAATAATATTCTAAATAAGTATGGTTTCAACCTTAGAAAACACCTGGAGATAATCCCGATAATATTAATGAGTAGCAATTAACCAGGAACAATGTTATCGATTACCGCGTACGTCACCTGTTGATGCTTAACTCGGTTTTGAGGTTAACGGAAATAGATGTACGACAAATAACAATCAATGTTTTAAAAATTAACATCAGTCACCAGTGCCACACAGAAACTGCTTCACCGATAGGTATTCACTTGGATAGCTATTCATATTTATTGTGTGATTAATGACATGACGCAAAAGGAAATTTTTTGTAGTAATATCAATGATTTAAAACCATTGTGTCTAACCAGTCAAGATATAGCAACTGATTGATGAACATTCGGTATGAATTATTAAGCCCTTTATAAAAACCTAAGACTAACTTCAAATATTCACTTACAAAAGGTGAGTTTTTCGTTTTACGAAAATATTATTGTATGTCTGGTTTATTATCACTTTCACCTTGTTTAATCAGCAGTTGAACCTATCGCACTTTTCCTGTTTATGAAAGTGTAGAGTTGATTTCAGTGGATTATGTAGCAATGTGGTTGTTTTGTTTTGTCTGCTATAAAAACCATGGTTCGAGGCTCAAAATCGGGACCGCATTCGAAACAAAAGTTTAAATGGTGCAATGCCACGTTCGCACAGGCCTCCCATTATGATCTAGAATTAATTATTCTTGCATACTCCTAGGTCCAATTTTGCAGTGTAAAATTTTAATTATATTATAAAGAAAAAAAAAAAAGGGGAAAATATCCTTCTTTCTTCCAAATGTTTCGGTTATCTCCCATCAATTTATAGTCAATAAATTGAAATGATGGAATGAGCTATGTCATGAAAAAAAAATGATTTTTTTCCCTTCCTTTTGGAGAGGTCAACTTTAGGGAAGGAGTACATTAATATCTCCAAAATGGCTCATCCGAACTAAATAACTTATTTACAAAAACTATGCGTCTCAATAAGAGGAATCCATACATGTTGTATTTATTGACATTTGTTCGCTTGTATGAATGCTATAACCATTTCTTTATTTTTAGGAAAAATAATTCTCTAAAAAGGCGTAACCAGTTGTCATAAAAACACGTCAAGGCACAGTTTAAGTACTATTAATTTCATTTGTTTCTGCTACTTGCTGTTTCGGAGGAGTTAGCTGCAGAAAATTGGTCAAAAATGTATAGAGAATTTTTTTTTCAAAATTTCAACATAACTTCTCGAATCATGAAAATTTGAAATCGATTTCAGTGAAAAAAAAATTTTGAATTTGGGAAACGAACACATAGGCCACCACTCTTAGTTAGTGGTCGGCCAATAATGGAAAAGAAGCATTATGATAAGGATCGTAAACAATTTATAATAATTTTCTTTAACAAATCAATCAATTTATTTCAATCAGTATGTACTTGATGCATTGCGCAACAGGCTTAAGCCCAAAACGAGCAATGATTACAAGTAAAATAATAATCAATCAATCAATCAACCAACATATACATAGTGCATTACTCAACAGGCTAAAACCCAAAACGAGCAATGATACTTGTGTTAATAACAAAAATTTTAATTTATTCATATTGATAATGGAATATGCAATGAAAAATTTTTTTCCTTTTAAAAATTTTTAAATGATAGTCCGTATAGTCAATATAAAAAATTAACAATTAAATGAGTGATCAAATTCTTAAAATGCTTTAAATTACAATCATTTAGATCGATGTCGTTGAGGTAAGTATTATAAAATGATTGTGCCCGGTTAAAAAAAGAACATTTGACATAATCGATGGAAAATCGAGGAACAAAAAATGTTATTTTTAATCTCACATTTCTAGATGGTATAAATAATTCAAGTATGATAAAAGATTAGGGCATTTAAAATAATTATTGTTAATTTTATATAAAATGAGTATGTCTTGTATCAATAGATCGTGATAGACTTTATTAATTCCCAATTTTTCCTTAACTGTATGATCATTCATTTTAAATTTCCAACCTATAAACCTTATGAATTTATTTACAGCGACTTGTATTGCCTGAATTTGTGACTCGTTACCCTTAAACCAAATAACACTATTATATAGAAAAAGGGGTCTAATGAATACATTATATAATTTTCCAAAAGTATTAATATTAAAACATTTTGACACTTTCGTATGACTACCAATTGATCTTCTTACCTTCGCTACTACGCTTTTGACTTGGTTATTAAAATTCATTTTGGTGTCGAAAATGACTCCTAAATCGGAGACATAATCCAACTTCTGCAAAAGATCATTATAAATCTTATATTTACAATTAACTGTTACTACCTTATGCGAAAATGAAATCGATGTCGACTTAGTGGTAGTTATTTTTAATTTGTTCAGAAAATTAAAATCCAATGGATGAGCTTATCTAGTGTCCTTTGTAATATAATACATGTAGTATCATTTTCAGTAGATGTAATCTTAAAAATTTTAATGTCATCAGCAAACATTAATATACCTGTATTGTCAAATATTATATTCTCTATATCTATAAGTAAAAAGTTGAAAAGAAGAGGGTCTAAAGATGTACCTTGAGGGACTCCTGTACAACGGCAAAATGGTATAGAAAAGCTACCATTAAATTTTAATTTAATTGACATTCCTGTAAGGTAGGAGTAAATCCAGTTACTTAAATGTTTTGAAATTCCAAAAGCTTCAAATTTGCACAAAATTAGATCAAAGTCGACCGTATCAAATGCTTTTGATAAATCAATTGAAATTAAGTCCAATTGTTTCGCATGTGCGAAGGCCTCATTGATATTTTGAGTAAGTGATAATTGGTTAGTTAATAATAATAATAATAATAATAATAATAATAATAATAATACAGTTGAAAAATTAGTTTCTATTAACAATTGAATTGACAATAAATTTTTTAAAATATTTAAAATTACAATCGCCGAGGTTGATATCATTAAAGTAATTAATAAAAAATGATTGGGCTCTGTTAAAAAATGCGCCTCTGAGATAATCAGTGGTAAGTTGATGTATTAATAATTATTATTAAAAAGACTAAAACATCTTTAATAATTACAACAAATACATGTAACTAAAAAAACTAAAAGCTTTCTCCAAACATACAAACATCATTGACAACATTACTTGACCAGCAACAAATATACTACCAATATAACAAAGAATTAACAATATTCTTTTATTTAAAATATGCTGCTTTTACAAATTTAAAAGAGCTCAACGCTAGAATCCATTTTGGAACGGTATTAAAAAAAATTAGGGATAAAATAACTACTTAGCTTTTTACCATAATTATACATAATCTGTGGAACATTAAAAGTTTGCATATTGCGCAAATTACGTGCGGTTACATTTCTATACAGCCAGCCACTCTTAAAAGAATTTTGCACAAAGATGATTTACTAACATAAATCTTGAAATTTTAAGATTTTTAGCTTCTTAAATATCTTATTAGTTTCTAATCTATCACACATCGAATTTGTGCAAATTAAATTTATCATTGTTAGTTGTAATTTTTCAACTTCCCTCACACCCGATGGGAATCTAGAAATTAAAATACCGTATCGCATCCTGGATTCAAAGTATAATTTTCTGAATTTTACAGGACAGGACCATATTACATAATACATCATAAACATAATTTTTCGCAAAGTAGCACATAAATTTTCAATATGATTTCTCCAATGTAAATTAGAAACAAAAATGAGTCCTAAATACTTCAATTCCGAGGCCTCATGAATTACAGCACAGTTACAATGCCTCCATACATTTAAGTTGGCATAACAATTTGCCTCATGAACTTTAATTTTTGTATTAAACATCAGTTCGTATATTTTATTTGGTACTTTAAATTTCATAATATGCGTCTTCATATTATGTTTAATTAAAGTAGGGATGTTTTTGGTCATATAGAAATATCTATTGTTTAATTAGAGTGGGGAAAACCCAAATACTTTTTCTGGAATTCTTCACATTCCCCTTATATGATGCCAAATTCCAAGATACTAATGCAAATATAGGAAAATATGTTGTTGTTTTTTTTGTGTTTTTTTAACCTGCATTTAAACTTAATTTATTATTTTTAACCCATCAACAACGTGGGATACATTTTTTTGACATGCAGCCAATAATTTAGCTTTATCTCTATGAACAATTGATAAAGCAATATTATCATCTGCATATAAATAAATTTTTCAATATTCAATATTCAACAGTAAATCATTCATAAACAAATTAAATAACATTGTACTTAATAATGATCGTTAAAATACACCACATTTTACTAAAGCGCTACTGCTACATCTATCCTTCATACAAACTTACTCAAAACGTTTCTTAATACCAAACTCATATTACCTCGAATACCATATTTCTTGCATTTGCTATCAATATTTCATGATCAACTGGGTCATATGCTCTACTTAAATCGAAAAAAAAAACAAAGTAATACATAAACCAAGATGAAAAGAATCATTTAATTCATCTGCCATATGTGATAAAAGCATTTGAATACCTTTCTTTTTCGTGTACCCATATAGTTAAAAAAGGATTCTAGTTTATTTAATAAGAGGCATTCCAAAATTTTCATTAGAGAAAACGAGATCGCTAATGGTATGTAATTTATATATTCCATTTTTGATCCTTTCTTACAATAGGTCTAACTTTAACTATTTTCATCTCATCAGGAATTTTACTAGAAACAAAAATTTATTATAGAAATACATTAAAGGTTTTAACAAATATTTCATATATTATTTAATATCTCCCATTCTAATTTTATCAACTTCAGTTTTAAATGTCTCATTAAAATTGTCAAGATTCTCCATAATAAAATTCTCTTCATTGTTATCAACACCTTGTTTTTCCCAATTAACTAGTTTACTAACTCCCAAATTTTCTTTGAGTTCTTTAAGTTTAAATCAAATTGGTTTCTATAAAACTGTCTTTTAGCGCAGTATCGCAATTGCGAGTTTACTCTATTTAAAAAAAAAATTATTATTATTATTATTATTATTATTATTATTATTATTATTATTAAAAAATTATTATTAAACTCTTAATATAAGTATATTTGATACTTATTTAAAATAACGCCATCTAGAAAATTATACTTAATATTTTTATGAGTCTTGGAAAATTCGGATAAATTTAAAGACAAAGCGATAGAAGAATTAAAAAGAGCTTAATTTGGTTATTGGTAAATAAAATATATTTTAATATAAATTAAAAAGAAGACTAACTTTTAAGTGATACTTTAATCAATAAAAATCAAATGAATATAATAAATGACGGGCGTTTCGGTTTTTCACCATTATCAAGCCATCAATATAATCAAGCCATCTTCATAGTTGAATTGAAGACTTAATTATCTTTTAAATCTTCAATTCATCAATTATGGCTTGATAATGTTGAAAAACCAAAACGGCCGTCGCCTATTACACCACATTTTTTATAACACTAGAGTTAGGTTTTTAAAAACGTGAACATTATTCAAAACAGCGTGAACATTATTCAAATACTGGGCTCATGGGATATCCAGATGGCATATGACTGTATTTTGAGACATTAATGAACGCTAATCAAAAAAAGTAAACGCTATTTGACGAAATTACAAAAAAATGTTTCAGCGTTAATCAAATAAACGTTAATCAAGAATGCGGTGTATATTCATTTGATTTTATAGAGTGGTTATAAAGGCACTCTATGATTTTATTGATTAAAGTGTCACTTAAAAGTTTCTCTTCTTTTTAATATATTATCTAGTGATACAAGCTTTACCTATTACCTTATTTTTAATATGTCTTAAAAATATTGAGCCTTAAATGTTAACCAGTGTAATTATAGAATTTCGAGATAAAACTCATTTCGTTTATTTTATGTAATTTCATACTCTAATTCAGGGGTCGGTAACCTTTTTGTTACTAAGGGAGCAATAAAAATTTTAAAAACCTTCGAGACCGTTTTTATGTTATAATAAATAAACAAAATAATTGCTTTGAAATATGTATATTTACACAAATTTAATGAAATATTAAGAAATATTTGAAAAATGGTGAAGTGTGGGGAGTACGTGCGTTCTAGTGAGGGCGCATTATGTATATTAGACGCGTTGCTAAGCCCTGCTCCAATTTTAAGCTGATAGTTTTTACATTTGGTCTTCAAAATTACGTGAAATAGACATAATTTAAATAATAAAAAAATAATAAAAAATAATAAAAAAAAAAAAAAAAAAAAGTTTACCTTTACCAAGACATAATTTAGAATCTAAACTGCATTCTCTTTATTTCTTTTTCTGTTTTATTTTAAATCTCTAATTTTCATGACCGAAAATATACATATTCACAGCTGTTAACATAAATACTATAACTAATTTTTTCCTAGATTATAAATTAAAACTGGAGTTAATGCTCCAACATAGGTAAAGATATTAAATGAAAAAAAAAATGGAAGGAAAACTCCACAATGTGTATTCGAACCAGGGACCACGTTGATTTTATAGAGTGGTTATAAAGGCACTTTATGATTTTATTGATTAAAGTGTCACTTAAAGTTCCTTTGTCGTCTCTACCAACTGGGCCACCGCGGATACGAAACGAGTAGGCTGTCTCCAGGTGTACTAAAGACTACGTCCCTATCATTGGGCCTCCATGTCGACTGCCTTGTAGTCTTTAGTGTTCTTTCCGTTCCGTGTCCGCGATTTCCCAGCTGGCAAGCTGGATACTGATTCGAATCTAACATTAAGTCCTAGAATTTTTCCGCAAATTTTGCCTCGCAAAGGTTCTTTAACGTGCAGCCGGCAAACGACTACACGGGACCAACGGCTTTACTTCCCTTCCGAAGGAAGTGCGTGATCTCAGGATTTCCCCCTGAAAAATCCTCGTCGTCCTCGGCCGGGATCGAACCCGCTTACTCGGGCATCAGAGGCGATCACGCAACCGCTGAGCCACCGAGGCCGATACGTTGGTCTTGTACACTCTGTCTTTCACATATCCCCAGAAGAAAAAATCCAGAGGGTTCGTATCGGGTGAGCGAGGGGGCCAAGGGATTGAACCATCCCTTCCAATCCATCGTCCTGGAAAGTTCGTATCAAGGTACTGGCCTAACTTGCAGGCCCCAGTGAGGAGGTGCTCCATCTTGTTGGTAGACTATGTTGGGCTGCAGTTCTTGCACCTTTGGAATCATGTAGTTCTCCAGCATATCTAGGCAGGTTGCAGTAGTAATGCTGTCTTCAGCGAAAAAGAAAGGTCCGATTACTCGATCGTGCATTAAACCGCACCAAACATTAATCTTTGGATAATTGATGAAAACATTAGTTTTATTATTATTATGAAAAGCTTTTATTTAACTTGCAATGTTAGTTTGTTTAGATCAAATCTTGTAATCAGTATTAAACTAACTTCCCGGGAAGCTAGAGAGCTGGCATTGGTACACATGCGCAGGGCCGATGACAATGCATGTTAATTTTTTTTTTTCAAATCGTCCACTGTTTCGTGTTCTAATGGTACTAATTCATTACTACGTACTGTCCAATTGCCACAACAAAGAATTCGTTATGGCGAGGGTTAAATGTATCCGTTGTTTATTGTTACAAAATTATACCACAACAAAAATATAAAAGGAAAAATACGACCTTATCCTGTAAGCGTTTTTCGAGGGCGAAGCTCTCATCATTCAGCAGGTAAAACAGGGAGTAACCAGGAGAAAACCCGAAGATACTGACAATCGAACAGTGCAGGTAAAACGAAACGAGTGGTCCGAAAGCAACGCTTTAACTGCCATACTCGTCCAGAAAGTAACCACGGGAAGTACACTGAACTAGGCAAGAAGCCAGATGAAACCTAGTTAAGTCATCCAGAGGATAAGATGGAGTCCTTTCCTATCAGGACGATAGTGTTGATTGTTGATTGACGAGGGACAAGGGACACGAGGAGCTAGGAGATCCAATATTCGGGAAATATGGCCTTTTGGATGTCGTCGAAATTGATGTCCAGGATGTGACGCGGCCTGCGATGTCTAAGAAGGCTTCTGAAGGTAAGCGGGTGCTCAAGAACACTTGCAACTAGAGGATTGGGATGGTCCTTCATCTTCGGAAGCAGCTTTTTCATCAATTCCTTGACATGATTCCCAATGGGAGGTACTCAAAATCGTCGGCAATAGAAATATTTGTTGCAACTCTCCTGTCAAAGTTACGTTTGGAAAGTTTGGAGGTCCTTTCATCTGGACTTGCATATTGTAGCCCAGGCAGGCATACCATAAAGCAAGATGGTTCGGATTACCGTCCTATACAGCAATAGTTTGCAGTCCAATCCAAGCGCGCTGTTTCGCTCCAGAAGAGCTACCAGACTGAATTTTGCCTTCTTTGCCTTGTTGATGGCGTAGGAGACATGGTCGCCCCAATTTAGCTTGACATCTATTACCACTCCGAGGTATTTGTAATGTTTTATCCATTCGAGCTCTTTACCAGAAAAGAAGAGAGGACTCGGGGGTTTTCGAAGTTTCTTTGTAATGAACATTGCCTTGCATTTGTCAACATTTAGATTCAGTCTCCACTTAGCAAAACCATTTCTCGCACTTATGTAAGGCATTCTGCAATCGAGATATGACATGATTGTAACATAAACAGAGCGGGTATTTATAGAGAAATATGGCCAATAATAAAAAAGAACAGACGTACTCTTAACTGAAAAATTCAATGGTTGGTTAGGTCGACCCACCACTGAATCAGCTGAGAGTCGCTCATTGGCCCTTTATCCGAATTAAGTGACTTATTGCTGTTTGTAGACTGAATCGCCATACTCTCAAAGCCGTCCAGGAATAGTTTCTTATTTATTGACCTTAGAAGTTTAAAATGTTCAATGGAAATGCTGTGTCCTGTGTCCAGTGAGTGCTTGGCGATGGCGGAGAGGTTGCTTCTGCCGAATTTCCTGTGGCGCAGATGTTCTTTAAAACGGGTTAAAACGCTGCGAGACGTCTGTCCTTGGTAAATCTTCGGGCATTGAGGGCTTTTAGCTTCATAAATCCCTGACTTTTGGAGTGGGGGAACTTTAACCTTGGGGTTGCCTAATAAAAGTCTTGCTTGATTCGGGTTGCTGAAACAAAAGGAAATATTATGAGCTTTGAAAACTGTATTGAGACCTTTGATAAGCTGTCGGTTATAAAGTACAGAGATAGTCATTTGATTATTTTTAGTTTTTTGAATGTCCCTGATGAACTTAATAACATTGATTCACCTTTATACCCGATTTCTAAATTTCTTGCCAACTTCCTCAAGACCCTTAAGGTTTCAGAATTTGATAGTTCCATTAAAAACAGTGTGGAATTAACTAAAATACTTAACAATAAGATGGTCAAACCCGGGAAAATTCTGGTTTTTTTTGATGTGGTTTGGCTCTTTCCTAGCGACCCCATCCCCGAGACTCTTGGATTTTTAAAAGAGATTCTGGCCAAAAATAATGTTCCAAAAATTAAAATTGATGAATATCTTAGTTTAACCGAATTGTGTGTCGATAATAATATATTTGTGTATAAAGAAAAAATTTACAAAATGAATAACGGGACTCCCATGGGGTCTTGTCTTAGCCCAATTCTTTAGAGGACATTTTCCTAAAGTCCTTCGAAAGCATCCTCAAGAATTCGAGCCATTACTTCCCCGATGTTTGGACCGTTACGTGGACGACGTATTTGCCATCTTCGATACCAATGTTTGCAATATTGATAAGTTTGTAGAATATCTTAATAGCTTCTTCCCCACCATCCAATTCACCTACGAAAAAGAAGTTGACGGTAAATTACCCTTTCTGGATATTTTAGTTTTAAGGAATAAGGGTTCTTTATCCTTCGATGTATACCGCAAACCTTCTAATAAATTGAACTTTATCCCGTCGGACTCCAGCCACCCATGGAGTCAGAAGATATCCACGTTTACGTCAATGCTAGATCGCGCCTTAAATCTTCCCTTAAGTAACACTGCCTTTAAGAAAGAAATCTCCATGATTAAGAAAATTACCAGGGGGAATGGGTACGATCCCATTACTGTGACAAACCTTCTTAAGAAAAGAAAGTTTATTAAGTTCATCAGGGACATTACCAGCCTTCAAAAAACTAAAAATAATCAAATGACTATCTCTGTACCTTATAACCGACAGCTTATCAAAGGTCTCAATATAGTTTTCAAAGCTCATAATATTTCCCTTTGTTTCAGCAACCCGAATCAAGCAAGATTTTTATTAGGCAACCCCAAGGAAAAAGTTCCCCTACTCCAAAAGTCAGGGATTTATGAAGTTAAATGCCCTCAATACCCGCTCTGTTTATGTTACAATCAGTATCTTCGGGTTTTCTCCTGGTTACTCCCTGTTTTACCTGCTCAATGATGAGAGCTTCGCCCTCGAAAAGCGCTTACAGGATAAGGTCGTATTTTTCCTTTTATATTTTTGTTGTGGTCAAAGAGTCTTTTATTTATTTTATCTCGTTTCAGCAATAATACATATCAGACGGTATACTTCAAGCTAAGCTATTTTTACACTCAAAGACAGCTAGTCTTTGATCAACAATAGAAATAAGGAAAAAAGATACGTAATTCGCTTTGTCTGGTGCAGAAAACTTAGTAGGAAAATGAAACCGAGAAGTTTACTTTGGAAATTAATTTACTTAAAAATTTAATTCTAGATTATATCTGAAGCAGGGAATATATTTCAAAGAATTTAACAATTAATTCATTATCATTTGCCGGATGGTTTTTTTCTTCGAATTCTATCCGCTATAAAGAGTCAACAAATTCTTTTTAGGGGTAGGCTCTTTTGATGAAAAAACGGTTGCGCTTAGAATGCAAAACTCATGTCGCTCAATTGTCAACCTAAAACAATGGAATCGCTCCAAACCTTTGTGCCTTGCTAAAGAGATGACGCTAACTACGACTTCCGTCCTAATGCTTTCGATTGTCAAGGAAATGATGCATAGCTAGAATTTTCCTGAAGGATCAGGAACAATGAATGTATTTATGAGATTATTGCTGCAATTTTTACCGTTTTGGATATAATTCTTCCTCGATAGCCCTTTATGGTGAATGATCCTCCTATTGGTGTTCTTCTTTATTCCAGACGCTGACTTAATAAAATTTTCGTTGAACTGGAGAGTGGTTCTTGGGACAAAATTATGCCACTTATACCCTTCTCAAGATGCTGAAATTTCTTCCTTCAAAAACCTAAAATTTTCTCCAATTGACAAGTATTTTTGGAGAATTATGGCCCTTAGCCACTCTCGAAAGAATTCCTAATTGTCTACCCAATTTTCGGAAAGCAAAATAGAATTGACACATATACCTAGCTAATATCGGGACACTAGCTAAAACTGTGGTACACTTCATTATAAAAGATGACAATTCTTTGCCCTCTTTCCCACTAAGAAGTTTCTGGAACTGTCTTGAACTTGTTTTCATATATCAAAGACAATGATATATATTAAGTTACTAGCAGAGGTACCCGGCGTTGCCCGGGATAATTACACTTGTAGGTAAAGAGAACAATCTCAAAAAATTAAATTATAACTCCCAATTGGTTAAATAATAACTCAATCAATACAACACAGAGCAAAGGGACTATCCATTCTACGAAAAATACGAAAAATAGGAATTCTAGGTGATATACCGGGACCAGATACTTTAGAGTCAAGTTTAACTTGCTCTTGACATAGAAACTCCCGTTGCTCAGATGTTTCCATTGCCCGTATAGTTTTTTCTGTTTTAGTTGCAGAGTTTCTCTGAACAATACTCGTTCCTTCTCTTTCCTTTCCAGACACTTGAATTTTTGCCAGTCGCCTGGACGATTGATAGGGAGCTCAAGGGAGACACGCATGACTCCTAGGCCTAATCAATAGACGCTGCCTTATTAATGTTCTATCACTGCATCTTCACTTTATGCTCATTATCAATAATTCTTGGAAGCGAACGTTCAGTCATCGCATTATCAGCATCTCAGTTTCCAAAATATACACTTTCCCACAGAATAAAGTGAAAATGTATTTTTAGGAAACGTTTGGATCTGCTGTGCTACCAAACAAGCTAGGTGATAACCCCAGCGTGGCTCGGACTTTTTTTTTGGATTAAATTTAGCAATATCTTAAAAATAACACACATGAAAACGCTTAGAATTAATACAGTAAAAATTCTGAAAGAAAATTCGAGAAAAAATTTTTTAAAGGCTCACCAAGGATGCCACTGCTAGTCTAAATAATTTCTTACTCACGTAAACTTACTTTAGATGTACACTTGTTGTTGCAATTCCCATTCTTCTCTCGATGTCTTGAAGCAAAACTTGGCCTTTCATCACTTTGTGTAGTCTAGCGGTCGCCGATTCTTCTATTTACTTGCTTACCGTTTGCTCAATACAGCACGGAGCTAAAGGAGTGCTTCCTCTGTCGTCTTTCCACTCTTTCTCAGTAGTCTGCTAATTCTCCATTATCTCCAGTTTCTGATCATTTTTCAAGAAATTGTTAAGTACTAAGAACTCTCAATTCTAAGAAAAGCCTAAATAACAGGAATTCCATGCATTGTTACAAATTGATATTTATCTATATTGCACAAACTTTGCCTTGCATTGTTGGTCATGAGATATATATTGCTGTTCCATGCAGAGTGTTTGTGAATTGCGTGCTGATACCATTATTGATACCTATTGTTGTACAAATTTTGCCTTACATTGTTGGTCATGAGATATTTCTCATTAATTTGCCTTGCCATAACCATGAATATCGATTTTTATCAATAATTATTATTTTTTCGAAATCTGAGGTAGACAGTGACCTTCCTCATGGTTTGAAGATCAAGTATGCAAAATTTCATCAAGATCGGAATAAAACTGTGGATTTGTATGAGAGACATACAAATAAACCCACAAACAAACCCACAAACATCCTTCTTTATATATATAGAAGACTAGCAGAGGACCCGGCGTTGCCCGGGATATTTACGCTTGTAGGTAAACAGAACAACCTCAAAAAACTAAATTAAACCTCCAAATTGGTTAAATACTAACTCAATCACTACAATATAGAGCACTATATCCATGGGACTATCCATTCTAAGAAAAATCCGAAAAACAGGAATTTACCTCTTCACTGAAAAAATCCATTCTAGGTGATATACCGGGACTTGATTTACCGAAAATAAATTTTTTTAAAGGCTCACAGTGGATGGACCTCTCCAAGGATGCCACTGCTAGTCTAAATAAATTCTTACTCACGTATCCTCACTTCAGATGTACACTCGATGTTGTTGCAATTCCTATACTTCTCTCGATGTCTTGAAGCAAAACTTGGCCATTCATCACTTTGTGTAGTCAAGCGGTCGCCGATTCTTCTATTTACTGGCTTCCCATTTGCTCAATACAGCACGGAGCTAAAGGAGTGCTTCCTCTGTCGTCTTTCCACTCTTTCTCAATAGTCTGCTCTCTCTCCATTATCTCCAGTTACTGATCATTTTTTAAAGATTTTCAAGAAATTATTAAGCACTAAGAACTCTCTTTTCTAAGAAAAGCCTGAATAACAGGAATTTTATGCATTGTTACAAATTGAAATTTATCTACATTGCACAAACTTTACCTTTCATTGTTGGTCATGAAATATATATTGTTAATCCCTGCCCAGTGTTTGTGCATTGCGTGTTTATACACGGCCTCCTAGAAACTACCAGGCCTGAACATGATGTCAATAATGTATTGTTGAAGCACTAAGATTGTGACGTTGAACTAACTTCTGTAATAGCACCAACAGCTTGACGTAACAATGTTTTATCTTTTCCATGTTCAGGCCTGGTAGTATCTAGAAGGCCGTGGTTTATACCATATTTGATACCTATTGTTGCACAAACTTTTCCTTGCATTGTTGGTCATGAGATATATATTGTCGGTCCGTGCAGAGTGTTTGTGAATTGCGTGTTGATACCATTGTTGATACCTATTGTTGCACAAACTTTGCCTTGCATTGTTGGTCATGAGATATTTCTCATTAATATGCCCTGCCATACCATGAATATCGATTTCTTATCGATAGTTATTATTTTTTCGAAATCTGAGGTAGACAGTGACCTTCCTCATGCTTTGAAGGTCAAGTATGCAAAATTTCATCAAGATCGAAATAAAACTATAGATTTGTATAAGAAACAAACAAACCCACAAACAAATAAACCCACCAAGACCTTCCAGCCGCTTGGACATAGCCCGAACATGGACTCAATAATTTCAACATGATCATTTGCCCCAATTCGAATGTGTGCTCCAGTTCCGACATTTTGCCCTAGCTTCATTCTATTAATTCACTATTATTAAATTCAATTTGTATAATTAATATAATTATTATATTTCAATTTACGCAATCATTCTTAACCAATAATTGTAATCTCACCAAACTGTCACTGTAACCATTTCTTTTATAATTCCTCCAATCATCGGTCAATTAGTCAAGAACTATGACGTGTCTACGATGATTGGAGGAAAAGGACTATATGAACAGATGATGTATCCAAAACGCGTGCCTCTATTTTCTCGAAACGCGTAGAACAGTAATAAAAACTGCTACCAAATATCGCTCTTCCTGGACAATTTATTCTATCAAGTTTTCAAGGCGATTTAGACCATTATGCAAATTTTATATCCTGATTCTTAACGCTTTCACTTGGGTACCAGTACCAGTTGCATGCTACTCAGTGTTGCCAAGTCAGTGACTTTGTCACTAGATTTAGTGACTTTTTTTTTCCAAAAGTGACTTTTTAGTGACTTTTCAGTAATTAATATTTTATAGACAGTTGTCCCAAAGTAGCAATAAATAATAATTCTTGTGTTTTTTTAATCGCGGTGTATTTTTAGAAAACTTGAATTTCTAATTCGTGAAGCCCATAACTGGTTCTCCTACAGTTCCAAACGTCAAAATGATTTCAAATTGCTATATGGAATGATGAATAATGGAAATAAAGCCAACAAAATTCCAGGATTAAATTCCAGAATTTTCAGCCATTTCAACTATTCTGGATCAGTGGGATGAGCTTTTTCTCGTCTTTAAAGTTGCTGCAACCAAGGACAGATGCCACTCCGCAGAACAGTTGAGATCATGCAGTGCAAAGCGTATAAAGCATTTTTTGAAATTCATGTTAAAAGATTTCATTTAATTTTTCATTTTTTTTCATTCAATTTTTTGTTAAAAGATTTCATTTAATTTTATTTAATTAGGAATAATTACAGAATCCAACCAACCAGGGCCAGAATGGCCGAAAGCCGACGAGTTAGGTCCCTGGATGGAGGGAAATGAGAAATACATTAAAAAAAATAAGAAAAACAATCAGCATAAATGATAATATGTAAGCGATAGATTAAAAGGGATTGTAGGAGAAATTAGAGAAATATTTCTTCAGTCTGCTTTTGAAAATGGATAAGGAAGGGGAAGAGCGTATTTCGATTGTTAGATTATTCCATAGTCTGATTCCTGCAATAGTAACGCTTTTAAGTTGGTAAGAGCGTTTAATCAGAGTGAAAGCGAGAGAGTCATTATTCCGTAAATTATAAGGTCCTAACGATTTAGAGTTGAAGTAGTCAAGGGGAAGAGAAGAAACGAGCTTGTTATTTAAGGCTTTAAAGATGAAAAGCGCAAGATAATAAGAGTGCAATTGAAAGATGAGCATAATGCCTGCTGAGGGAAAGAGATGGGAGACGGGGTCGGATTTTTTTTAGTTTGAAAAAAATTCGGACAAACCATTTCTGAATACGATGGTTTATATTTACAATATGAATTTACTTTTTCAGAGTGAAAATGTGGATCCGTCAAAGTTATTTCAGGATCTGTTATTGCTGTATAAGAGCCTTTTACAGAAGATTGTAGTACGAGCATAACTGCAGAAAGTAAACGATAGCAATTTGACTGGTTTTGATTTTGAATCCTATCTTATGAGTTCCTCGGTGATATATGGTGGATATGATTTTGATTTGATTATGCGCGAATTACCATCAAATGAATCCTCTGAAATCAAAAACAGATGTAGAAATTTCTTGGTGGGCTGGCACAACAAATCCGAGACAGACTGCCACAAAAACTTAGAAGTGTTGCAAAATGTTTCTTTTGCATCCGTCTATTGCTATTTCACAAAGCAAGCCAAGCATACGTCCATTGATTCTACTTTTGCATCGTTGCAAAAAATGTAGATGAAATTGAAAACGAGTGGATGAATTTGTCTAACAAATCATGGAGCAATTTGGACAGCACAATAAGTTTCTGAAGTGTTTTTTGATACACATGTAGCAGGAAATAACCGATTTGGGAATATAGGGCAACTAGCTTTGAACCTCCTCAGTTTGCCGATTTCAAATGCAACGTTGGAGAGAGCTTTCTCGGTGTACTCCTGTATCAAGTCAAAGTTAAGAAACAGATTACAGGTAGATATGCTGCAAGAAATTATGATGGTCAGGTATAGCCTAAGAAGAAATAATATTGATTGTTGTAATTCTACTCATTCGGATGAAATGATAAAGAAATTCAATCAGAATATTTATGATCACATAACTATGGTGATGAAGAAATACTTGGTGTTATGCAAACTTTTGATGTTGAGTGTGCTCGATCTTTTTAAATAATCATATTTGCAAATAAAAATTTTAAATGAATTTTCTAGTGTTTCCTTATTTATTAACTTTTTTAATTTTTCAAGTTATTTCCGGCTTAGTTTGACTACTTTTTGATCTCGTGATTTCTTTGGTGATGTCATGTTTTAAGCTAGTGAAATCTAGTGACTTTTAGTCACCATTCTAGTCACGGCGCTACTGTAAAACTTGGCAACGCTGATGCTACTAAAAACCAATCCATCACCCTTTCAATAAATGTGATCATCTCATTAATTTGAACGTTATTAAAAAAAAAACAAGATTATACTCCCCGCAAAACAGAAATTGTTAAACTTTTGTCTCAGGATTTGCAAATTGCTAAACATTTGCCTGAGGATGACAAGGATATATAATTTTTTTGAAGAAAAGCTATTCTTTCAAAACCTGCTGAAAAAAATACGTTGAGAAGTAACAATGTTATTCTTCATCAGTATAATGTTTATAAAATGATTTTTTTTTTAGTATAATTTGAACTTTATGCAGAAATTTCATTCTATGCTTGAGAAAGATCAAAATTAATCTCATTGCTAAACTTTTGTCTTGGCGTTGTAGTCTTCATTTTGTGTTTGTCTGTTTAATTTTGGGTATTAGTAAAATTCAAGTTATATTTAATTTATTTACTTTTTATTACTTTCAATTAATTATGTAAACTGTAGCTGATTTTTTTTATTTTTATGCAAAAGAAAACAACTGAAATTTTCATTTTATTTTTCAGGTTAATATTTAATTCTCATGGATGCCAGGGCGAAACATTTTTTGCATTGCTGTTTATACTTTACCTTCGTAGTTCTTTTCTTTCGAATAAGTTACGCCCTAACAGATCGCTTCTCTATATTTCAACTTAAAAGAACAAGCGCCTACAATTATTTTGACATTCTCTACCTTTTCTTAAGAATTATCATTGCCTGGACAACATCGATCTACGCTCTTCTCAATGTGTGCGGACTCTTGTTCTATAATTGCTTTGACGACGAGGTGCGGTTGAAGTCGTCCGTCGTACTGGCTCCATTTATTTGTTTTCGAACAGTGACGAGGGGGAATTTTCCGGATCTAGTAAGACGAAATGTTGAACGGAACAAAGATTTGTGTCTCCGTAATGGGTTTAACAATTTTATAATTGAAGTGGTAAGTGATAAAGACATCGAAATTCCAGAAACAACTTACACGACTCAGATCGTGGTACCATCCTCATATGCGGCTAAAAATGGTGTGCTTTTCAAGGGTCGTGCGTTGCAATACGCCTTAGAGGACCACGTCAATACTTTGGACGACGAAGACTGGATCGTCCATTTGGATGAAGAGACCCTTTTAACACGCCGATCTATTTTCGGAATTTTAAACTTTGTTATGGACAATACTTATCCGTTAGGACAAGGCTTGATAATTTATTCCAGCGAAAACGTAATAAATTGGTCAACTACTTTGTTAGATTTCTGGAGAGTAGCAGACGATTTGGGTCGAAATAGGATTCAGCTCAAATTATTTCACAGAATCATCAGTGACTGGAAAGGTTCCTTTTTGGTATGCAAAGCGGGAGTAGAACGGGAGATAACATTTGATCACGGTAAACCTGGTTCTATTGCGGAAGATACAACATTTGGAATGATGGCGGCATCAAAAGGTTACAAATTCAACTTTATAGAAGGAGAAATGTGGGAAAAATCTCCTTTTACGTTCAAAGATGTCTTTTTACAAAGGAGAAGGTGGTTCCAAGGAGGTTTTCTTGTTACTCTTAATTCTTCGATCCCTTTCAAAGTTAAGTTTCTATTAGCAATAAATTTATACAGTTGCGTAATAAACCTTTTGCTCTCCTGTACATGGTATAAAATAGACTTTCCTTGGAATCTAAATTATCTCTACGAAATTCCCTTGGGAGTCGCCGGTTTGAGCTATTTGTACTTCAATGTCTTTGGTGTAGTGAAATCTTATTTACTATATAAAAATCATGGCTTCTGTTGGATGCTATTCTGTCTGATCGTATCCGTACCTGCCGCAATTATTAACGGCGCTATGATGCTGACGGCTCAAGTGTGGGCATTATTGTCCCTGCGTCAACTTCAATTTCACGTTGTTCAAAAAGAATATAAGAAGTTTTCTAATAACCGTAGACAATTCATATCGTGCAAAGTGACATAATAATCATTTGATTTATACTAACTGATAGCTAGACATTTCACCGAACGGATATTCATTTCATTGACCAAAAGAAATATTTGACTGATGGTAATTGATAAAGAAAGACAAAACCAAAAGAACATTTCACTGATGGACATTTGACTGAATGGACCCTGCGAATATTTGATCAGTAGATGTAAAACTGAACAGACATGCATCCAAATAAACAAATCACGCTATTTGAATGCTATTTTTTTTTCTTCGTTTTAATGTCACTCATTGATTTTACTGACATTTGACATTTTGTTATATAAATTCTTTCATGTCGCATAAATTTGAGATTCAAAAGTCCGTATCCGATTTCAAAATGTTGTATTTATTGTTAACAAAAACATGCAGAGGGCGCTAAAGTACAAAATATTTATCATATCGTCAAGTTTCGAAATGGTGTTCTACAAGTGTTCAAAACCAGGCTCTATGACCTCCTCCGGCTACACAGGCCGCCTACACAAACAATCCGTTTCTTGGAATGTTTAAAGCCATTTACTAATGCTCTTAGCAACAGGACCTTTGTTAAGAATCTTATATGAAATTCGCGCTCGATGATTATCGCTAATGCTGGATGCCCACTTAGCGCGACGATCACGCAATTCTATCGCTTTGTGAAGCACGCATGCGCAGAGTGACGTCACGAGGGCGATTCTGTGGCGCATGTGAGGCGATTGAAAACCTCTGTATGCCAGAGCTTTTTGATCGCGCGACTCTATCGCACCCAATCAGAAAACAGTTTCGAATCACGTGGCACATGCAATCATGGCAGCACCTATTTCGAGATGGTCGGATATCGCTACGGAAAATTTGATTGAAGATATCAAGAAATATCCAATTCTGTATGACAAGAGTCATGCTGATTATAAAAAAGATAGGAAAAAGCAGGAGCTGTGGGAGATAATAGCAACGAATTGCGTAGATAGCGCATGCGCATTCAGTCACGCGGCTGTCGCGCCAAGTGGGCACCGAGAAGCGAATTGATCGCCTGGCGTTTGTTACGCATGCGCATATGACTCAAAAGCGATAGAATCGCGCGACCGTCGCGCTAAATGGGCACCCAGCATAACTCCACTTGTTGAAACGGAGGACCTACAGTGGGGTTAACCACAGAGTAACTTACTCTGTGGGTTTAACTCAGTGGTTAACTTTCTGTTGCTGGGTCGCCATATCGAAAACAACTGAGACCAGTAGACCTCTACCGGCAATCTCAACAAACTTGATGATTTCCTGCAGTGGCGGAAGGTAGTGTTCCTTGGAAAGGGGGCTGTGGTAATAACAGGGGGGCTATGGCTCAAGTCGATTTAGCAAGGACAATACTCTACACACTGTAGACAGGCTGAAACTGTTGCTCTGATCCCCCCCCCCCCAACCTTCCGCCTCCGATTCTCCGTTTCCGTTGGAAACTTTCCAATGGTAGGCGAATCGTTCAGCTGCCGTCGATGGTTGCTTACTTATAGCACTTTGAAATACAGACTTTTGAATCAGCCTGTGTTTAAATTGAATGTGAATTCAGAGTTATAATTACCAAAATTCTTAGTTACTTAGGTTCATAAACCACATGATCAATCTGGGCAAGGGGGGGGGGGGGTTTTTACCAATTATGACCACAGGGAAGGGGGGGGGGGGGGGAGAATCAAGTAATGATCATCTTGTGCTCTTGGATGATGTAGTCAAATTAAGTTTAAAATGAATCAAAAATCTGCATTTTAAAATTTATCATCCGTTAGGAAGGATAGATAATTTCTCTGACCAGGTAACTTTTTAGGGGAGGGGGTTCAAATACGGCCGCCAATGACACCCGGGGGGGGGAGGGGGAGAAAAAAAAAAGGTAAAAAAAAAAAAAAGTGACCACGTGGCTTATGAACAGTTTCTTATATTGTTTGTTGATAAATACTTTTCAGCAAAGATATCGGCTGAAACACGAAATTATGGCAAAGTCTCGAAAATATTTGAGAAAATCCTTGCTATATATAAATAAAACCCTCAAGAAATTCCCCCCCCCCCCCCCCGGAAGGTATAAAAAAAGTAGCGGAAGCCCTACTTACCGGTTTTATACTTTTCTTCTGTTCCCTAAATTTTTCAACATCTTTTGATATAGATGGTTGAAATTTGTTATGCATGTGGTTATGTCCTACTATCACTATTCAGTTTCGTTAGATTGAATTTTTATATGCAGATTCCTCTAGACAACATTATCATGAAGTTTGGGCTAGATTGTCCCATTGAGTTAAGAGTTATGGTAGTGGTTACGTGATCTTTAGAAACTATTAACATTTTTCAAATGGATACATAGCATGTGATAGTCATGCGATCGGAAATAATGAAATGAAAGACTATATCGGAAATTCTTATTCGATTTCCTAAATAATGTTTGAAAAACTCATTTTCCGATTTTAAAAAATTGGAGATAAAAGTGGGGATAAAAAGCGAGGGGGTAATTTTCCCCAATTTTTATCCCACACATATATCCCCACTCATTTATCCACATTTAAACCCACACATTTATTTTTTGACCCTATTTTTTATCCTTTTATCGCCAACTTTTTTACTTCATTTTTTTTTAAAGAGCCAATTTCCATGGACCCAGGAATTCCCTACTTTGCTATTCCTTCCTTGGGATAATTAATTTTCATTAACAAGTAAAAATATTTTTAAAATTTGAATCGTAATGAATCGTAAAATACTCTTCTTCCACTTAAAATCCCTTCCTCCTCTTTTTGATGTAAGCAGCCCTAAATTATGACTTTTTATGATGTAACAAAGTATGACGTTTCTGTACGCAGGCCTTTTTATCTCTGATCCCAATTTTTCCTTAATGGTGCGGTACAAAGCAGCCGACAGCCCCAAGTGTCGATACTGATTTGCAGACTTATGGATAGTCTCGATACACTATTGAGTATTGCCCAACACGGAAGGCCATTGAAGTCAGGGCTCCGAGCAGGTCACAGAAGTCCATTGACATTCCTGATGGAAGTTGCAACAAGACATAGTGCCATTGCCAATCCTCGTTACCAAAAATTTCCTTATAAGCTTCAGAGTTCAAATTGCCTTCAACCGCAAGCAAGGGGCCCAAGCCATGCCATGACTCCATCATCAAACTTCATATTGGAATGATGCACTCAAGTAAAAGACATCAGCCATACACAAACATGCCCATCCATGTGGAACAGTCTAGCGCGATTCGTCACTCTACAAAATTTTTTCCCACTCTTTGACAATCCAATGTCGGCATTCCAAACACCACTGCAGTTTGGCAGCCTTCTTGTTTGGTGAGATGTTTGGCTCGTGTGCAGCTACAAATCCATAAACAGTTCGAGTGCATGCAGTTCTTTTCGCAAAGTGTTGTAATGCACATGGGCGTAGCCAGGGGAGGGGATCCCCCCCCCCCCCCCCCCGCCGTCGGAAAAAAATTGAAGATGTAAAGGAAGAATGAAGATAACGGCCTGAGATACAAAATGATTACTTATGGTTTTCCTGACGATTAGATTGCTTTGATTAGTTCCTTTCTGTCGGAAAGGACTTTACGTGTCAAGGTTGGCTGCTCATTCTCTAACCCTTGTGACAGCAATGCTGGTGTCCCCTAAGGCTCTGTCCTGGCCCTGCTTTGTTCAACTTCTTCATTCAGGTTTTCCCAACTTTTACAAAGCGCAATTTATACCTGTTTGCTGACGATGCGTCCATCATGACTAGTGCCCACAATCCTGCTCATGTTATATCTCGGTTACAAAATGCTTTACATCAGTGTGAGAAAGGTTTGCTAAATGGAGGTTAAACCTAAACGTTGATAAATGCAAAGCCATGTTCATTACAAAAAAGCTTAGAAAACCCCCGAAGCCACTCTTCCTATCAGTAAGGAGCTCGAGTGTGTAAAAAAGCTATTAATACCTCTGAGTAGTGATAGATCATCTCTCTTATGTTATCAACAAGGCCAAGAGGGCAAAGTTTAGTCTGCTTGCTCTTCTGGTGCATAACAGTGCTCTTGGAGTGGATAGCAAACTTTTGCTATATAAAATGATAATCCAATCTTCTGTATGGTGTGCCTGCCTGGGCTGCAATCTGCAAATCCAGACAGAAGGACCTCCAAACCTTCCAAAACGTTACCCTGAGAACCATTGACCAACTCGATAGAAGAATAGTAACTAATACTTTCATTGCTGAAGATTTCGGTATACCTACCATTGTGAAACCACGTCCAAGAGTCGCTGAAGCTGCTGCTTCCGAAGATTAAGGACCATCCTATCCATTGGTTGCAAATATTCTGGATCACCGGCTCACCTTTAGAAGTTCCCTTAGGCATCGCATGCCTCATCACATCCTGAACGTCAACTTCGACGACATCCAAAAGCCCATCTTTCCAACCTACTGGATCAGCTAGCTCTTCCGTGTCCTATCGTCAATCATCAATCAACTCTATCATCCTCATAGGAAAGGACTCCTTTTTATCCTCTGGATGACTTAACCAGGTTCATCTGGCTTCTTTCCTAATTCAGAGTACTTCCTTTGGGCATTACTTGGACGAGTATGGCAGTGAAAGCATAGCTTCCGGACCACTCGTTTTGTTTTTTTCCCTGCGCTGTTCGATTGTCACATGCAAGCTAACCTAATCTTGCCCAACTTGACAGAAGGGTTGCCAACAATTTCTACATCTGTGAGAATCTGGGGATGACCCATATCAGTTCTTATGTCCAAACACTTCTCAGGAACATGCTGCCCAAGATGGAAAATCATGAAAATACTCTGGTTGTTGGTATTCTGGAGCACTAAACTCGTTATTAGGAGTCCCCTCAGGTTTCGAAAGAAAGCAGATGGTCATTACAGATTTTTTTAAAAATTAATCAACATGTATTCTGTATTTGTACTGAATAAAATAAAATGCTACACTTCACGTATTCTTATGTTTTTCTGTGCACATGCTGTACAGCATCGTCCACAAGCCCCTCTCCCCAGTTTCAGAATAACGTACAAAATTCCAGTTTCCTTGATGTATGTTGTAACAGGATTTATATCTGGTCTTGTAACTTATATAATATACAGGGTAATTATAAATGATTCATCTGGTTTTGAAGTCTTATAGCTTCCAAGCTATTGATAGCACTCGTTCGTAACAATCAACAAACGAAAGAGAATATATACGAATTTAAATTTCGCGCGTGCGGGCTTCTATGTGGCGGACCAGGAGGCAGCACGATACCATTTGCAAGATTGGCACACTGAAGTCCGTCGTTACCTGAGCGATGAACTCCCGCACCGCTGGATTGGCGATGCGGTGGGAATGACTTGACGCTGTTCATATGGCCACCCAGATCTCCCGATCTTACCCAGTTCAATTTCTTCCTTTTGGGGTATGTGAAGGTTGCTGTTTACGTGCCACCGTCGCCAGCAACATCGAATGAATTACGAATTGGACTACCGCATTGAAGTGTGTCATGTGACAAAGGGGGCGCACATTGAACATTTGTAGTGTTATGGCTAAAATGTGGACAGTTTCTGGTTCTTTTCATGTAACACTCATTATTTTGTGTGTATTACTTTGTGCAATCTTTTAAAATCCGATAGATCATTTATAATAACCCTGTATATCTGATCTTGTAATAATTGTGTGAACAAAGTGAAGAATTATTCCGTAAAACTACATCTTTTGCAATTTTTAATATAAACGTTTCTTATTGTAAGGAAATTTAGTAGACAATCATTACCAAATAAAATTCTAAAAATAGAATTATGATAATCCTGTATTTTTAAGAGTTTTATACGAGCCCCCCCTGATAATTCCAAATTGAATAATTGAATGGTAGAAAGAAAAATACAGATTTCATAGAAGTGGCATGGGTAGATAATACTTCAATTGAATTAAAGTCCATTCAATATATTTAAATATATTTTTCAGTGTCCATACTTCCTGCTTGCAAAATTACCAGTGGTGATAGTTCAACTAATGTGAAGGATGACGATAATCATGACATCCACTTTTAATGATTAAATTAAATGAACCCGTAAATGCTTCTTTTAATTATGAGAAGCATTCGAAAAATGGTGCTTAACAACAATTTTATTGTATGCACAATCCGCTATTATTATTACTGATCAACAAAATGGGTGTCCTTGGTATTGTTTCTATCAATGAAATTGGTAGAGACTTTACAATACAATAAAATCTTGTAAACATTCCAAGGAGGAGCTTTAGCAGTGAAGGAGAAATACATTTATACATTTATTGAAAAAAAATCTCCCTCCCCCCGAGTAGGGTAAGGCAATTAGCAGATCCTGAAGTCAGCTATTTTTATCCCTTTATCTACACTTTTTACCTCTCCCCAAGTTTTTTAATCAAAAATTAATTTTCTCAAACGTAATATATGTAGAAAATGTAAAAAAGCTCGTATTTTCTTTCCTTTCTCATCATTTCCGAACGTATGATATATCGCAAGCCATATGTTGCCATAGTTCTAAAGACCACGTGACTACCACCCCTGCAAATCCGACCCCAATGGAACTCCTGGGCCTAAACTTCATAGTAATGTAATCTTGCCTAGAGGAATCTGGATACTGAATTTCACGCCTTTATGTACCTAAATAGCATATATGTTGTTCTCTCTGAATCCCATCCCCGTAATTCCGAGCCCAGCGTACCAATCAAAACTAAACTAAATAGTGCAGATGGATATGCCAAGGAGCATATGCCCATAGGAAGCTACATTCCGAATTTCAACCTTCTACCTCAAAAATGTAGAAATTATGAAGGGGTACACAGTTACAGCTTTTTCACATTGCTTTCGTACTTTTTCACGAACATTTAGTACATTTAGGGTTGCCACCTTCAGAGTTTCAAAACCGGAGAACCGGAACCTGAAATTGGCAAACCGGAAGTCAATATTTAAGATTGAATACCGGAAATGGGTATTGTGTTATTAATGAAGTCGCACATTGCTTTAAAAAAATAATAATGATAATGATATAAATAGTATGTAAATTACAAGATAAAAAACATGTAAACACTTACGATTTAATTTACAAGATTCAAATTGAAAATATATAATATCATTTTATTAAATTTGAATGTATATTTTGAATTCTCCCGACAACTTTTCAGCGAACTTAACTGTTTTGGATGTTTAATATATTCATAAAACTCCATGCAGGTCTTGTTACAATATTTTATTAACCTAACCTAACCTTCAAAGTGACTTTCGAATCACTGCAAAACCGGAGATTGGCTGTTTGAAACCGGAGACCGGAGAGGTGGCAACCCTAAGTACATTTTCACAAACATTTAGTACATTTTCACAAATATTTAGTACGATTTTACAAATATTTAATTCATATTTATAATAAACGGTCTAAATTTACAGAACAATTACAGACAATGATCAATTATAGACAATCATTCACTCGTGAATCAGAGGCTGAGGCCAGAAAATGTAACTGGTGAGGAAACTGTGACTTCATTTTAACGCGGTCGAAAACGCAGCCACATATTAACGATTACACAGATGGGACAATCAATGCTAAGCGAAGGGAAACAGGATGACTCATCAAAACAATTGTAGCGCCATAGCGGTACAGTGGGACCGCAGATTAAAATGCCATAGCAGATTAATGCAAAACGTCTTGAATTGGGCTCTTAAATATTTTTTCCTGGACTTTTAAAAAAAATTTTTATTGAAGAAAGAAATTTAAAAGGATAGTTTTGTTAATTTTTTATCCTTCTAATGTATATTTTTATTCGTTAGGAGGTTATTTTGATCTATTTAAAATAAGTTTCAGAAATAAATTCATTGTTTTTGTAAGGTTATTAATTTTTTAGAGTGTCTATTTCCACGTACGTACGTAGAAATAGCCTGGAGTCTATTTTTACGTACAGTTGCTTTGTCCTGATTGGTCAACGTGACCGAGAGTTCCACGTACGTAGAAATAGCCCGGCCAAGCTTTTCTACGTACATTAAACGAACTGAATTGAACTGGGCACGAATTTGTAAACAAAATTCTTGCCATTAAAACAAAGATACACAAGATATTCTTCCCATGCAGGTACACAAGTTGTAGGTGAAATGTGGAATGGTTGAATATTACCGTAAAATTAATGATAGTCGAAATAGGTTCAATGGTACATGGTTTCGTGGAACCATTGTGGTTCAGTGGAAACTTTCAAAGCTCAGATTCTTTCAACCAGAGGCTTCCTTAGCAACCTCATCTAATCTTAACAACCAAACGCTGCTTTAGAAATCAAATACTTTCCTTTTTATTCTCGAATGCTTTAAAATCCTATCGGTCCAGGGCATTTCGGTTGCCTGACTTGTTACTAATAAAATCATTATTTTTCGGTTCACAAATATGTCAGGCTTATAATTTTAAATATGGCTAAAAAATGAGATTCTGGCTTAAACAAAATCGTTATTAACTAAAATATTGGCTATAAAATTTTCAAGTAATGATCAGACATTAATTTTCTTTAATAATGATTGACAATGTATATCCTAATAATAATATCCAGATAATTAAAATAATTATACAGGGTGAACACTAACTCTTTTAACTAATAAAGAAAATTAATATTAAAAAAATGTCAGCTAGATACATATTTTTTTTGTATTATGATCTTCATCTCAAGAAGTTTCTCTTCACATTATTAAGTGTAAATTATTAGTACACTTAAACATGTGCACCTTTCGTAGCTCTGAGAACATCTAGACGATATTCAATTTCTCGGCACATATTCAGCAGCATGTCTTCTGCTACAATCCATATCACATTCATTATTCTTGTATTTAATGTGTTCACATCTGCACCGACCTGCCAACTCGCCCAGTCACCCGGCGGATTGTAAAAATCTCCCAGCGAATAGTACTCTTAAAAGAACCAGCAATTTCGTCAGCAATTTTTTTTTTGAAACACTACCTAGTCTTGCAGTTAAATTTGCTTATCCAGAAAGAGAAGTACAATGCTACAAGTGTAACCTTCAAAAGAAGTAATATAAAAAGGCAAAAAGCTACAAGACAGTACAATTAGCTCCACAAGGAGACAAATTAGGGAAACTTCAAATTTATATAAGCATAATTTCAAGATAAGAGATATTTTATAATTTAACCAGTGTTGGTCTCATTGTTTCACTACGGTTTATCTTACTCCCTTCATTATTTTGACTATAGCTACCGCCATGTAAGTTAAACGATCTCCAAATTATAACTCCAAATAATAACCCAATCAATACAACACAGAGTGAAGGGGCTATCTATTCAAAGAAAAATACGAAAAACAGGAATTCTAGACGACTTTATATACCGGTACTTTATTTACCTCGATATCTTCACCACCAGGGAACATCACTGATACTTTAGACCCAAATTTTGTGAAACAGTAAGTCTGAATAAACACTTTGAAATAGTTAAGTCTGAATTCACAGGGGAGATGTAAATTGTAAATTTAGACAGCATATGCAGTTTTAAAAGTTTGTATGTGTCCATATCTGGGTTATTATATTGTATAATGTGTACTATTAGTTGGGCTTTATCACAATAGTTCACCTCAAGCTAAAATAAAATTACATCAATAGGCGACATCTATGAGACAACAGCAAAGGAAAATAAGCAGTAAATTATAAAAAGTATTTACCAGAAACACACGTGGCCACTGCAATAATGCACCTAATGACTATTAAGAAGGTATACAACAGTGTTAGCTTATTTTTATTTTAAAGGAGAGTTTGTTTATGTTGAGAATTGTGTGTTGTCTCAGAAATGACATCACCATTTAAGGATTAATACAGTAGTACAGTTTACTGACTTATTCTAACAATCTTCTTGTGAGTTCCTGTGTTCTGCTGTCCGATTGGTGTCAATTTGGTTTGATTTTTTGACCATACTATAGGCTGTCAGTCATGCCTACTTCTCCTGGACAATTTAGTGGTTTGGTCCATATCAACAATGGGCTTCTCTGCAAATGATATGAAGTACCTTACCAACTTGAAAAATTTTTTCTTTAACTTCCCCTCAATAAATCTATGATTTTAACATTCAATTCAATATTATTGAAGGGTGCTCTACAACTTTGCAATTGACATTACGCACATCTCTGCCATAAGTGTCCAAAATCCATGAACACTTTCTTGCATAAACTTGAAACTGTCACTACCAAGTAGCCCCTATCCTACTTAGTAATAATATTTTTAATATCATTAACCTACACCAAATAATTTTTGATTTATACATTCTACTATCAGACTTTTGCCTCACCCTGTATAACCATTCCGCTAAAAGTTTTAGATCACATCTGACATTCACTAACTTATCTTTATGGCAAACATCTTTCAAAATTTGTCTTCTAATAGTTCAAAGAAGGCTGCAAATGAGATAAGACCCTTCAATAAATCACAACAAGAGGCCAAAAAGCAGATTTGGCTTCTAAATTATTATAAATCTAGCACTTAAGAAGTTTATAAACCCATGATCAAGATAAACACATCCATGGATTGCTCGATTCCACTTCATACCTGTGTAATTTATTTATTTTAGCTTGGATTAACTAAGATTTTACTATTTACACCACAATAAAACTAAATAACGTAAAACGGGAAGAAATGACTGTGGCTTCGGAACCTTTGATCTTTATGTAACGTCTGCAAGACTATCAGACTTGTGGTGCTAACACATGCGAAGTAGGCATCATTAAAAAATATTACTAAGCATTGAAAGTGAAATGTAACAACAAAATTTTTTTTTCAGAATAATTATTGGAATTAAAAAGTAAATTTAGGAATTTTTTTTTTGATCTAGCCTGTTGTAATAATGTAGCATATTTTCCAGGTGACAAAAAAAATATATTAAATCTTTCGCGAAAACATTTATATCAATTTGCTTTTTTACACAAATTTTTTTCTTAGCCTAAGATACAGTTGAGGTAAATAAATGACAAGTAAATTTAAAATATACATTTGCTTCTCAACTTCTGAATAAACATATTTATTTAGATATTTTTATTTATTTATTTGCTAACCACTCCATGGGAATAAGTACATCATTTTAAGAATTGTTCATACTGATATACATCGAGTGGCCAAATTATTATGACCACCCCCTTAATACAGTGTTGGGCCACCTTTCACTCTTATTACTGCTTGCATTCTTTGGGGCATGGATTCTATGAGATGTTGGTAGGTTGCAGGAGGAATTTGAGACCAACTCTGAAGAATTGGACCTTCCAATTCCTGCAGATTTGATGGTGCTGGATCCCGCTGCCTGATGGCCCGTTTGATCTCATCCCACAAATTCTCAATGGGATTGAGATCTGGCGATTGTGCAAGCCAAAGAAGCAATGTAAACTCTCCGGCATGTTCTTCGAACCATCTGAGGACGATGCCAGCCTTATGACAAGGAGCATTGTCCTGCTGGAAGGATCCATCCCCATCAGAGTACACCATTAACATAATGGGATGTACTTGATCTGCGACAATACTTAAATAATCTTGGGCACGCACACGTCCGTGCAGAGGAATCAAAGGACCCAAACCATAATACTGCCGCCACCAGCTGTGGCGATGCAGGTGGGGTCCATTCTTTCGTGTTGTTTTCTCCATATTCTAACCCTGCTGTCTGCATGATGCATTTGAAATCATGACTCATCAGACCACATGACCCTTTTCCAGTCATCTACTGTCCAATCCTAGTGCTCCTTGGCGCACTGGAGACGTCTGCTCTTGTTCAAGGCTGACAGTAGAGGCTTTCAAACTGGTCGTCGGCTTCCATAGCCTAAACGGTGTAATGAGCGGCGAACAGTTCATTCAGGGGCGGTCACAGCTTGTCCTTGATTAAGATTTGTCGCTATTTAATTGCTCTATTGCTCTTCTGTCGCCCTGGACAACTCTGGCCAATCTCCTTTCAGCTCGAGCGTTGAGGAACCTGTGACGACCACACGCTTGACATATAACCAACCTGAAGAGTATGCAAAACAATGATAATATACATAGCACATAAAACAAAAGCTAATAAAATAAAATAAAATAAATAAAAAAAAATAATAATTGGAAATGGATCTTTGGAGGATTTGTTCTCTCCTTATCTCCGATATTAAAAATCAAATAAAACAAAAAAAAAAACAAAAAAAAAAAAGGAAAATAATTTAGTGCATGTATTTGAATAAAAAAAATTTTAACGAATAATTTCCGATGGAAAAATGACAATTTTAATAACTTTAGGTTGTAAAATCATAAAGGTATCAATCTATTAACCAGAAATTACAAGCTTCAGTAATTAATTTCCAAACTAAAATGCATTAAAAAATTTTTTATTCAAATAAATATACATGTACTTTCATTAAAAATTATTTTCCATTCTTTTAAATATGTTTATTCTAAAGCTGAGAAGCAAATGTATATTTAAAATTTACTTGTCAAATATTTTTTCTCCTTAACACTTATTAACAATTTGTTATGTATTATTTTTTTGCCTATTTTATTTATTTTGCTAAAGAATATATTTAATAGAATAGTTAAGGATATATACACTGCCCTGCCAAAAGTATCTGGACACTCCTATATACTTTTGCCAAATATATAGAAAAATACTTGACAAATTATCCTGAAACTTCAGGGGGTATAAAGAGCATGTTAAAGCTCATTATTTCAGCGAAGGTTATGTCCCAAAGGCAAATAGGGGACCAGCAAGAAATTGAACAAAATAATAATAATAATAATAATAATAATAATAATAATAATAATAATAAAAATATGAAGGCATATTGACTTCTGGGAGAAGAATTTAATACTGATGTCCGGTCCAAAAATAAAAATTTGGAGAAAACCCCTTATCATTTTGTTTATTTTGAGAGTAACTGAAATTCAACTCATTCTGAATTTTCACGATATTTGCTTGGGCTTTTTATAAGAGTAGCTCTATGCATTTGGCTAATAAATTATGCAAAACACAATTTATTAACTCTTGTGAATGTGCAGTTAAACATTATATTAGTAAAAATGCTCATATTTAATCGAATATTTAATATTTTTATATTTTGATTGCAGTTGTCTCTACTGTAGTTTGTCAAGTTTCCTGTAAATGGAATTGCATCAAGTTTAAAACCCTGCATGTTATAAACAAAAAACTTGAGAAAAAAATTCGAATTTTATAAAGAAACCTTTATATCTCTATGAATATAAGTGCTATTCTCTTACAAATGAACACATAAGTAAAAGAAACCTCATAAGCATATGCTATAGCTACAACGCATTTCAAGCATTATTATTTAAAGGGTGATCCCAACATTTTTTTTGTTCAACATTTAAAATTCTTTTGTGGACAAGAGGTTGTTGTCAGTTGGTCAAAAGAGTAACTGCTGATTGATACATGATAATATCAAGTCTTCATTAATGAGAACTATTTTGCAGGTACTGCAGTTATGGGTATCAAGAACTTTTCTTAATTACATAACCTGTTACATACACAATTGCTACTTCATTAGGGAAATTTTGAGTAGAAGATTCTTCTTTCATTTCACAGTATTTTCCGATAGCAATAGAAAACTGATTTCTGGTAGACGACATCTAAAAAATAAAAAAAAAATAAAAATAAAAAAAAAAAAGACACAATAACGTTTTAAACAATGTATTAGAACTAAATTTCAACTAATAAGTTTTCTTGAAAAACTACTTACCTCGCTCATTGTTTGTAAAAACATCCAGATCATTACATGCAATACACTTTGTATTCTCAGAGGGGGTCAAAAGATTTGAAATTGCAATTTGCTTAATAGCAGTTTTAAACTGAAAAGGATCTAGACCGTCTTTGCATCCACCTTTATGCCTTATTATAGAAAAAATCTTTTTCCAAACTATCTTGTTTCAGTCTGTTTGTTAATAAAAACTTTTGATTTGTTTTAATTTTATCCAATGGCAAAGATAAAGCTTTTATTGTTTGCTCCCATCCTTCAAAATATGGCACTGGTCTTTGTTGTTATTTTTAAGCTTTCGTAGTTTTCCTACTTAGCTTATATTTGCGTCTCTGCACTAATTTTCTTTTATTTTCTTTATATTACTTTTCCACTTGCTTTGTTTGATAAATTTATATCTTAAGTTCCTATCACTTTCCAAGATTGTTGCTTGCTCATCTATTTTGGCACTTTCCACTTTTCCCTTTATTATACATTCATTTACTCTGTGCACTGCACTTCATTTCTTGTCACTCAGCTCACTGTTTAATTGTTGCAGTTATTTTTTTCAATTAGCCCCATGCTCTCTAGGTACTTTTTTAAAAAAGTATGTACACTATTTTGAATGTTTACAGGGATTTCCAGCAAACGTAGGTGCGGAAGCGATAACGCTGGGAGTGTCAGAGCCGATATAAGGTGCAGGATTTTCTTCCTTGTTAGTTCATCCCATAAGTCTTTTCACTGTTTTTTATATTTATAATTCTGCTAAAATGTTATGCACATTTTCTTTCCTGGTGTTATTACATTCACATACATCTGTATTAGACGGTTTTAATTTGTACAA
>JAHWFO010057280.1:23929280-23955631 GCA_023313115.1 Rhysida immarginata
CGCCCCCCCCCCCCCTTTATGTGTCAGTAACAAATCTGATCGGGTCTATGAAAAAGTTATTTCATTATAACTAGTGCTAGCTGTATCAGAGTCCGATGGCAGGTAAGTGTGCGGAGGATGCCAATAGCTATATTTACCTGACTGCATTGTCCCTCAGTTCATTTTGATTCAGATCCATTTCTCATGTTTCAGATTAGTTCCTGTGTAGGGAACTATGAGCAAAAGCTTTTCTCATGTTTTAATAAATTCCATGCCTCCCACATCGTATTAATATTTGAAGCCCATTCTAATTTCACCATAATTGTGCACCCATCCAAAGAAATGAATGCTATGTACAACTAATTTGTCAGTGTGAAAGTTGACGAATTGGACTGGCCTGCTCAAGAGTTCAGATCTCGATCTTATAGAAACTTGAATATTAACATTAGCTGCAAGCTAGGGCACATCTATTCACACTGGTCTTAGAACTTGCCATTGCTTTTTTGGAAGAATTTAATGAATTTCTAAGTGCATCATTTCAGAAGTTGTAGATAGTCTTCTGGCAGTGCCAACTGTTAATGTAGCAAATGGTAGATCCATGCCATATTAAATTCTTATTTTTTTTTTATTTTTTTTTTGTGCAAGAGAAGCTAAGTATTATGGTGTACAGATACTTTAGATCATGTAGTGTACTTTCTCACCAACTTTATTCTCTATACGTTGTAAATCTTATGATCCATATTTGACTGTATATCACTGGGAAAGTGTAAATTTAAAAATATGAAAATCCTTACTGATGGGATGTTTTAGTTAGATATTGCATGTATAAATCTCTGTTGATCTATGTAATTGTAGCTTATAAGTTAGATAACGGAATGGAATTTTGGATTTAAGTATAAAGTTGCTTATGTGTGTATTTCGAATTGTGTAGTAAAAGCCTATGTTTTGGTTTAGAGATTAAATGCTGTCAGCATATGATTTGTTTTCGTTAACTGAATGTTAAATGTCATAAGAAAATAGCTCTGTATCTTTATCTCTCTTTCAGGAAGGGTACTATAGTCTATTCTGTAATTGTTTGAAGGGGTGTTATGATGGGAATTTTTAACCAACCAATCTCTCTGAACTAAAATTTGTAACCAACCAATCACAGTAATTAACTACACGGTTTTAGATCACTGTGATTGATTGATAAAAATTCCCTCTATCCACATCCCTTCAAACTCTCACTAAATTGACTATAAACGCATTAGTAGAGCCATCCATATAAAATGTAATGTCATAGAAAATATTACTATATCTTTTCAGAATATTGCATCATTTTATAAAATTCATATTTAGTTTTAAAATACGATTTTTCATCAAAAGTTTTAATTTGCTAAATTTATAATAATAAAAAAATTGAATTTAAAAATTGTATGTTTTATGAAAATCACTCCCTTCTGTGGGAGGGGGTGAGTACAGATTTACGTAATCATTTATGGGGGTCTGGACGTTCATTACAAGGGGGAGGTAATAATGAGCCAATTTGCATTATGTAATTGAAGGAGTGCCTCATGAAGGTTGAAGCCACAATAAAGAGGAGCATCTGGTACTTTTAGCAGGGGCAGTGTATGTTCATTACAAGGGGGCGTTAATAATAAGCCAGTTTGCATTATGTAATTGACGGACTGTCCTTTAGATACTACAGAATTTTCCTCTACCATAATTTTTCTGCTTTCATTGAGTATGTATTAATTTATACATTACAGACTCAATGAAAGCAGAAAAATATGGTAGAGGAAAATTCTATAGTATCTAAAGGATAGTCCATCTATTACATAATGCAAATTGGCTCATTATTAACTCCCCCTTGTAATGAACATGCCTATGAATATGCACTTCCCTGCTAAAAGTACCCAGATGCTCCTTTTTATTGTGGCTTCAACCTTCATGAAGTACTCCTTCACTTTTGATGTAAAAGAAATGTAATCAAAGTAACATGGCATTGACTTAACAATGTTCTCCCCAGAAAATTTTATCAGGTGGGTGGAAAGATAAAATAGCCGGGCAGATAACAGTTAAAAACAAACTATGAGGTGTTGTGCAGCTTTTCGTGTATTCAGCCGGGTAATCACCAAATCGGGTGGATGGCGTGCCCCTTCAAAAGTGACTGGGGAGAACCCTGCTTAATCAGCATGCTGAATAGCTGCAACTTTGCCGACTTTCGGAGAGGAGTTTTCATAAGGTGCTACATTAATGGGAAAGTCATTAATCGTAGTTTTGACCAGGCATCCTCGATCTGCAGTGCAAAAGTACAAACTGAGTGCAATAACGATAGCAAAATGTTCCGGGCGACCGAGAATCATTTTGAAGAGAGACCAGCATACTCGTTTGCAGGTTGTGATGAAAAGTCACAAAATTACACATAAGGGTAACAACGTTGCTTTTGCTGTGGATCCAGATGCTTGCTTATCGATCATTGCTCTTGGCTCATCAGTTTGGACAGTGCAGTAGGGCCTTAATCAGATAATTTTTTTCTGAACTGCCGGAAAGAGGAAGTCTTTTGTCTCGAGGTGAATTCGCTTTGCTTATATAAGCAAAGCGAATTTACCTCGCCATTGGACTAGTGATGACTGGCAAAGCTTGTGTGGAGTGATGAAAGCCGTTGCTTTCCAGTAATCTGAAGGTTTTTGGGGTAGAGGGACCAAAATAGAAATATGATCAAGAGTGCCTCTTGTGCATTGTGAAAGACTGCAGCAGCCATAGGATTATTAACTGGTGCTTTCATGTGACTTAATGCCTCAAAGTACCAAGAGATCTTGGGAAAAATCATCTTCTGGAGCAATGGCAGAATTTTTTAGGTAATGCACCAGACTGCTTCTTCCTGCAAGACAATGTTCCATGCTGACATCAAGTTGCTGTTATGGCCTTCCTAGAGTTCGGATTTAAACCCGATTGAATTGATGTGGGCTGTGCTGGAAGCATCGCATACCCAATGCACAATTCACCAGCCACTATTTGTTGTCAGTTATGGATTGTTTCTGCTTGAAGAGTGTAAAAAAAATTTATCAAGAGCCTTCATGGTTGTGGTGCAGCAGTCATTGGAGCAAAGGGTAGTCCAATAGGTTACTGATTGCATCATTTTCAAATCTAGAATATGAAGAGTTGTGTCTGGATACTTTTGGATATCAGAGTATTTAGATAGGTCTCTACTACATTCTGGGGTTGAATTTTGATAAATGTATTGAATTAAATTGGAAATATCACATGAAATATTAAGATGAACGTATGTCTACGTAAGAGTATATACATACATTGCCTACTTGTTAACAATGAAGGTAAAATATATATACATTGCACAATAAAATATTGCTATGTATTGGCTCTTAAAGATTGTGTATGGATATCTTGTTTTATTTTTATTTTTGCATATGCTCTGAAATTTCATCTTTTCATTTAATTTCATGTTTTGTTAAAAATAAAACCAGTTTCAAAATAAATTGCATATATGATAATGTAACAATAAAACTATCTACGTATGTATTATGAATTTCACTATGCACAAGGTTTGCATAAAATGTAAATTTAGAAATTCGTGAAGATGCTTTAAAATTTTTGATCATTCATCTGCGTGCTAAATACCATGAATAGCTATTTACTATATTTATAGTCTTTAAATTAATGTAGTCAAGAAAGAAAAAAATTTTTTTTTTTATATGGTCCAATCTTGTCATAACAAATGCATTCCATTAAATTAGGGATTGAATATATCGGGCATTCTGAAAACGGCTAGTTCTAATTTTTTGCATTCATGTAGTTAAAAAATGTATTAATGTATATAAGCGAAAAGGGAGGGAACCTCTAATCCATAAGAAGATTTGAAATATCGGATACGTATTTCTGCTATCAGGTAGCTATAACTTTTCAACTCTTTTCACTTGACTTTTGTCTCTCATTGCTGAAGATGGCTATTTGATAGTTGAAATGTCTGTCTGGTATTTCAAATGTTCTTGTGCATTGGAGGTTCCCTCCTTTTTTGGTTGTTCCATTCCACAGTTTTTGCTTAATTTTTGTCTTGTAATGTATGTAACACAATGATTAATATTGTTGGAAAAAGTTTGGAATTTTTAAGTTTTATTGTCATGAAAATGGAAATTGCTGTACATACATAGCTTTAATTGTAATTTTATTTTTTTTAAATAAAAGATTTTTAAATGAATTTGGAATTTTAATAAGCTTCATTGAAAAAGTGACATTGAAAAGAAAACTGCCTGCTTGTAAAGCATTGCCTGAAAAGAAACAAAAAGTAAATTTATTTGCTAACTGAAGGTTAATATTCTTTGCAATCTGTGGATAAATTGTATAAAAATAAGCAAATGCAAATTATCGTGATACAATTTTTTGCCTATTTTCCTTTGATCATACTATATATTAGTTTTGAAAAGTGCATTCCTCTGTGAGTCAATCTAGTCACCGTGTGCAGTCACTGTTTAATGTTTTTTAGCCTTAAATGTCGCATTGTGTATCTTTCGACCTTGTCAATAGTTAATTCAAAGGGAACCATCTGACCTGTATTACAGTTTCAAACCAAATTGAAATACTTCATTCACTTATAGCTACTGATTGTCCTTAGCAAATAAGAAATCTTACTACAGTATGTGCCACTTAATGTGATAACTTTGGGATCAATAGCCGAAGTTGAAAAAATTGTGGGAACATTGCATTACACTGTACAGTCTTTAAAAGTTAAACTTATTGATTGTAGAACTCCACAATAAATAAGAATATATGGTACTCGTACATGTAGTAATATAAACTAAAATCATTCTTAAAAGGAGTCAATACCGTGAAAGTCGAAAAAAATTAAAATCGTCATATTTCCCAGAGTTCACAGTGGATTTACAAACTTTTTGGGCCATCTAAAGATAGTAATTTGTAGATTTAAATGATACCAAGCTGAACTTATTTTGATATGTTATTAGTTTACTAAATCTTACTACGAAAATGTTACTAAATTCTGCTTCAGGAAACTTTTTTTTTTAAATCATTTTTTAAATATTTTGCTACTGTGAAAACTGAGACTGTGTTCTTAACGTAAATTTTTTGATCTTTCTGTTGGTATAAAGTAAATCTTTGTATCCTGACTTGTTAAGTCAGAATGGGTACTTGAAGACTCCCTTCTTTTTAAGCGCAAAACTTAATAACGTATCAAAATAAGTTCAGTTTGGTATCATTTAAACCTACAAATTACCAACTTTAGTGCCCCAAAAAGTTTGTAAATCCAATGGGAACTCTGCGAAATATGACTATTTTAATTTTTTCGACTTACACAGTATTGACTTCCCTTAAATTTTCCGATTCTAGCTTCATGTGGAACGAGCGGCAAGTCTGTCGAGTGATACATTGCATTGGTGAAGGGGTGGATATCGCGGCGGTTTATATTTTAAATAAAAATAAAAAATTGTTTATGGATGCTTACCTCATCTTATAAAGTATTTTGACACAAATAATCATACAACAAAATTATAGCTTTGTGCTTAATAACACTGCTCTAACTGCAATTCTTTAGTGCCTGCTGTTAACGATTTTGCTTCTCCCACCATCTTTTTTCACAGTGGTTTTGAGCGAAGCACTGCTGTGCAATGCTATCGCTTCCATGTGCGTCGAACAACTTCGTATGCTAACTTGCTTAATAAATGCAGACAAATAATTAATTTAGTGAAATATCAAAGCAATTAGAAAAACTGATTAAAAAAAACAGCATGCTCTACACTTCGATTTTGAAATTCTGCCCACAATCACGTAATTGCACATGTGCATCCTCTGGAGAGTGTGTTAGGCAGGGAAGCTGCATACCACCATACCACCTCATTATTCTTCTTTAATAAGTTGAGGTAAGCATCCATGAAATTTTTTTTTTTGTTTGTTTTTTTTTAATTTAAAATTATAAAGCAATGCAATAATACACCTGGACCAATGTATTATATCCATGTTATAATTCTCATCTGGCCCAATAAATAAACAGTCTCTCCCTCTATAGTTCGTTTCACTCGTGAATACATAATGTCTGCCCTGGAAAATTTATGAAGATTACCGAAGCAAAATGTTGCGATATTTCTTTGCAAAAAGTTCTAAAATTAATAAATTATAGAAATGGTTGTTAATTAGTGTACAAATTTTTTTTACTGCATGACAATTAGCCAATTTTAATAATCCTTTTTTAAAACTAAAAGCTTGTTTAGAAACTTCCGAATCTATTCAATTGTCATCGGCTGCTTCTTCGTAGGAAGTTGTACCATTTCTTTCATGTGAAGTGGATTCGTGTGTATTGAGTGGTGTAGGAAAGAAGTTCTGTCAAGTGCCAACAGGTGTATTGATGCCAGTATCTAAAGTAACTGGATTGCTGCCTCACTGGGAGAGAACTGTGTCCGTAATTCTAGGCCACCTGACGCTACTAATATTATGCTTTCCTACATAGCTTTGCAGTATTTCTGCATTCTTATACTTCTTATTCAAGCCAAACCACATAACTTGGCACATCTCACAATTTTATGCCATCTCAAAAATCATTTTAATTTATTTTTAATAACTAAAATGAACTGGGATTTAATCTTGCTACTGTTATTTGTAATACATGTAGTGAAAATAAAATGTCAGTTAATGATAAATGTCACTGTATTACTTATTCACTTAAAATAAAAACTGTTTATATTTATAATTATACTTTGAACAACAACCGAAATTCAAATGCTAAAGATCTAGGAATCACATTCAACTCCTAACAACCTTTCAATGGCTATATTAATTTTATTACAACCAAACTTACCAACTATATATTTTATCATTAGAAATTTTCTAAATAGTATTAACTTTTCGGTATTTCTTTTTAATCTCTTAGTAAGACCAATATCAGAATATGCTTCTACCATATGGTCTCAGTCTACATTGCAATTAAGTTTGGAAAAATTACAAACAAATTTCTTGTCAAATTATTAAATCTTTTCAAACTCTTTCATCCTACATTTTTTAAATAATAGTATGCATATAACTAATACTTCTAAAATATTTTACATGTCATAACCTAAGACAACATTTATATTTGATCTTTGCTCTTTCAGTGATGGCTACAGAAAGAAAGGGCAGCATGGCGTGCTCGAAGGCAATGGGGCACTGAATGTCTGAAAGGGGCACTGAATGCAGCTAAATTCTTGCTTTAAAGTTAATAAAAGTACATGGGTATCTCAGTGACCTACATTTATATTTTTAAGGCATAATGCTAACTTCGGAATCTGTATGCGATTAGGGCACGTTAAGGCTTTCTAATTTCTTCTAGGCTAATCTCTTCCTTACTTTGTGATACCACGAAAAGACATCATCTCGAGGTACGGTCCTCAACAGTTTTTAAATTCTATTTTTCAGCAATTTATGCACTATTTTTGCAGGATAAAATTGCGAATAATGATTGCATTGAGATTTTTAAACTTTATACCTTGTACAGTTGATCTGTATTATCCCTCAACATTTTATTAATGCTAATTTAAACGTGAAAACTTATTGAGGAATACTTTGACCACAGGAAACCACCACACACGAATACAGAAGGCTGGACTTGTCAGCGCGCAGGATAAAAAAAGCACAAGGAGTAACGCGAAAAACAGCTTGTCACGGCTACCAACTAAATTGATGCAGTTAGTTAATATTTTAAATGAATGTACGTAGCAGTTTAATTAAAATGTTTAAGCTTTAAATCACTCGTGCCACAATGATAAGCTTTAATGAATACTTAAGCCGCACATTGTTGGCATTTGTTGGTTTCAGTTTCTTGCGTTTGTGCAGCGCCGAGGGGCAGCATGGCGGGGCAAGAGGCAGCCTGGCACTGTGCCAACGCTGATTTTGCCTAGTGGCATCACTGTCTTTATTTAAGCTGTATCATAATATCACTTCTAAATTTCTTAATTATGTCCAATTACGTGTATCCAAGCTCAATACCCAAAACAATGAAATTTTTTATTTACCCTCATAAATAAACATTATAAACATCGTATGTTTGAGAAGTGAAATTTTCATTTAATCGGAATGTGTAATGCGTTTACTTGAGGTCATCAATTTATTTGTGGATAAAAACTTGCAAATTAAATATACTGGGTGTCTCAGAATTCATTGTACAAACTTCTAGGGGAGTTAGTATGAGTGATTCTAAGCAAAAATGTTCATATGAACACTGGTCCGAATTTGACCGATAACTGACATATGAACAGAAATAAAATGCCGCCACCAAGATCAAGTTAATAACTCAGATTCTGTAAAGCCTAGATTAATGAAATTTGGGGGAATAACAGTTACATAAGACTGTACAGGGTTGTGCATAACCTTTTGCTAGGGGTCTGGAAAATAAACAAAACTAAGTGGAATGTTCTGCGGTTGATAATCAAAAAGTACGTTTATTTCTGCTTTTATCACATCAATATTTAGTGTGGCCACCACCTGCTTCTCGAACAGCACGCATCCGTTTTTCCACGCTTGGCTTTAATTTCTTGTGCAACGTTGACACAGCTGCAACGTCTTTTGCCACTGTTATTAGCAATGATGTTTTTGCTTTCCTGTGCTAATTTCTCGGGCCTACCCTCAGCAAATTCGGCATGGCAGTTATCATAACCTTTCTTCCAATTGTCCGTCACCCATCTATCCGATCAGTTTAACTTGTTCGCAACCCATTTGTGATTACTAAAAGATGCACCTGCTTCCATTGCCTCTCGATATGCATTTGCACGAACTCTATCCATGAAACACTGCTCTTCACTGTCATTTATTAAACCAGCCATATTTGTTTGATACCAATAGACGCACAATGAACTACTCTCTGCCGAAGCGTCATAAGAGTGTGCTACAACGCTGCGGTTTAAGTCGCAGCCCCCTAGCAAAAGGTTATGCACAACCCCGTATACCGTTAAAATTTGATCGAATTACAACAAGGAAGTTTCCGAGTTACTCATTCAACATCATAACACGTACTCACAAGCACTTGTTACAATTTTGACTGTGTAACTTGGAAACTTCTCGTTGGAATTCGATCAAATTTTAACGGTATACACAGTCTTATGTACCCTGTTATTCCCCCAAATTTCATTAATCTAGGCTTTACAGAACCTGAGTTATTAACTTGTTGATCTTGGTGGCAGCATTTTTATTTCTGTTCATATCTCGGTTATCGTTCAAATTTGGACCCATGTTCATATGAACTTTTTTCCTTAGAATCACCCATACTAACTCCCCTAGAAGTTTGTACCATGAATTCTGAGACACCCTGTATTTATTAACTCAGTCGTTGACGAATCAAATTTAAAAATATAACTTTTGTTTCATATACTTGTGGAATGACCATTTTTGATGTGTATTTTAGTGAAATTTCTTATGCAAATTCAGAGTTATCCGTCGCTAAAAAGTTGATTATCCGGACCGATACATTGAAAGCTTACGGTTCGCCCAAGCCTTGGAGATGTCAGCTTTTAGTGTAGTGATCTGGATAACCAATTTTTTAGCGACGGATAACTGAGTTTGCATAGGAAATTATACTGAAAGTATATGCTGATAGTGCATTAACATTTCGTTAAAACTGAAAGTTTTATCTTTATTTTCCGTAAGTATTAACTAATCCTGAATTAGTATGAGCCTTGGTATACTAAAATACACATACGTGACAATGCCAATAGAAACATAGCTTGGAGGGGAAAATCTTCTTTGAGATAATAATAATATTGAACATTGTTTATATTATTATTATTATTATTATTATTATTATTATTATTATTATTATTATTATTATCATCATCATCTCAAAAGAAGATTTTCCCCTCCAGGCTATGTTTCTATTGGTATCATCACATATACCCAATTTTTTTTTCCTTCAACGCAATCTCCAGTTTTACTCTTGCAGTCAGAAGATAAACAGTATTTAACCATGCTAAAAGAATAAATTTTGCTATATACATGACATTATCCTATCATATAGTAACAGAGTTCGTACGGTGCTTATAAACCTGAAAAAGTGCTTATTTTTGAAACCCTTTTTTAAGGCCTTAAATAGTGCTTAAAAAGTGCTTATTTTTTGAACAAAGTGCTTAAAATTGATTTTTAATAAAGGGCTGCTTCCAGAGAAACGTTTATCTACATTGTCAACGCTACGAGTTGTTAGCTTGTGATATACGTCATATAGAAGGGTATATCACTAGGATGATTAAATAAAATGATATAAGAAAAATGGCAAAGCAAAAAAAAAAAAAAAAAAATTCAGATCTTGGAGAAATTAAAGAGAAAATAGATGAGAAACGTATGAACTTAAAAATTAAATCCATATTCCTGAAAGGAAATATGGAGATAAAAGCTATTTCATGCCCAAAAAATTTTGTCCTGAACTTCCTATTGCTGTTCTTTGTAGTTGAACATACTATATACATTTTATGTCCGTTTAATTTTTATTAACATAAACCACATTTGTAACTTTTCAAAAATTTGGTCATTTACCATCTTTTTTAGTCTCAGCATTTTTTTAATCATTCATCATTCTGTAATTGCAATTATTTATCCCACATATTAATAATTTTTAAGATAATAAGAATAATTTTTAATTTCATACTGTCCTATTATTGCAACATTTAAATAAAAACCTTTCATTAACCTAATAAATATACTGAACGGCCGATTTATTAGAGACACCCCGCTAACAGGGTGTTAAGTCTCCTTTAGCGGCGAGAACTGCCTGAATACGTGCTGGCATAGATTCAAGAAGGTGTTGAAACCGTTGCGGAGGAATAGCAGCTCAGGCTGACATCATAGCGTCCCGTAATTGGTGCAGTGTGGGAAGGCGTCGGATGGTTCTCTCCACTTCATCCCATAAATCCTCGATCGGGTTGAGATCGGGCGACCGAGCTGGCCACTGAAGCAGGTGGAAGTCCGCATCATGTTCCTCGAACCAGTCCAAGACCATTCGAGCACGGTGACAGGGAGCATTGTCCTGCTGAAACTGTCCGTCACCACCAGGGAACACAGTCATCATGAACGGATATCAGAGGACCCAGCGTGTCACAAGAGAAGACGTCCTAGAAGATCACTCCTCCTCCACCAGCCTGTACACAGTCTGGCGTCCACGTGATGAAGTAGGAACCGCGATTCGTCGGACCAGGCGACCTTCTTCCACTCATCCAGTGTCCAGTGGCGAATCCTGTGTGCCCATAGCAAGCGTTCTTTCCTGTTTTGTGGTACAGCGATGGTACTCGTACTGGCCACCTGTTGTTAAACCCAGCCTCATTCATCCACGGCCCTGTTTTGTCCGAAGTTGTATTTCTTGGAGGTTGTTTTTTGTCATAACTGCCATTCACGGAATACCATTGACACTGTTGCACGGAAAACCCGAGGAGGTTCGCGGTTTGTGAAATGCTCAAAGTCTGTCAAATCCTTGGATTTACCCATATTCTGTCCACTTCTGCTGCTGACTACAACTTGTGATCCAATGCGTCCCTTTTATACACCGCTTCGGCCTTTTCCATTGTTTGGGTGTTACTGGGAGGCCGATCCATTTTCCGTAAGAGGTGTCTCTAATAAATCAGTCGTTCAGTGTATTATTTCAAAATAAACCCGTTTCCGTAAAGAAACCCATGGGCTTCTATTTAGGGGCAACGTTAGATTTTTAAAAATGCAAAAACTAAATACAAGCCCATGAGCTTGTTAGCGGAAAACCCCAATGCCAAGTAGCCTTTTTCTGCTTAATAATATTTTTAATTTCGTTAACCTACACCAGAGAGTTTTCGTATTATACAGACTGTAACCAGATTAAACCAATCTTAGGAAAAAACTTCCTTCGGCAGGAGGAAGTAGGCTTAGCTCGACTTCGAGTTGATCATTGCTTGTAACCCATCAATATTAATTACGAAAGAACCCACCGCTGTTATGACTGCGCCTGGGGAGAAATCCTAACCGTCGAACACATCCTAATCACTTGATTTTGACACGACAAACTGAAACATTCTTTAGGGTTATTCGCTACTGTAAAGGAATTAGTGGAGGATAATTCATTATGTAGCCAACAGGTTTTTATCCTTTTGAAGAAAATCAATTTTTTTAGACTAATCTAGTCAATTCATCCTTGGAATAACATAATTTGTTATTTATTTTGCATCCATTCCTGTGATTTTTATCTCGTTTATCATCTACGAGGGGAGTTCAATAAGTAATGCAACACATTTTTTTTCCCGGCCAATTTTGGTTGAAAAAACTGGACATTTCTTGTGGAACATTTTCAAACATTTCCGCTTTGTCTCGTAAAGTTTCATTGACGATATGTGACAGCACTATATTGAGCTGTTAAAATGGCGTCTACAATGGAGGTGCGTTCCAACAACGGGCAGTGATTGAGTTTCATTCATGCTCCTGTAAGGCTATCATAGGGCTAAGCAGAATTTATTTTTAAAACTAAATACTGTGCCATAAATTAAATTTAAAAAAGAATAATAAAAAAGGTAGCCTTTTCTTCATCTCTGAAGATTTTTTCCCTCATTCTTCCTCCCATAAAATGTCATCTTCAGTGCCGTTCATATTATTAGAAACAACTGTAGAAGACGTGTATGTATAACTGAAGAAAACATTACATTCATTGAAAATTAGGGATTGGAAACAAAATACTGAAACTAAAGAAATTAAAAAAGATTTGTGGTAGTTAGGTTCTAAGGATGTTTAAAGATTCCTCCAAAAAACACTTAAACTGCATGCAGTGAACAATTGATACCACAATAAGAGAATGGTGGAAGTAAAATGTAGATATAGCATTTTGAACCCAAGATGCAAATGGTATATGTATATTCATCTAAGGAAAAGATATTCATAACTGTCAATTTCAAGAAGAGTTACGAGGACAGTCTTTTTTATTCTGCAGGACTCTTGTTTGAGGATATCCATTAGACAAGGAATTCAGTTGGGTTTGCGATGACCCTAAAGAAACTTCAAACCCGACTGAGTCATATTCAGTTGCAGTGGCAGAAAGAGAAGGTTTTTGCCATTGCACAATAACATTTGACCATGTTGAACATGTTAGTCAAAAATCATGTGTGGATGAGCTCACAAAATCTGGCTGCACAATAAAGTGTCTGGCACCTGCTGATTATCTCTTTGGTAAACCGAAGCAATGGCTAAAAAGCACCTGTAAAGAGGTTTATGATGCAAGCATGCAGGCCCTGATTCCAAGATACTGTAAGGGTATTGAGAGCAACGGAGATTATTTGGAGAAGTGATATCATTGCAATTTTCTATTTCTGCCCAAACCGGGTGCAGTTTGTCTGGATCATTGGTGGCAACTGTAGTGTTAATGCAATCTCATAGTTCATGGAAGTGGCTGGGGATAGCAGATAGAATTTATAATATGCATCCTTTTAAGAAGAAATTATTTTGGGGGGGCAAGAGATCTGGGAGGCCAGGCCATCAACACGTTATCTTTTGCAACATGAAATTGGCAACAGCTATTACTGTAAACAACTGGGCGAGTATCGTCCAGGACCCATTTTCTGTTTAAAAATGTGATTTATCTGTCTGGCTTACATTTGTGGTTAGTCTTGTCTTAACGTTTCACATTCATGCTATTGAGTTAACTGAAAGGTGTTACGTTTAACCACGGCAGGATTTCGTGAAGCCTGTGAAACCATTCAGCACCTTCTGGGAGATTTGAATGGGTGCAACAGTCAATGATCTGAAGAGTGCATGCCTGTTTAGAAGCATGCGGAGGGCAATTTGAAAATTAGTTATCAGTTTCTTGGGTGAAGTACGAGGAGAATTCAATAAGTAATGCAACACTTTTTTTCTGTGGGTTGTTTATTCAGCATTCAAATACACCATATTATTTCCTAATCTTTTAGCTACACAACACTATTTTTCAATGTAATCTCCATTCAATGCTATGGCTTTACACCACCTTGAAGTGAGGGCCTGTACACCTGCACGGTACCATTCCACTGGGTGATGTCGGAGCCAACGTCGTGCTGCATCAATAACTGCTTCATCATCCGCGTAGTGCGTCCCATGGATTGCATTCTTCATTGGGCCAAACAGATGAAAATCCGTCGATCTGCTCGAATGAGAGTGTTCGCATGTTCCGACATTGCAGGAGTCAGAGCTGTGCACGGCCGGCCAGCTCGCGAGAGATCAGACAGATTTGCTTGACCTTGCGGCAATGATGACACGCTTTGCCCAATGACTCATCGTGCTTTTGTCCACTGCCAGATCACCGTAGACATTCTGCAAGCGCCTATGAATAAATGAGATGCCCTGGTTTTCCGCCAAAAGAAACTCAATCACTGCCCGTTGTTTGGAACGCACCTCCATTGTAGACGCCACTTTAACAGCTCACTATAGCGCTGTCACATATCGGACGTCAATGAAACTTTACGAGACGAAGCGGAAATGTTTCACAAGAAATGTCCAGTTTTTTCAACCAAAATTGGTCGAGAAAAAAATGTAAACTTTCATCAATACCTCAAAATCTAGGGGTTTTCGGACATGTTCATATGAACTATGTTTCTTATTTGGTATCGGGAATGTACCCTCAAAGTTTGTAAATACCCTGTATATTAAAACATCCCGCATCTAATGACACCAAAAAGCCAAAAAGTATAAATTGGTCAGTGCGCTCATTGAGTCACCCTGAAAAAGACTCAGTTTTATCTGTATTTTATCGCTGTTGAGTGTGAGGTGTAGTGTAGTTCTTATTTCCCCATCATTTTAGATAACTTTTTTTTTTTTTTTTTTAATAATGCTGGTAAAGAGCATTTAAAAACAACTAGAAGTTTCCTTTGGTAAAATCGATAGGTTCTAAGTAATGCATAGGGTGGACCCAAGAGAGGGTCAAGGCCAAGCGGCTCAAATTGAGGGATGGGTAAAGTTATTTGTTGGTGGGCGTATTAATGTCTTGGTGTAGGAATTTCTTAATAAGGTGTGCCCAAATGAAAAGGAGACTACGGTTATATCTAATGAATACTTTAATTACAGAATATTTGACGTACAATTAATGTGTTACATGATGCCTACACATAATTGCTTTTGATAATGATATACTGATTTCATAGTGTAAGAATCGAATGATAGCTTCTGTGTTGAAACTCCTGGGTTGCATACGGATCCTTTTTCCATGGTGTTCTGCACTTCCTTGTAGCAGGTGATTTTTTTTTCTTTTTTTAAGGGACCAAAAATATGGGAGTCACATGGGGAGATGTTCACCAGCTGTACGGAGGATGCATGAGGACTTTCCATCCAAATGTTTCCAGTAGGTGGAGGGTCTCCTTGGCCACAAGTGGCTTAGCGTTGTCCTGGAGCAGCACTATACATTTTGAGAGCTGCTCTCTCTGCTTGTTTTCGATGACCCGTTTCGATTTCAGCAACGTATTGCAGTACCGTTCAGCGTTAACTGTTTCACCCCGTTCTAGCCTGTCAAGGAATATGGGTCCTTCTTCGTCGAAAAAGAAACCGAGCCTTCATTTTTCTGGCCTTCATGGCAGAATGAGCTGTTTTGGGATGTGGGGAGCCAGGATGACGCTACATCTATCCATATTTACTAACTTTGATTAGATACAAAGGCGCTATATTGATAGGTGTCCAGTGACAAATGGCCAGATAGTGTAGATGTTCCTTTTTAGATTTCTTATTGTTGCAACAACGAGAGACTTATTACAAGAATTTTTTCCTTAAATTATGGCTAAATAAAAATTCAACTTTAATCCCAGATAACTCAATGAATGCGTGAGTTTTAGAGGGAGAAAAAACTTGGAAAAAACATGAATAAAGCAAGGGTTAAACAGAATAAAAATAACACATGATTTCATATCAGGCGTTGATAATAACTGAAAAATTATATAAACAAAAGCAAAAAAAAAAAAAAAAAAATTAAATCATCTGCACATAGATTCGATCAGATCCAGTGTTCTTTCACTCATAAAACATGAAACCCATGGAAATCCATGCAAAGTAATGAAACACCTTTCCCAGACTATGTTAAAGCTTCTTGAAAAGATGCCCATTTGTTTCGCAGTTGTAGAAATTATTGCGAATGTACACACAGAGAGAGAGAGAGAGAGATTTTTATTAACATAGATTGTAAACAAGTTATTTTATTAAAGCAGTCATTTTTCTTACATAGTAAATCATTGGTGCTTTAATGAAAGTACAATTGAGAATTGTATTGATTCAGTTTTGTACAGTACAAGCCCATTGTAAAATTTTACTATAAAAATGTTATAAAAATAAATTGAATGCTTTTATTTATTTTTTCGTTTTAATTTTGATCATAATCCTTATGTACAAGTTTTGCTAAACATGTTACAGATTATAATCATGATTATGGAAAAAGAAAAAAGTAAAACTTGTAAAAGTTTTTAAATGCCACTAAAAACCCTAAATCAGGCGTGTCCAACCTTTATCTTCTGGGCCATGCTGCCCAACAAAAATTTGTCAATGGCCACACTGTGTGACAAACTATTGTCATGGACCAGACAGAATTTAGCATTCATTAATGACAAAAATATAGGCTGTTGTAGCCACGAATAAACAATTTATAATGCCAATAAATTCTTCACATAGTTACAATATTCACATCTAATGTGTATTTGAATACACAGAAATTTTTTGTAAAATTATTTTAGGTATGAAATGAATTTTTGATTCGGTGTTGGGCCACAGGTTGGACACCCCTGCCCTAAATTGTTGAATTTTCTATGGGTATTGCCAAAGAATTGTCTAGTTGGCTTAGTGGTCCTATCAAAGTTGCTAATTGGATAAAAATTACAAAGTTCATTAAGTAATCTTCCTTTGGTTTTATCCTGGCCTTTCATTCCTCAGTTGTGTGTCTGTAACTTTCGCATGTATACAAGGTGTCTGAAAAAAGAAAAAGTTATATAAAATTTGTAACTCATTCATACAGACATCAAAGGATGAATATGTGTATAACTCTTGTTTGACTTCTACAATTATGACATATGTTCAAAGTGATTACCATAACCATTGTGAAACTTCTGAATACAGCAAACAGTTGTCCCTATCCATTTCCCTAGCAAACAATTATCAAGTATTCTCCTACAATTATCTAGGTAGCAGTGTAGTTTTCTTCGATTGAGGTAATCTTTATTCAATGTATGTAATAATCTTTGGATGTAAGCTTTTAATCTGCTGTTACAAAAAAAAAGTTATTTGCTACTTTCAATGAATATAGAGGGCGCTGTTATTTTTTTGAAAAATGGCTGCGAAAGTAGGGTCCTTCCATTTTTAAACTAAAAAATAGATGACTGTTTAGGATAAAAATTCGTTTTAATAACTATTATGAGAGAATGTTATCTGGGATTAGTGTTCTGTGTTATCAGGGTTCGTACGGTGCTTAAAAACCTTAAAAAGTGCTTATTTTTGAAACCCTTTTTTAAGTCCTTAAAAAGTACTTAAAAATGCTTATTTTTTAAATCAAGTGCTTACTGAGAAATTTAAAGCAAAACCAATGCCGTGCTGTTTATCTACGCTCATTGCTTAACTTGTACCACTGTTCTGTATATATAAAGGTTTGCATGCCTCTTGTTGTATATCCTTGACAAAGCCGGGAATAAATGGCGGAACTAGTTGGAACTCCTGATGTCCCTCTGTTATACTGTAAGGCCACCACCTGTTTAGTTATCTACATTGTGCCTAACCAGCGCCACCTAGAGAACAACCTGTCCTCTACGTTGTTTATAGTTAGCGTTGATCTCAAGCTTGTGATTATGGCATTGGAGACAGTCCAATAGGACTTAATTCTCCAAACAAGATCAGATATTATTTGAAAAATTGGAAGGAACATTGTGCGACCTGGATTCGATCCAGGAACCACAAGTATCACACACAACACCTCTGTCTGGGCTATATCGCAGACACTGTACAGCAAGGTTATCTCAAGTGTCTTAAAGACTGCAAAGCAGTCAAGATGGAGGACCCAGTGCTGGCATCTGGCTCACAGAGTGGGAATTCTTCCCATCCAAACCATCAAGAGCGTGATACTCGTGGTTCCTGGTTAGAATCCAAGTTGCAGAAATTTTCCTTCCGTTTTTTTTTGTTTTTTTTTCAAATAATATCTGACCTTTTTTTTGGAGAATTAACTCCAGTTCTTATTCATTAATTTCTCGTCTGTGTTCATTAACTTTCTGATGGTTTGGATAGAAAGAATTCCCGATCAGTGAGCCGAGTGACAGCCCTTATCAATTGAGTCTTTCATCTTGACTGCTTTGTAGTCTTTCAAGACATTTGGAGACAGGCTTGCTGTATCATGTTTTTGATAACCCAATTGGTAGAGGCGTCGAGCACGATACTCGAGGTTCCTGGTTCAAATCCAGGTCGCAGAATTTTTCTTTCCATTTTTTCAAATAATATCTGACTTTTATGTTCGAAGAATTAACTCCAGTTCTTATTTCTTAATGATCCAATTCATGCCACGAAAACATTCCTCACACCTTTACTCTGCCTTCAGCACCTTGCAAAGTCCGCACCAGATGTCAGAGATCCATGGCTATATTCTAAACCTTCCATAAACATGATGCAGCAGGAATGTTGATTCGTCTGACCAGGCAACCTTTTTCCAATCCTCAATGGTCCGATACGTGTGCTGCTGTGCTCACTGGAGGCGTGCTTTTTTCTCTGACAGCATTGGTACCCGAGATGGTCTTTGACTTTGGTAACCCATTCGAGCCAAGGTGCTACTAGTCCATTCTCATATTGTCTTCTGGCTGCCTGAGTTGTAATGAGCAGTAATTTGTGCAATTGTTGACTTTCTGGTTTCGCACACAAGTCTTGACATTCTCCTGTGGCCTCTTTCATCAACAAGGGTTTTCTGTCCACAGGAGTCATAATGGCTATATGTTTTTTGCTCCTTGGTAAACCTTTCTGTGGTATGTGAAAAGTTCAGGAGAGTCACCATTTCTGAAATGCTCATTCCAGCCCATCTTGGACCTACCATCATGCCACGCTGAAGTCAGTTTAAAATCACTGGTTTCCCATTTTTGCTAACAGTAGAAAAGTGGTTTTATGGTATTTATACCGTGATTTGTGATAATGTGGCATGCACATCAGGCAGTCACTTAATTTGCTTATTTTGTGAGGTGTACCTAATAAAGTGGCAGCTCAGTTTAGAAGAAAAACTAATTTGAAAATTCATACATCTTTATTTCTGAACCAAAGTTTGGGAACTTTTTGAACCTACTTCGTATAAGTAAATGTGTTATAAAATGTTTTAAATTTTTCTTGTCTTTCTCTTTTTATTTTAAACACTATCTATTATGTCAGACTTGCCTGATAATACATAAATTAATTGCACTACAGGTGCTTAACCCGGCGTTAGTGCGGTGGGGTGTCTGAAACCCCAGACTTTTTCTTTATTTTATCATAACTTGGCGTAGTTTGTCAACAATGGCTTTTTCTATATCTTTTGACACATAACAATAGATAACGTATACGAAGTTATATTCATTTTGCTTGAAGACTTCATCGTGTAAGCACGTGTTGATTTCTGTTTTGGTTTCTCACACCCCACCGTACTAATGCAGTGACAGAAAATTCTAGGAAAAGTAGGCTTCTTTGCATTACCTCCGTCAATAATATGACTTTTTTATCTGTTTTCTTGTTTATGTGATATTAATGAATGTTTTTAGGAAGATCCTCATTATGTCCGAGATATAAAGACAGGAAAACTAAATATTCCTTCCAAAGATGTAAGCAATTCTTGTGTTTGGAATATGTAATATCATATTGTGAAAAATATTTTTGTAGGATGCAGAACAAAACAGTGTGCAGTCATAATTTAGGTTGCATACTATTTCATGCTTTTATATTAACTCCAATATTAAATTTGCTTTTGTAATAGTTAAATTTTTTCTAATAGAAATAAATTTCTTTCATTTATTTATATTTTTTTTAAATAAAGGGAAAAAAAATCATACTTTCTCTTTATTTTATTATTTATTATTAAACTAAAATTTTTTTTAGTGAAATTGATTCATCATACCAATTTATAAGCTTAATAATAAATTATAAAATAACAAAAATTTGAAACAAACTGGAAAATTTCAAGAAATACGTTGGTGTATGTGACACCCACCGCACCACTGGTGTGATTTTTTGTCACCGCACTAACGCCGGGTAAAAATTTTTTTGGGGGTGCTTATTTTTTTTTCATGAGGAACGTGTACGAACCCTGGTTATGAAAGCCATGCTTAAACTACTGTGAATCCTAATTAGCTCAGTTCAAGTAAATGCCACAAGGGCAGTGCCACTTAAACTGAAAGTAGCGAATAAATAACATTTAGTAAAGTATGTGTAGTAAAGTATACATGCGATTATTTTGGGCCACTAACCTGTCTTCTTTGTTCACTTTTCCACACTGATAGAAAGACCTTGTTGATAAAATATGCAAATGTGAAATAGTCATATTATTTATTTTAATTTAGCCTAATATCCACAGTTTTTGGCTACTCTTATATTTATATGAATCTTTCTTTTTTAATAGAGAGTTGCATGGGCAAGCTCCTATAGTAACACATTGCAATAGACAAGCATTGAATCAATTTGAAATGCAGAGTAGAAAACCGGGACAAAGTAAGAATTTTCATTCACTTATAAACATAAATATTCTAATGCCTTTACATATTGAATTTATTTCTGGAACTTAAGTTAATTAAATTCAAGCAACTTTTTAATCCATTGAAACAGCCTAATGATGGAGGGATAAACTTTAACTTAGCTATATAATCTTTTTAAACCTTTAACCCCTTGGCTACTAATCACGAGTCTAACTCGTTGTCTGGTTCAAGTGCCTTATCGCTAGACCACGAGTCTGACTCATTCTGAAGTTTCAGTTTCAACTCCGTTTTCTTTTTTTATTTTAACAAGAGATGGCGATTGTTTACCATTCTGTATCTCTTTCTCTTTCATATACACTTTATAGTTTTTAAAAATCTTCAATAGGTGGCACAAAAATCGAAAAGAATTTAATGCTTATCATTCTCGTTTCGAACTTCGCCATGTGCAGTCTGAGATTGAAAGATATTTATGCGAAAGAAATGATTCAGAAACGGATTAGGATCAAATCCCCGACCTTTAGATGTGTTTTCTGTAATTTTACCAGATACATTTTGGGAAATGATTTCTTCCGAAACTAATAAATACGCCAAACAGTTTCGATAGCCAAACATATAAACAAAAAACATATGACGATTATGTAAATGTTATCATACTTATTCTGACTACTAAAAATGTAAAGTATAATGTCTAATTAATATCCTGTAAAAATTTCATACAAATATCTTAATAAATAGTGTTTTTTTTTCATGTTGTTTATTGCACTGTCTATCGAAGAAATTTTTCCTCCATTTAAATAGAAACTTCTGACCCTGCTAACTCAAGGTCAAATCAGAGCACAAGGGGTTAATTAAGTTTCATTTTAAAATAACATATCACTGGGCAATAACTTATAATTAAAGGATAGTTATAATTCTAATCTTTTTTACAATATGTTTTAATCTTACTTTAGCATTTTTTGGTGGAAACTATTTCCATTATAATAATGATGATCAATGGACAAATAACAAACCAAATGATAACACTGAAGTGCCAAAAGTATGCAGATTTTCAGGAGTCGCTTGCATAATGTAAAACGTGTATAAATAGGCAGAGTGATATCAGTGCTGTCAATTCGACTAATGCAGTTGTCTGAAGTGTCTTGTAATGTGATTATGGCTACATGACGAGAATAATCAGAGTTTGAACACGAAATGATATTGTAGCCAAGCGTATGGAACATAACATTTCTGAAGTGGTGTGAACATTCAACATTCTCGATCCAGTGTCCAGGGCGTACAGAGATTACCTCATTTCAGGCATTACCTCCCACCATGGACAGTACAGCGGCAGACCACGGCTGCTAAATTCTCATGACCAAAGACATCAGAGCAGAATGGTCCTTTGTAACAGATAGTCACCAGTCAATTAACAGAATGAGGGACATACTACAGGGTGATTTGAAAGTCCCTGAACTCCAAGCTTGAAATGTATTTCTTGCAAAACTATAACAAATATCCGAGTATTGCTGCTTGTGGTAATTGTGCATCACCTTAGGAACATGATCCGCAGCATGAGAGCACTATGTGACACAACGCTCGCGCGGGTGAACAGTGATGTTATTTCAGTCATGGTTCTCACGCAAAAAAAAAAATCGCTTTGTTAGAAGTTTATTTTATGGAAAACCGTACCAACGTTGCATTCAGTGCTTTCAAAGGAAGTTTCCTATTTTCCTATACCAAGGAAAACAACTATGTATGATCTTGTAAGCTGGTTTCGCTAGATAAGCTGTGTGTATGATAAGTTTAAAAATGGCTAAAAGTGGCTGATGGTGTGTGAAGTTCAACTTCATGCAGTAACATTCTTGCACGTAAAACCCTTCTGCTTAAAATCGTAAACCATTTGCAGTAAACATTGTGCTTTTCCGAATCCAAAGAAGCAACTCTTGCACTACCCGAATTTTGTACGGCTGTAGCTTTAAATGTTTAGTAGCCCTCTGGTAGGCTGAATACGATCCAAAATGACCTCCGCGGAGAGCGCAGCAGGGAAATTTGAATATTTTCCTGCAACGTAGTCGTCACTACTACCTGTCAGGCAATTTTTTGCTTATCGTACACACGGCCTGTTTTGTGAAACCGGTATACAAAATCTTACACAGGACACTTTCTTTGAAAGCGTTGTATGCAAAGTTGGTACAATTTTTCCGCAAAAATAAACTTTTAATAAAGCGACTCTCTATTCTTGCATGAGAATCGTGACTGACATAACGCCACTGCTCGCCCGCATCTGTACAAGCATCATGTCAGGTGATATTTTCACGCTGCACAGCACGTTCCTAAGGTCGCACACAACTACCACAAGCAGCAATACTCTGATATGGTTTTACGGTTTTGCAGCAAATGCGTTTTAAATTTGGAGTGCAAGGACTTCGAATTAACCTGTAGAATCTTGTCTGAGGTCACGTGCAGCAATGGGATATGGCAGCAGAAGACCGACAAGAGTTCCTTTACTGCGAACATATTCATTGGATCTTAGTTGACTGGAAACCCATAGCTTGGTGCGATGAGTCACAATTCAAGTTGGTGCAAACTGATGGTAGAATTAGAATGTGGCACAAATCCCATGAGGTCATGGACCCAAGCTGTCAGGTAGTCACTAAGCAAGTTGGTGGTGACTCCATCATTGTGTAGGGTGTATTTACGTGGAAGGGTTTGGGTCCTCTGATCAAATTGGACCTGCGAAGGTTGATTGAAAACTAATGCCTCCATGGCTGTAATTTTTTTACGTAGCTGACAGCTATATTTGTCCTCTATGTAATGCACTATTCACTTTTTGACACAGTCCCCATTCCATGCATTTGCGCCAACGCGTCACTAGTCAGGCAAACCCATCGGAGAAGAATTTCAGTGGTTCTTGTCGACATAAGGATTTAATGGCAGCTTTAACTTTGTTGTCAGAACGAAACTGATTCCCCTAAATGTGTTTTTTGGGAAGAGACTTTAAGGATATCAGTTTCGTTCCGATAATGAGGTGAAAGTAGCCATTCAATCCTGGTGTCGAACAACAACCACCGGAATTCTTCTCCGACGGGTTTCCTGACTAGTCATGCGGTTGGCGCAAGTACATGGAAAGGGATGGAACTATGTCGAAAAGTTAATAGTGTCTTACATAGAGGACAAATGTAGCTATCGGGTCCAGAAAGAATTTTGAAAATCAGTTACCAAATAAAGTTACAGCCATGGAGGCATTAGTTTTCAATCAAGCCTTGTATCATTGACTGGGAATCGTTATTCCAGCTACTTGGTGGCCATTTGCAGAACGAATGAACTTCATGGCCTTCGTGTACCTTAACAATGATGGGATGTTCTCGGAAAACAATGCGCCACATCTTGGATTAACATTACTCGTGATTGGTTTGAGGAGCATTCTGAATTATAAGCAGCTATTAAAACTGCATGGCTAAACATCTCTTCAGAAGACATCTGCTGACTGGTCGAATACAGGCCACATCGAATTGCTGCACTTAGCCGGGCGAAAGGAGACCCTACACGACATTGAATAGTTATCCCATGACTTTTGGCACTTCAGTGTATACAAGGGAAAACTATGACTAGATTTAGAAATGGGAAACGTTTTCTTTTTATTTTTTTGCACGTAGTTATATATGATTTAATTATTATTATTGTTTTTTATCAATATTTGCTATATGTGGAAAATATTTGTAATTGACTGCTCCGATTCAAAAGTAATTCTGTATGATCCAAATATTATAGAAATAGTAAAAATCAGTAGTTGGAAAGTATACTGAGTGAAAGTGTGACCTCAATCCTGGGTGCTCTTCAGTCACGTGACTCGAATTGGTTCCAAACATGTCGTCTCGCTTTGGGATTTAACATTGGTTCCAACACAGAGATGGAATTAAATCGCTTCGTATAAACCCAGTGTTTATCACACTAACAAGATGTGAAATTGTTGGGTTCCTCACTGCTCAAGAAGTTACACGGCTATCATTTTCCAAAAGAAAGAAAGATCCATGAACAATGGCATTCTTTCGTTAAGAGATTAAAAAAACGTTCTAATATTAATTTATAAATAATATAACGGTATTAAAGGTCTTAATATTAATACAAATTATACAAGTTTACATAATAATTTAAGAGATCATTTTTATTGACCGCCCGTTTCAACGTTACTAGTACGTATAGTGCGTGGTTTCAATATTTGGAACCAGCAATCCTATTTTCTAGGTTCTCGGTTCCTTCATCGCACAAATGACGTCAGCTATGAAGTAGATACTTGCACTCCTTATAAACAGTAGCATGATGTGGTTTTTCACAGCCATGAGATTATCTTTAATAGCAAAAAATTTCATTTCCAATATAGCTATATTTGCAGCTAACATGTTGCACTATAGCAGTCCTGAAGCTTCTGCTGCCTATCATTATTTAAACAGATCCACTGCTGCTCTTCCAATTGTTGGAGATTGCGAGACCATTAATTAATCTGACATGGCTGTGAGGTACCAAATAGTGAAGTTCAACTTTCAGCATTTAATGTTTATTACCGAAGTTAGAGTGCTTTCATCAATGTGAGGCATGTTATTGTTATGAGATACAGCACTTTCAGTTAAGCTATATTATCAGAACTCTGAATGTATAAGTGCGATTTTGCACCTCTCCTATTTGATGCATGGTATATATCTTGTTCCTCACTGATAGCCATGATGAAAAGGTTTGAGGAAATCCACAGCAGTATGTTTTGAACCGTTTCTCACAGGCGAGCATTATCCAATGATGACATCATTATTCCCTCTTTGCAAGAGAGGATGTTCCATAATGTAATATTGTGTAGGATGGAAAGCCTTAGCATATTACTGACTCTTTCCAGCATATGCTGCAGTCAACGTCTCATGGTGACCATGTTCTCAGCTGCCCTTTCCCAAAAGAATGACCAACCAAAAGGAGTTTCACGTTCAATCGCCTGGCTCCGCCCCCAATTAACGCAGATCTTCGAAATTTTGCAGGAAGTTTTCTAGCTACCGTGCCAAAAATGTAGATTCCCCGATTTTCGATATTTGAATTTTAAGGGTGCGAAAACTGAAAAAATATCTACTTTCGGGGGTGTTTCACAAAAGTTTCTGATATTTTGATGGAACTTCGTGGGAAATAAGATAAAGCGACGAAACTTGGAGGGAAGCTTCTAGGGGATATTTCAAAAAAAAAGTTCTGGGTTTTTCGATTTGTGAGGGGGGGCCAGGGAGGCTCAAAGATTGGCCCCCCGTTTTGTGTTTTTTGCCGCCTAACTCCATTGTGGAAATGCAGAGAGCTTCAAAATTGTGCATGAGGATGTAAGATGCTTATATAAAAAGGGAGCATTCGTTGGTTTTTGAAAATCGATTTTAAAGGGGTCTGAAATCCAAAAAATCCCAAAATGGGCCTAATTTTGACGTTCGCATCCTATCAGCCCCACTCTGTTGGCAAATTCCAAAAGTAACTTAGATATTTGGACCAAGAATATATTTTCAAAAAAAACCAAACTGATTTCTGCTTTTTTTCATATTTTACCCCTTTGCCCCCCTAAGGCCCTCCGTAAAAATATGTGATTTCTCGCAGTTTTCCCAGTATTTCGCGAGTAAAAATAGGTACGGTGATGGCAATTCATGAGATTAACTCTCTGCTTAGTTTATTTTTTGATTATCTGGATCCAATTTTCTGGTATTATGTTTTCCGGATTTTTACCAGATTTCCCCCCCCCCCCTCATAAATTGACATACAAACTTGCATGTTGAAAGCTTAGCT
>JAHWFO010057280.1:23955731-24052511 GCA_023313115.1 Rhysida immarginata
GCATGTTGAAAGCTTAGCTTTTACATTGGTCATAAAATATGGATTTTGTTCTTTAATTTAAAATTTATTTCAAGTATCTATTACTACTTTTTGGTTTATTATGAACTAGCTGATATACCTGGCATTGCTTGGGCTCTATGAAATTTCGATGAAATTTTGCAATTTCTGAATGTTAATATACAGAAAAAATGAACATTATTCTCCACCTTTTTTTTTGGCACTGCATCAAACTCACTCAGGTATAGACAACATTCCAAACTGAGCAAAGTCGAGTAGAATTGCTAAAGGGCCGCTAGTTGGAGAGGCCATCCAATGGGAGCATTTTAAAATAATTCTCTTCAATATGAATTTTTGCTACGAGAGGTGATCAAAAAGTAAGGTTAGAAAGCTGCAGTGAAACGTGTACAACCAATACAGCCAAATGATAGTAATGATGCATTAGGTTATGAAAGACGACGTGTAGGATGGTAAGTTTTTGTTTTAACAGTTGCAAAACCCCATGTGCAAATTGAACAATAGGTTGCAAATGTTTGGGGAGAAAGAACGATAGCTCGCACTTCGAAGCTCTGCAAGTGATCACTTCGTCCAAGCAACAAAACCCCCGAAAAAATCAAAAGCAATCACAAACAGCACGGGGAAGGTGATGTTGACAGTGTTTTTTGATCCCAAAGGCCCGATTTTACTGGACTTTCTTCAAAAAGGCATCACAGTTAACGCAGCACGATATGGGGAAACATTGAAGGCACTTCGCGCAGCCATCAAATGCAAGCGTTCTGGACTTCTTACAGAAGGAGTGCTTCTTCTCCACGACAACGCACGTCCTCACACCTCGAAAGCAACGGTAGACCTCACCAAAAGTTCAACTGGGAAGCAATGCAGCATCCACCTTACAGCCCTGACTTATCCCCATGTGACTTTCATGTGTTTGGGGATCTCAAGAATCATCTGAAAGGGCGCAGGTTTCAGTTGGACGATGAAGTGAAGGAAGAGGTTTTGGAATGGTTCCACACGCAACCGAAAGACTTCTTCCGTAAAGGAATTACATGCCTTGTTACACAGTGGGATAAATGCCTTAACACATTTGGAGAGTATTTTTAAATTCCTTGTATACACTTTGGATAAAATAAATAATTTTCGTTTTCATTTGTACGACCTTTATAAATCAGCTAGGTGGCAACCCTGGTGAGAAACTGGAAAAGTGATAAGAAAATGTGTTTTCAACTGTAATATTTTTCGATTATCATTATTATTTTCTTTTATAATTTTTGTCACTTTTTTTACTTCTATTATGTATTATCACTAATCCACCTTTTTTCATTGCCCTGTCATCGTCTCATATTGGTCTTCAATTTTGTCCTATCTCTGCATATCTTCCCTTGTATTTCCAGGCTTCCCATTAGCTCCCTTCTGTTCTCCCTAGCCAATGTTTTCTCTCCTTACTATGGTGCCTGTATATAGGACATCTTCTATTGCCCTTTTTATTACTTTTATTTTTTTTATTTGATAAAGGATAGTTTCTATCCAAAACGTCGGCTATTTTCAGGGTCTCGTCATTCTGTGTTCAATTTTATTATTGTCAAAGAAATTTAACTTCTCATAACCTCTAATAGTTAAAATTTACTTTCAATTCATTTTTTAGCTAACATGGGACGATCATCAGGGATGGGATCTAACCGAGGAATGACTCAAGGGAATATGAGAGGTCGTTCAGGTCCAGGACAGTTCAATCCCCCATCTCGTATTCCAGGACCAATGGGACCACCTCCTCCTCAAGGACCTCCTGCTCCATATCCTCCAGGTAAGCAACCGTAACGCTGTTAAAGAAAGTTAATTGTAACGCCAAGAACTCTTAAAAAATAAAGAAAAAAGAATCAAAGGGTTAATTACCCGACGTAGAGATGGATCATTATAAAAAAGAAAGCATCAGCCTAAATAACGCCGCTTTATTTTCCATTTATAATTTATGATGGGTAGATTTTACGCTTTTGTTTGAAGATTATTCACAAGCACCCCCTGGGATGAGACCTAATGGACCACCACCACCTGGACCCCAAGGTCCTCCTCCACCCAGGCCAGGACCTCCACCAGGGCCAGGAGGACCACCCCCACCCCCAGGAATGCCTGGTCCTCCACCACCAAGACCTGGACCACCTCCTCCAGGACTGGTAAGTAATTTTGCCTCAACCAAAATAAATTGTCCGATCAGTTTATTTTTCATCCAGGGCATCGAGTTAACACTGGAAGGAAACTGATACTTTAGCCATTATGAAAACTGAGATCGATAAACCTTTTTTCCATTGTTTTTTCAGTTTGCACGTTTTCCAGGTAAAAATACAAGGGTGAGTCAATAATTGAATGGGTGAGAGGAAGATGGAAAAGATTCCATTGTTTGTAATTTGCAAATTAGATTAGAAAAGAAATTGTGGAGCTCAAAAAAACCATTTTTCAAATTTACTTCCTGTTTAAGTTATACTGAAAATGTGATAATAAAAAAATTATAATACTTAAACAGATAGAGCTAAACAAGCTTTAGGAATGTAATTGCAAAATATGGAGTCGTTTCTGTTTTTTCTATTATCCATTCGATTATCTGCAATGTAGTTATAATTTTTTATTCTGTTGGTTATACTACTATTTGAATGTTTTCACAAGGCTTGTCTCTCAGCATGTGTGTGTATGTTTGACCTTGAAAAGTCAATTGTTGTCTTTGTAACGTTAAGCATAGCTTCTTTGCTTATTGTTTGCACTGAAGAAGAGCAGCAAGCAGTGAGCCTTTATTTGTGTGGCTAAAAGTGTGTCAGAGACAGAAATACAAAGGCTGTACACGTTATTAATGCTTATCAGAGTCTTATTCTTCCCAAGAAAATCTTGCCTTATTTTGCATGGAGTATTTTATTGATTTGCAAATGTTACATTCTCAAAATACTGGATAGGAATTTAGACCAAGACCGTGTTGCTCTTTTACTGAACTCTGTTAAATGAGATCTTCAGCAGTGAGGAATGGTCATAGTGTGCCTTAGTGGTGCTTGATCATGATTTCAATGCTTGAAATTGGGGATTTGTCCATTGTTATATTGATAGGTATTGTATTGACACAAAAGTACTTTAAAGGTCAACATTAATTCTTTTTAATTTATTTTTCAAATTATGAGTAATTATTTTTTTCTTTTTACTAATTCTTTTATTTTTTATAACTACCTGTTGCAATAAAATTTCAGTATTTCTTGAGTGTTTATTAACAACGAAGCTCTGTGAACAAATATCACTCTAAATTACAGTAGGGACCTCAGTTGAAGAATGCAAACTTAACTGTGTGGATAAAAATAATTAAAAGGAAGGAATGAGGTGAGGGGTTGGGGGGATACTCTCTTGGCCATAGATTGGGTTCTATGAATGCAAGAGATGTAGAGGGAAATGCTAGTTCAACCTGTTTTGAACAGGAATTATATTTTGGGGTACAGGAGACAATGAAGGGCATGAAGCATGAAAAAAGCTCTTCTAATTTTTACTGTGCATTTCAGGAACAATGTTCATAGGATATTTTTTGTGTTGTTTATCATGTCAAAACAGTTCCCCATAAATTCTTAACATCCTGTATTTTGTGGATAGGAGGTTTTCTTCTTCCTTTTAATAATAGGGGCCAGTCGATTATGGTCGCTGTACCCTTTTCCATGCAGAACGAAAGAAATTAGAATAACTGTATATCAAGAAACAAATAACACAAAGTCGATTTATTGCCAACCAACCCCACGGTTTACCTGAAGCAATAATCTATCTTCTTTTGTCAAGGAAAAGAATGAGTTATAGTAGTGGTAAAATCTGATCTACCAGGAAAAAAAAAAAAAGAGATCTATCAACTGAGAAAGATTTATTTCTTTGATTTTCTTGTATAATTTGACTAGTTTTTCTTGTACTGTTTTGTGTTATATGCATTATTTTTAAAGTAAATTTTTTTTATTATTAGTACAGTGCTCCCTCTATATAACTGCACTCTACATAACTCCAAATTTATAACTCTACATAATTACATGTCCATATAACAAAGTTTTTTCCCAGAAAATAAAAATTGCAAACTCATTCATGTCTGCAATTTTTATTTCCCGGAAAAAAACTTTGTTATATGGGCTTGCAATTATAAATTTGGCGTTATGTAGAGTTCCGTTATATAGAGGGAACACTGTATTTTATTTTTACTATTTTAATGTTAATCTTTTATTTAGTTTTCAGTTTTATTTATTTTTATTTTAAAAATCAAATATTATAAATTTGCCAATTTTAAGAATGAAATAATAAAACTTTATTATTAAAATAATAAAAATTTGCAATAAAATTTTAAAAATAGATTATTAAACAATAAACATGAAATTATTAAGAATAAAGTATTAAAAGCTTGTCAATAAAATATTAAATTTTGTATTTATTTTATTCTACTGTCCATTACATCCTTTTTGAACTCATTGGCCCCCTTGCTTTATATCCTATTGGTTCTTGTATGTATTTACGCTCATTGCTTAACTTGTACCACTGTTCTGTATATATAAAGGCTTGCATGCCTCTTGCTGTATATCCTTGACAAAGCCGGGAATAAATGGCGAAACTAGTTGGTACTCCTGATGTCCCTCTGTTATACTGTAAGGCCACCACCTGTTTAGTTAATAGGAACAGTATTATGATCCATCCTTCCACCGATTAAAAATTTATACTAATAAATAATGGATTTAACACAAAATAGTCTAATAATAGTAGCATATAAAAGTTAAAAACAAAAGCATGTCTTTTACTTTCCATCAGTGTACAAAATCTTTTGTTTCTGGTCTTGAAGTTACTTTACTGGAACTACTTGTTTATATAGTATTATCGCTGTAAAGCGGTTATTGCCTCAGGTAAACTGTGGGATCGGGTGGCAGTAAATCGACTTTAGTTCTGAGAATTAAAATCCATTACAAAAAATAGCAAATATTAAAGGAAATGAAAAATTAACATCAAAATAAAAATTGCTTGATTTGACCAATGATCCTGCCTAAGTTCACAGATTCTCTTTTCTTGGGCTCTCTTCAAGCTTATCTTTAATGCGTGATATGTATTATGACCAACACCTAGCATATGAATTTTGCCTGAGAAATTTTCATTTTATTTCTTTTCAATTTCTTTTTCTTTTCCTATCAAAGCACTTTTAGCCATCGAGCCAGCTTTATTTCATTTTTCAACTTTAGTTTTATGTTCACATGGCAAAGAAAATATAGAATAATAATTGGATGTTCTATGAGGATTTTATACACGCCATACCTCAGATTTTTCATTAATAAAGAAAATATGCAGCGATCTATCGGCACAAGGGAAAATGCATTGTTGCTGGCAGCCATTGTTAGGCAAGTCCAAAGTGAATGACTTGAGGTTTCATTTCTCTTGTTTGTGGAGTGTTCAATAAACGGTGGGAAGATTGGATAATTTTTATATATAGTAAATGATAAACCATTTTATTTTTAGAGACAATGCTCATGATGATCATGAATATTTTTGAATGCAGTGAGTGTTTAGAAGCAAACCTAAAATTTGAATGGTCATCTTGCTTCGAGAAAATTAGCATTGAAGCGGAAGGGAACTCAAGAAAAAAGTGAATTCTCTGTGCAATCCCTAACATGCAGCATATATTGATGTTCAAAATTGGTTACCAACAATAATAATATCTAAATTGTCAAATCGTTATTTAACTCTTCATCCTCATAGTAACCAAAATATTCTACATTGATGTTGGCAGCAGCTGAAACAATGGTCTTGTCAAATTCCATCATTAAGTATATGTATACCAAATACCAGTATTACCAACTCCTAATTTCATTTTAATATATTCATGTATCATAAATGTCCTAAGGAAATAAAATAAATTGTCTAGAACTGTGAGAAGAGATGCCTTTCAATAAATTTTTAGAAACTGGAAGACTCCATTTGGCTGCCAGACAAAATCAAGGATTTTGTTGCAATGCAACCATGCTTGACTGGGCCCCTACTGTATCAGATGTTAACTTTTACTTTGAAAGCAGTTTTTGTGTTTGGAAGAATTTGTGTGTGCAGATTTAAAACAAAAAAAAAAAAAAATTATTGCATGATTATTTCCATACACAATGAAATTTTAGTTTCTATAGTCTGTTCCACTTGAGAAAAGAGTAACATCATGAAAAAATGTTGTGTATTAAAAGTATATCCTTCCACCATTAAATATTGAAATAAGAAAGGGAGACATTTCCTACAGTGATTTGTTGCTTGTAATTCATGGACATACATGAAGTTCTAAAAAAAAATTATAAATTTTATGCTTAATCTATTTTTTTATTAAGATTTTGATTTAAATGCTAACTTTCATGCGCAAATGTTAAAAGTGGAAAATGCTATTGTACAGTCGAACCCATTTACAACACATTTTAAATGTCTGCAAATTTGTTCATTATAACCTTAAATAATAGTTATTAATTAAAAATACAAAATGAATAAAAAATAAGATAAACAAAAATAATAATTAAAAAATAATAGATAAAATCAAAATCAAAATAAAAAGCTGACGTTTCGGATAGAGACTAACCTTTATCAAAGCAAAAAGGATAATTCTCTAAAAGCAAATAGAATATTAGAGAATTATTCTGATGTTATGAAAGGAGTACTAACGGACGGGTTTATATATAATTTGCATAGGGAATAGTTATACGGTATTGGCTGAAAAACAAGAAGAGAACAAATGAGATTAATTAGAAGACGTGTTGGGATAGGACAGGACGGGGGACAAATAAGAAGTAATAGGATAACACACATGAAATTAAAATTATAAAAAAGGTTAGGAATGATAGGGTGCCTAGCAAAAAGATTTCGGAAAATTCCCTGAATTTCCCTTGATTTTTCCTGATCATTAGCAGACAAAAAACGGCTATCATGAAAGAATATTATTGATATTGTTCAAAATTTTTGAATTTATGATTCCCTGACTGTTCCCGGTTACAAAAAAATTCCCTGACAATTCCCGGTCGCTAGTCACCCTGTATAACCTTATAGTGGATATAGCCAATTTATTTTTACTAAATGGGTCGCGTCAAAATTTGATAGTAGACAATCCATCTCCTTAATTAAAAATCTATTTGTCTGTGTTGTTGTTAATTGTTTATGTAATTGTTGTTGATCTGATCATCAATGCTAGCAAAATTGCCGATTGTGACATCATTGTGGAGAGGATTGTTTGATTTGCCAGCGTAAACAATTTTGAATTGTAAATTACCGCTAATTAATAGTAATAATGGTCACAAAAACTAACTTTGACAAATCTACAGGCTAAGACCTTTCATTTAAGGCCAAAATGATGTTTAGAGATGAAGTAGTTTTCTCCAACGAACTGTTGAAAGAATCACCCTTGGAACTTAAATAGATATAAAGTGAAATTTCTTTATATCCAAAGAAGAAGAAATATTCAGTTGCGTTCCTTTTTTCTCTTTCCCAGCTTCTACCTCCTTTATGATCTTAATTTTGCTGTTGAGATCTAAACATACAGTTTTTGCCATAATTTTGTAAAATGCTGACACTTATGAGTCCCAGACATGTGTACACGTACAAGATGCGAATATTTGTAATGGGCAATAACAGTATTCCCACAACAAGTGCTTCCTTTTTTCTGTTTTTTCTTTTTTTCTTTTTTTTTTCTTCTTACTGCATATTCATCACCCTGTGCTCCTACCGAGTGAACTAACACCATGCCAAATTTACACACTAAAAAAATGTTTATTCTGAATTTCTCTATATCTGAAAAAAAAAAAATTGACGGAGGCTCTGGTGACTGCCAAAGCCGCGGGTTTTTAAGGCGTAGAACTACTACTGTATGTTATTATTGGTTACCGTTAGTGTGTATTTTTGGCGAAAAAAAGAACAAAATTAAAAAAAAAAGTTACTATATTCAATTACATTACAATTTTGTGAAGAATGGGTCTGTGATATGAAAAGTAACAAACAGATGACAAAAGTTTCGGAGTTATATTTCTAGTAAATGACAGATCAATGTAAGTATTTCCCAATGTACTTGGCTAGTTAGTCGGGACTATGTCTAAATTGAAATGTTTCATAAATTCAAATGCTCCTTCGTTTCGTTTGGCATCCATATTAAAATCGCCCATCAATATCATAGGCATATCCGCATCCACCTCAAACTCTTCATCTATTTGCTTGCAGCTGTCGGAGTATTTCTTTAATCCAGAAAACAAGAACATTTTTGAACATGTTTGAAAACAAAGAACTAAGACCAACATGTTTGCAAACATATATTATTTTAGTCAGATTTATTGTTTTGTTTTAAGAAATTAACAAAACTTCAAAATTCATTTCTTAAAATAATTAATCTGCTTAAAATAATATATATTTTATTATTTTACAACATATTTTTAATAGAAAACTAGAAGCGAACCCACCCGTTTGTATAATCGGAAAATAACCCATTGTTAGATTTTTTCTTTGTTGTGACAACGTCCACCGTCGCTGATTTTATATAAATGATGTACTGATTTCGCCAGCAGATGACAGGATTTCATGATATTATCTTAAAACGCTCATGTTTCCATGTTTTTATACTTAATGCACAGGCCTTCTTTATATTAAATGCACAGGCCTTTTCTCGTAGGCCAAGGTTAGCTCCAATTAGTTCCAATACACGCGGCACATGTATATGCTGCAGCAGCGCCACTCCGTTATTATGATGACGAGCATAAAATTCACTTAACTTTAACTTGCTGTAACTTTTGACCCAGTGGCTCATTTGGTGAAATTTTTGCTTATTATTCATGACTCAACCTTCTCCTTTCCAACGAGATAATGACCATAGTTGTAGGATATAGTAATAGAAAGATATAGACTGAGATATGTACATCACTTTTTGAATGAAAAATCGCGTCTGAATTTTTCCTCGGCTGCACCCCTGATAGACTTAGTTCTACGTCAAAAAAGTTTTGTAATAGCCCATAAAATTATTTTTTATATACATATTTTATAACTGGTGAAAATTTATACAGTTTCAATGAACCTGTTGGGGATTTCAATTAACTATGCTATAACCGCTGTTTCGTTCTGAGATTGTTATAAGTGGGGTCGACTGTATAGCTTTATATGGCTTGGATTTTTTTTTTTTTTTATTAATCCTTTGCAATTGTTTTCTCAGCACCGTGATGAATTAACAGAATGATATTTAACAGGTATTGACAAATCGCTTACCAAAATGTATGATCCTGAAAAAAGGTCTGTTTTTTGATGACGATATTTTTCTTTGTTTACATCTGTGGTGTCGTTATTTGGCTTCCTTCTTTCAGGCCTGTAAACATTGGCTATCAAGGTTCTGGTCGAGGTAAACCCTAAGGAAAAATTCAGTTGTATATTATTATTATTTTGTTTTGTGTTTTTTTTTGTGGGTTTTTTTTTTTGTTTGTTTGTTTGTTTGTTTGTTTTTGTTTTTTTTTTTGTGCATGACATCATTAGTAAGGGTGATAAAATATAAATGTCAAATAAAAAATTTCCACTTTAACCTAAAATTTTATTAAGAAAAATGCCTCAGAAAGTTGAAATTAGCTTTCTGGTTCTCTTCTCTGCTCTGGAGTAAATCACTGAGTAGGATATCAATTCCTTCTGTGAGAATTTGCCTGGAATCTCGTCTCCAAAAGAGTAATTTTGATTCTGTTCTAATACCGTATTTACTCGATTCTAAGGCGCCTTCGAATGTAAGGTGCATGCTAATTTTTGAGACCTTTTTTTAAAAAAAAAATTATTCCTCGAATCTTAGGCGCACCAAAAATCAAAATCAGCATGTTTTAGTGCAACATGTACATATTTTTATTAAACAATATCAGCAAAATGACCTAAAAAAGTGCACCTTAGAATCGAGTAAATACGGTAACTCTACATATCACAATATTTGGTTAAGCACTTTTCGGTGCAGAATGCCTTCAAATACACAAACTGATATTAAAGGACAACTCCACTAAAAAAAATTGCTCTCATTTTTTTGCAGAATATCATTATTTGAAACAAATAAAATACAACTGTAGCAATAGAAAAATTTTAAAACCATTATTTCATTATGAAAATTGCGTTTAAAGTGTGAAAAATGCTACTTCCGGTCTTCACCCTCGTGCTCCATTTTGTATCAGCTGACTGTCTCCGATTGACGTCACTGCAAGAGAGAGAAGCTCTTCCAGTAACATAAACATTAGAGAGAAGCTCTTCTAATTAAATTAAATGGTGCCTTCCAATTGTCCCATGTATGGGTGTAACAACCTAGGTACTGATAAAAGTTTCTCTTTTGATTAGTTTCCTACAGTTCTCATCAGATAAGTCAAACCTCGACCTTGAAGGTCTAGGATTATTCTTGAAGCTAAAATGGGAGGCAAGAATAATCCTAGACCTTCAAAGTCGAAGTTAATAAGAAACGAGTGGATAAACTTTTGTCATAGAAAGATTGGCACTCTTTAGCGTACTCAAGTATTTGGTTTGCTCATTTCGAAACCTCATGCTTCACTATCGATTCGATAGTTTTAAAATCTTTGAACGTGAAGCAAATTACTTGAAACAGGAAGCCTTTCCTACTCTTCGATGGTCAAATATTTTTGGAGCTACCTGAATGATTAGCTCCTTTGAAGCACTGGAGAAAGCAGGTAATAAAGAATAAATATAGGGTAAAAGTTCAGAATAACATACATTTCTCAACTGTTTTGTCCAGGCCAGCCACTTTCATTTGAGAATTATTGTATCTGCTCCATGTAATAAATAATTCATTTCCACTAATTTTTGGAAAATAGCTCCGTGCTATCTGATAGCAGATAGAACGGCCAAACCGATAGTGCCCCCGTGCCATCTAATAGCTACGAGTGGCCCAGCAGACTCTGGAAATTGCGGAATGCTGTTCAGAATTTTTCACTTCCTAAAATCGTGTGATTTGCTATTATATATTCTCCCAGTATTTTGCCCTGAAAAATGTCTATAATAGTATAATAATCAGTTTGTGTAGTTTATTAGTTAATAAGCATTGTCATTATTTGTAGTTTTCTGGAATCAGCCGTGTCGGTCTCTGCATCATTTGTGCTTGCTTACGGCCGAGATACGCGAAGGATGATAGCATTCCAGCGGTTCATAACAGTAAGGCTGAACGTCTGTGTCGTTTCCGAATAAAGGTTCTTCCATATCATTTAAAAAGGTATTAAAATCTAAATCACACTGCTGCTGGTGTACTCCTCTTGTTCATAAGCGTAAACCTTCGTAAAAATAAAGGGGGATGTCACTTCCTCTTTGTGTAATGGAGCACAGGAAGTGACTTTGACTTTCGTAATTTTTGTTCCTTTTTATATATTTCGCGTTATTATTTGAAATTTTTCATTTATGCCACATTATTATTTATACCTCAAACTTTCATTTTAAATAAAGTTATATATTAGGCTGGAGTTGTCCTTTAATTTTGGTTTTACAGTTTATAATCGCGAAGCTACTTTTGGATCCCTTTTACCCTGTGACATAGGAAAGAGCCTTCATGGCATCACACTCTTTTGTTGAAAGGTGTTTTTTTTTTCCCCTCCTATGTTTTCTGAATTTTAAGTTTGAATTGAAAATCTTTATATCAAATTTTACTTATGTAACAGTAGGGTTTACCTAGATGTAACTTGTAGACTTGCCGTAATTTTTGGGGTATAATATACACCCCCCCCCCCCCCATTTTTTTTCTTTTTTAAATCTTATCTTTATTGTGTTTATTATCAGAATATTAAATAATATTTACATTTTCTAATACATAGTAATACGGTATCTGGATTCTTAGCTTTTGTCAGATTCTTTTTCTACCTTCAGATTTTCTATTTATTGGGGATAAAATTATTAATTAGGATTGCAGCATAATTTTTCAACTTTATATGTGAAAGCTTACTAAGGAATACTTAGGAGTGATGTCACTTTTTCCAAGTGGAACAGATTTTAGCACAAAAAGTTAGGTTTTGGAAAGACAATAGTAATGGATTGAATTTGGCATCGGGCTATAGCAAAATCAAAGATGAAAAATTTTTTAATACATAAAGAATGAGGACTTTTCGAAAACATTGATTGTAATTTGATATAAGAGTGAGACTTTTTTTAAAACTTTTTTTTTTTTTTAAAAGCTGTTAATAGAATCAATGAATGCATTTACCGTAATTTTTATTTATTTCAGAGAAATTTATATTATTCATAACTTTACAACGTTTTTCCCATTCCCTGCAGGAGCTTTAAATTAAGTTTCCCTGTGAATTACAATACACCCTTGTGCAAATTAATTGAAAGAAAGCATTCTTTCTATATTACTCGCAATCCTGTACTCGAAAAAACACGAAAAGTCTGTTGTGATTCGACTTCCATTCGAGATGGACACCTAGGAAATGTACGAAGATCGTAACTCTGCACAAACACACAGCTAGGATATATTGAGAGATTGCTTCAGTGGTTGGTGTGAGTTTAGCAACTGTCAGCCATGTCATCAAATTGAAGCAGAAAACTGGATCGGTTTCTCCTAAATGTAAAGGAAAGTGCGATTGTAGAAAAGAACCTCCTTGAGATGATGCTTACTTGCTTCGACAAAGCAAAAAGGATCTTTGCAAGATTTGAAATTGCACAAGGGTGGAAGTAATTGAAAAGCAAAGACAATAAGTGAAAGCGAGAATGAAATAAAACTTAACACAAAATAAAATAAATAAAAAATTAAAAGTAAATTGGAGAAATGAAACTGAGAGAAAAAAATATTGCATAAAGAATGAGGACTATTCTTTTTAACTCGTGACATTTTGTTGGAAGCCTCACTAGAATAGAATGGAGTTTGACGTGTGTAGGAGGAGGTTCAAACTTGAGTCCTTCATATGAGAAACATGTACATTAGTCCAAAGCTCCAAATGTACATTTGGCTTTTGTACAAACAAGTACATAAGTTTGAATCAATGGCTATAGTCACTTTATAAGAGGAGACCTGATGCCTTTCTAAATTTTTTTCTATAAACAGTTTTCTGTAGCGGCCAGGCACATAATAGTTTTGTTCAAGAGTATCAAGATCCATCTTAACATGTGTATAGATTTCTATGCAGCTTATCTCATAATAGTGAAGAAAAAATTGTGACAGTCTTCTTTGTCATAAATCAATAAATAGTTGTTGCAACTAACGTGTATACGTTGAACACAAAAAATCAGACAAATGGTGCTGCCCTTTTGATTTTGCCAGTTGCTTCATTTCAACGAGTGATATTGCTTTCAAGCAATAGAGAAATAATAATTGCTCCAATAAATGCAACTCCAACAATGATATTTTTTGCCAATAGACATTAATTTATTGCTGTCTGCTTATAAAACTTATATCTTATATTAAACCTACAGGTTCTATTTTGAACATTCATTGTAGTGCTGTCTGCAAAATTTGCAAATTCATGGCATGAGCATGGCACATGTCAAAGCCCACAGCACACACAATTGTTTTACAATTGGTTTTGTCTTGGGATAAATATAGCTTTTTATACCCATGTGGACTCTAAAAAAATATAAAGCCATATAGAAATACATTTTAACTATAGTTAATCTATAGATAATTTTATGTTTAGTGGAACGGAAAGTTTGGTTTTGATGCAGATCTTCTAGGGCATTTCCAGCAAGTCCAACTGATCACAACCGTTCTTGCTCAGCATGTCCAAAAAGTTTTCCTGCCACATTCATTGTGTGCAACTGGTCACATACAGCGAGACCAGACTCCAAGGCTGCTCTCTGCCTGGTCGAGTAGAATCAAAATGGCAGAAGAAATTCAAATCTTTAGCTATCTGATGTGCGATAAATCTTTTTTAACAATGAGGACATCTAAGTAGACATCTATAAGCAAGAAAAGAATGATGCAAACAATGAGCGAGGAGATGAAAACAATTATGAAAATTTGTTTGAATAATTATCTTTGACTATCAAAAACGCACAGATGCACAGAATCTCCTGGTTAGGAACAGTTCCTGCCATGTTGGTGACTGATTGGACTTAAGAAAACTCTCCTAATTAGAAAGTTAATAAAAACACCACTTCCAAGCCATAAAGAAGCTTGGCTATTGTTACCTTTGATAAAAGGATGCTCCAGGTGAAAAACCAAATATTCCATTGATTTGAATATAAAGTTAACTATAGAATCACTGTAGTTAGTGTATTTCTATAGGGAATCTGCTTTTTTACTGTTGGCATGGGTAGAAGTAATATTTACGATCTTGGGAAAAGAAATGCTTCATTAATTGCTTGATGTCTCTTTTAAATTCCAGTGTATATGATAAAAAAGAAAATAATATGCTATGGGAAATGATAAGGAAGATGAATGATGATAAGCATAACAAGATCTTTAACATTGTTATTTACTGTATTTCTCTTTTTTTAGCCACCTCCACATGGTGTTCCTCCACCACAGGGTCCAAGAGGACCACCGCCTCCTGACCCACGAGGACCACCTCCGAGACCTGATTGGAATAGGCCTCCAGGTAAATAAAAAACAAAAACAAAAGAAAACAAACTGACGTTTATAAAAGCTTTTTTTTATGAAACAAAATATAGCACCTACAAGTTTTAAAGCATCCATATTTTTTACTTGGACTTCGATCATTTGGTTTTACAAAAATAGCACTGCATCAGATGTGATTCTTTTTTAAATGTATTTTAAGATTTTTTTTTTTAATATTAGAAGTATATGTACAGGGTGACTTGTACAGAAATCGATTAATAAAATAAATTTTCCTACTTGGATTACAAAAAATTTTGACTATGTACTAATATGAATCAAAACTACATCCCGTTTGGATTAGAGAAATTGTGATCTTAATCAGCTTATGTTGCTGCCATAATGTTTTTTCATTCCTTAGCATAACTATCAGATGCTGCATCAGCCCTTTTTTGGTTGAATTGTTATTTAGAAACCTTGGGAGGGGGAGCAACAGTCATTTACATATTTTCCGCCAGATTGGTAAATATTTGGACGATATCTTTGCTGCCTTTGACTGCCAGAAAAATGACTTGAATGAGTTCCTCGGTAAGATCAGTAAATTGTCTCCCCCTCATTGATTTAATTACAAGTTGGAATCGGAAAACAGCTTCCTTTCCTTAACCTGATAGTAAAGAGAAAAAATGTAGACCTCTTCATTTGCCTTGATGAAGCTGGGTATAAAATGGCAAAACCAGTTGGAAAGTTTACTTCCATCATTACTGTGTTGTAAGGCCTCATTAAAATTCAAAGAGAACAATGCCTTAAATCCTGGAGTATAAGATGCATCCAATTTTCTGGCTGAAAAAATTATTCTCAAGTATAAGATGCACTGTAATTTTATAGGTCCTGGGAGTATCTTGAATACAGTATATCAATCTACTCAAATAATAAAAATTGTAAATTTTTCATTAAAGCTCAAGTGACATGGAATTTTCGCTTGCTGATTTTTATAGTGTCATTAGATGCAGGATGCCTTAATTTATTTTATGCAATTATTTGTTTCCTTAAAACTAGTTGGTAATTATGAAAAAAATAGGATTTTTTTTTCATGCCACTTTCCAAAGATTGTCAAACATCAGCCATTGATAGTTGGCACTGCATATATCCTTAGTGTAATAGATACAATGCACCAGGTCTACCACATGTGTAGTATGTAAGTTATCAGTATGTAATATAGTGGTGGTAAAAATAATTTTTATTATTTGATCAAAAATGACATGCCAAAGATTTTTTTTCTCACTCTGCTTTTTAAATCCTACTCAATGAGAGCGAAATGGAATATAGAATAATCTCTTTACAACAGGCTCTAGATATAGCCTCTGAGGACAGGTTTTGTATAGTATTTCTTCATTTTATTTGAATTGATTATTGGCAGGATAATTTATAATATCGGGAATGAGCATCTCTTTCAAAAAACAAAAAAATCTATAAATAGATATCCTATATTGCATCAGCCATATGCAAAATCAAATAGCCATTTATACAAAGTACTGCAATTGAAGTTGTATCTAGCAACAGCTTATTGCTATGACCAAAGGAATAGAATTTGGCCAACTTTTTTTAAATCTGATAATATCAATCACATTATTTGCAGAATTTCACAGAAAATGGAATTTGCACTCAGTAAGTTCTAATATTATTAATTACGGCATTTTCTTGATTAATGAAGTGTTTCATTTTAAACCATTGCTTATGTTGATTGTACAATATAACTAAATTAATTTCAAAAAAAGAAAAAGAGAGTACATTGTCTTTTCAATTATTTTACATGAAACATAAGATTTGTTTATCATTAAAAGAAAATGCACAACAAAAAAACAATAATGAGCTTTATGGATGTGTGTGAGATCCTGCTACTTTTTTTATTAGAAATTATCTGCTGATTTTTTTATAAGCTCGTCCATTTACATTATTGACGATACTTTTTGTCAGTTCTATGACAGTCACTAAAGGCTTTATGTATAAATGTATATCTGCACCCCCTCCCAATTTTTTTTTCACTATTGTTATGTATGTACTACTCTTTGTTATAAATCTTTTCTATTTATGTTTCTTTTCTATTTATGTTATAGAATGAAATTCAAACTTATGCATTGTATTAAGCTGAATGTATAGCTTGAAGACAGTATTTTTGACTTCGTGCTCATTGCATTTTGATGCGATATAAAGACTGAAAATATTACAGTTTTGCTGACGATTAGGAAAGAGATTCCGATTTTAAACTTTTGCGTTTTGCAAAACCAATTTAAATGCCTCTTTCTTGTTTTAATGTGTTAATTCCAACACGTTAATCTTAAGAAATAAAACTTGATGTATTTGAAAATTGATTGTACCTTTACTGTTGTTGTATTATAAATACGTAATACATTATATTTTTGTGTATGCATTTAAAATTTAAAATTATATCTTCAAATTCAGAATATCGATGATTAAAAAATTTGAGGCCTCAGTTTACTTAAATTATTTCAATTCTTTGATGGTAATGAGGGAGACGATAATGATTTCCAATTAGATACACATTATTGGTTACCGATATTACATACCCATGGTATATGTAATCTCAGCCCTTGAAAATTTGTCAATTACTGGATCTCTGCTTGCCAATCTTCTCCTAAAATTAATAAAATAAAATAGTAATTTTTTTTTTTTTTCCATTATGAGAAATTTTCTGTATGAAAACAAAAAAAAAAATCGATGTAATTTCCATTAAATTTAGACTAAGCTCATCTAAGGAAAAGGTTTATCTTTTAGACTAAGCTCATGCATGCATGAGTGTTTGTTCCCTATACCAGTGTTTCTTAAACTCTTTGTCTTGTGACCCCTTTCACATTTAAAAATTCCAAAGGACCTCCGAAACATGAGTCATTATATGCTTTATATGTCCCACTTAAGAAAAGTAGACAGGAAGTACATCAACTCTTTGAAATTGTGCTGCTGACGTACACTGCTCCACGTCCCATGGACAGCAAGGGTAACGAACAAGGAAGTACTGGAGCGCATCAAACTAGATATGCCACTGGAAGGCAAGATTACGAGACTCAGGCTTACATACTTTGACTACGTAATGTGATTAAACACATTAGAGAAAGACTTAATGCTTGGAATGATTAGCGACAAGAGACGACCAGGCCATCTGAGAATGGCATCAAAGCCGACACGGAATTGAGCTTAAAGCAACTGACTGACGCAGTGCAAAATCAGATAGCATGGAGAAAGCTAGCCATAGAATCGTGAAGAGTCTGATATGTCTGAATGGATAGTATCATTATCATCATCATGTTCCATGTTCTAATATGTTTTATCCATATGAATATGAATATTTTTACTTAGAAAATTTATAAAATAATGAAAAATTAGTCACCTGTCAAATTTTCTGCAACCCCCACTTTAAGAAACACTGCTCTATTCATGCTAGATTGCCAAGTAAATTTATTTATTTGTTTCCACATTTGTATTTATTGTTAACCTCCCACCCCCTCCCATTTCTATCATTACTGCAATTCACTTTTGTTGGCTGCAGATAACCATCTCCAATTACAATCATTAAGTCAAATATAACAAGGTTTTTATTTTTGTGCATGACTTTGATGGCACAAATCCGATTGGCACGCACAGCTGTCCAATCACAGCCATTGAAGCCAACGATAATGAGAGATTATATACTGATTTATCTTTTGTGCTTTATGATAAAACAGATTCTCATTAACATACCAACTTTGCATTGCTGCAGGGTTTGTTATTAATTTGTTACCATAGGTGTTATTTAATTTTATTTTTTGTATACATAGCTCCAGGTTATCCTCCACAGCAGCCTCCTCCAATGGGACCACCTCCAAGCCAAGTTCCCCCTCCTACTCGGCCTCCTCCACCAGGTATTTCAATTTTGTAATAATTAGGAAATTTATGTATCGTGTGTAAAGTGCTTGCTCTTTGCAATTTTTTTCAACTGCACTCCACGACAAGTCATCCTTACAAGTTCAAACTTTTATATTTTGCTTTGTATACAGAGGTGTCATTCATTATAAGGTGTTTTAAGGCTTTTGTAATATTACGGGAAACTTTTTCTCTTTTTTTAAATTCTCTACTATATATCGGGGAGGGGGGGTGTCTTGACTCTTATACAAACCAAAATACACAGTTTGATCACTCTAAGTATGATTTGTCGTGGAGTGTAGACAAAGTGAAAGTTTACTTATGCTAGGACCTTTGGGATCGCATTTGCTTCCGCCTGTTCATGGACAACCTCCAGCACCTCACGTGAATCCAGCATTCTTTCCCCCAAGCCAGGGACAACCGCCCCCGCAAGGGCCACCCCCATCGTCACAACCTAGCGACATGTACAGCCGACCTCCTCCACCTTCACAATACGGAGATTTTAGACCTCCGGACAGGTGGAATAAAAGGAATTTATTAGTTTTTCGTTAATTTATTGATATTATATTGAATGGTATTCTAAAATATTAAATGTAAGTGATAAAAAATTGTTACTTTAAAAACTACAGCCGTCAAGATGGACCCCCTCCAATCAGTGATGCAGAATTTGAAGAGATCATGTCCCGTAATCGTACTGTATCGAGTAGTGCTATCGCTAGGGCTGTTTCTGATGCAAGTGCAGGTTTGTGAAAAAAATTATACAAATGATACCTGATTATCTATGTAATGTCTGAAATTTAAACTTAAAATTTTGATCTATTTTTTTCTTGTCAGGGGAATATGCCAGTGCTATTGAAACTTTGGTGACTGCTATTTCCCTAATTAAACAATCTAAAGTTGCCAATGATGACCGATGTAAGATTTTAATAAGCTCTCTTCAAGACACCTTACATGGAATAGAGTCAAAGTCTTATGGATCAAGGTACTGTATATTTTTTTTTGAAAAGCACACCTTAAAATTTTTAATGTCAGATGTTTTAGAATGCTTTCCATCATAATGAAAGGAATTGATTTATAAAATACGTTTGCTAATAGATCAAAAGAGCGTGGCAGATCTCGTGAAAGAGAACGGTCACGTGAACGCGAGCGCTCATCTCATCGGGACAAAAGCAGTCGACGTCGTGATCGATCACGCTCAAGGGACAGAGAATACAGAGAGCGTAGCCGTGAACGTGAACGTTACCATGATGATCGTTACAGAGAGAAAGAGCGTGACAGGGACCGTGATAGAGAAAGAGAACATCGTAGCAGTCGTCATTGACAGGTAAACTCTTTTAAAATTTAAATGCAAAGTTCTATATCTGTTAACACATAATCAGTTTGCAAAGCTCTTTTTCTTGCAGAGAGAAATGCGTTTTTTATCATCATTAATCATAACTGACACTTAATATTTTTTAAACAGATTATTTTAATAGCATTTATGGCAAGTAGATTTTATTTTAATATTTAATAAATTTTAATATATTTTATTTTATTATCTGCTTGGAAAAAATACAAGTTCTTCTTTTAAAATATGACATTTATAAATTTATAAAAAGATACATTGAAAATTGAGGTTACTGATTTAATAAGGTTTTCTTTGCTTCCTTACCGTAATCTATTAACCTTCATGAGTTAAAAGAAAATTAACTGTTTTAAGACAAAAAATTCCGGCTTCACACAGGAAACATATTTGACATGCCCATTTCTTTCAGTCAGGCAATTCAATCACATTACACACATTATAGAAATGCAAGATTATAAAAATTTAAAAAAAAAACAAAAACAAAAAAAAACATAGTCATCAGCAATACCATTTTCTTTGTTTAGAATTTATCATATTGTACGTTTTAAATGTGTATAATAAGTAAATACAGTTGATATAGTTTATAACGACCCCCAAGGGACCATGAAAAATTGGTTGTTATAAAGGATATTGCTCTTTATCTTGTCCTTATGCTTTATACTAGGGTTAGTATGTAAATATTTGATTTGAAATTACCGAATTTGAAGGCATTCTTAATTTTCTGGTAATCCATTCAAATCATTGGCATGGTTGTGATATATTCAACATTCAGTTTTCTGCACATGTTGTGGGTTGGCACCAGGCTCGAGCTGTCAAATAATGTTAGCTTTTTCTTCCACAGATAAGGATTTTGTTTTAGGAACTATTCTTGTTAATATAACTGTATAGGCACACGAGTGTGGCTAGCTCGGGCTGAAAACTGAGTCAGTTTTTGAATTAAAAAAAAAAAAAAATTCCTGATAAAACAGAACTAAAAGAAATCACTAAAATCGATTGAATTCAATTGTAATAATGCAAATGAATTCAGCAGATTTGTGTATAATTTCGGTGTAACCAGCTTCTAAATTTACGGAATAGCTGCTAAGGGCTCGTTCACACCCGTGCCGCTGTATGTATCTGCCCTCTCACCTCTTTGCTATAAAGGGGATACAGGAAAGTCTCGTTATAATGAACATCAGGGGACCATGGAAATTGGTTCGTTAATATGAAAATCAATTATTTTTTGAACTAGTCAAGAATTTTCGTCTGCTTTGTTCTCTTAATGTTTCTGAAGCAGTGAAGTTGTCTATTTAATTTAAATTGGATGAAACTTTTCTTAGGCATGATGTTTTGAAATAAATCAATGAAGTTTATTACGTGTGCAAATGCTTCTGAAAAAGCTACAACCGCTATTTTAAAATGTATATTTTGTTTTTCTATTGCTCAGTTTGCGAGACAAATACGTGTGTTATAATTTAACTGCATGTAACTCCTATTTATTTTATAAATAACTTTTAGAACATACATGCTCTAGAAAAAAAATTTGCATCCTCGGATTAATTTCAAAAATATAAATCACATTCGTAACAAACGACAAGATGCGATACACTTTCACTATCGGCCATTGCAAAACGAAAGTGAACAGGCTCAAACTGAAGTGAGCAGTTTGGGTATCATTAACGACGATGAAATCATGGAGCTTCAGATGTATCACCTGATCACAATCGGAATGAATTTTTATTTACACAGTTTAGATTATAATTAATTTTCAGACTGGGTTATATAAATGATATATAACAGCTATAGTAACACAATTAGTGCTTTGCCTCTATTTCGAAGTGGTGGCTATTGAAACTGAAACTAAGATCTTCATACCAAAAGTAACTTTAAAAAAGTTCGTTAAATTAATGATGAAAAATTTCATCAAACAATTCGTTATTTTGAAGTGTTTGCTATTTTGAAATCGTTAAACTGAAATAAATTAGCATTGTAAACATATAAGGTTTTGCAAAGTACTCAAAATAAGTTTGTTAATTTGAAAAGTTTGTTATTGCGATGTTCATTTTAATGAGAGTTTACTGTAGTTGTTCCTACTGGCACGTCATGTGCTGGAGAGAGTCCCTCTGAGAGACTGCGGTGAACAATCTCTTTCGCATTGCATTTTATATTTGTTGTGAATGCATGGCTCTAAAATCAAAATAACAAGTGCTTTATATTCTAGTCCTATTAATATTTACGTGTGAATAGTTTTCTACCTACAAAGAAGTTTGTAAAAGGTATAGGAATAACCTTTTGAACTATCGCTATCACAATGCTATCGAAGTGCCGATCATGTTTAATTCTCCGATCTAACTTATTCAAAGAAATTAATATCTTCAGAATCTTTCCTATAAATTTAATGAAACCTTTTAATTAATTAAAACTGCATATAATCAGAATATTTCTCCATTTACAAAGTAGTCTTTTTAATAATTATACAGCGTGTATCAGGTTCGATGGTCAAAAAGTACCTAGTGTGATCCTTTGCATGATTACAAAGTTAAAGTTCCTTATGCAAAATGTTCAAAACTCAAATGTTAAGGGTCTAAACATCATGTGAAGTTTGCTGAAAACCTGTCAAAAAAGTCATTTAATCTCAACAATTGTCGCCGATTTAATTGTAATCGCCCCTTTGAATTTAATGAACTGCTGGTGCGAAAAGTTCATAAATGACGTAACGACGCAATTTAAATTTTGAGTTTTCGACATTTTCGATAAGGAACTTGTAAGTTTGTAATCATGCAAAGGATCACGCTAGGTACTTTATGACCATCGAACCTGATACACCCTGTATAATTATTCACCGAAATCATGAACGTTTAGCAAAAAGTGTGCACGAAACTGTAAATCCATCCATTTAGGTAACTTTTGGTGAAAATCATGTAAGTTTGGCAAAAAGTGTGCACGAAAGTGTAAATCCACCCATTTGGGTGCATTTCGGGAAAAATCATGAACTTTTGCCAAAAGTGTGCACGAAAGTGTAAATCCACCCTATATATAGCTAGGCTAGCAGTGGCAATTTCATCATCGGCCATTTTCCTTTTTGCTCATATGCTCTGGTGCTCGACTGTGATTGGATGAAGGTCCTCCGTTCATTGGCAAAAGTTGAACATTTTTCAATGCTGTGTGGCAAAAGCAATTTTCAGTGCGTTCACGGAAATAAAGAAACTGGACATGCATTATAGCCTCTAAAGCTTGACCCGCAAGCGTGAACAAGTCTTAAGTTGGAACGCTGAAACTGATTGTCTGAATAAAGAACAGGTGGCGGAATACATGAACTTGAAAACCAGCCCTCTTAAAGCACGTATCTAGGGAGATCTTTCCCACAGGCACCTGTATCTCTGCCATCACTGGAAATCGATCGTTATAGCAGTTAGGGGATCCCATTTTCGATTGAAGAGTCTGCTACAGTCTTGATTGTCATTTAAGGAGCGCTGCTATAACCTTTAATTTTTGTTGTCATTTAGATAGGAAACCAAACATAAAAGAAAAATCTGGTCGTTATCTCCAGGTGGTCGCTATAGCCAATGTCATTATAAACTTTTTCAATTGTATATGTTACTAAGCATGATTTTTTTTTTTTTTTCTTTTTTGTTTGTTTTTATTTTATTAACTCTTAAACATTAATGAGATCAATCACCTGAGTTTCATTAAAGAAACCCCTAAACAATGATACAATAGCCAGGATAGTATGATAATAAGGTATAGTAATTATAGTAAGAGAGCACTACTCTCGTATAATTTAATTCAAAGCTTTGTTAGAAATTAATGTTACAGAAATCATTCATTGTCACTAAAGAGATTGACCAAAAAAAAAAAAATACGAGTGAGAGGGAAGAGAAAATTTGCAATGCTCAGATCATTATAAAACAGGAAAAAGCGGGGAGGGGGAGGTTAGTCATTACATCATTATCAGTTTTCACCCCAGGCTCTTTGAAGGGGCTAGCTAGTTATGGTGATCCCCCAGCCTAATAAATTAAAAATTTCATACACTAAGTAATGTTTTGTTGGTTTTTAAATATTGTCTGCCTGACTGTTTTTTTCCTTACACCCAATTGATAAAATTTTCTGGGGAGAACACTGAAACTATAAGAATGCACTTATGTTCCAGTTTAATATCCCATCATCATTGGTATTTATGTAATATAAAAGGTCATTTTAAATTTTTCATGCACTTAAAAAGATATTGTAAATTTTTCCACTTTATTAAGCACAGTATTATACTTATATCCTTAAAACTGTTGGATAAATTTATTAATGCAGCAAGTTTTGAGTCCATTATATATTATTAACCATAAATAAGATACTGTTTAATTTATTTACTTACTTATGACTATTACATGGTGATTTAGATTAAGTATTAAAAATTTTTTATTATTATTATACATTTATTTCTTTTTAAAACTTCTATTCTCAATCTGTTTTTGGTACGTTTTACCCGTCAATTTTGATGAAGTTAAATCCTTATTCAATTTCTGTCAATGAATAAATTTTTTAATTAATGCCTTTTAAGTATATGCCTTGCTGAATTTTTGTGGAAAATCGCCCTTCTTCAATGTGATTATTTATATGTAATTATTTGGCTGCTGATGAGTAGAATAAAATATTACTGTAATTGCAGACAACCACTTGGAAGAACTTGTTCATTAAAAATTTTAATGAGCAACAATATTGGTTTTAGTTCCATTACCTGTAAAAGAATGTTTTCTGTTAAATTAATTTTATTTCCTGGCACCTGCAGTTTTAAAATTCTTAAGAATATTAATAACCAGAAAGGCCTCTTTTATTATTATTTATTATTATTATTATTATTAATTATTATTACTTTTTTTTTTTATTTATAGAAGTGTTTTTGAACAATTGAGTTTTATAGTTGTAAAATGATGTAAATGTAATTATACTTGTAAACTCCTTCTGATCAAAAAAAATATATACTTAATGTTTTCCTTCTTAAAACACACATTCCATTCCCATTATAAGGTGAATTCACTTATATAATGCATATGCCAACATGGTTCCCATTTGTAAGGAGAAACGAGGTTTTAATCAAACATTGAAAAATGTGGTATGACTATTTCAGAAATAACCTACCGTAAATACTGTATTCAGCACCGGATCTGAAATACCAGCCCACCTGCAATAAAAGCAAATTTTTACAAATAAGCACCGGATATACAATAACTGCCCGGGCACTTAACTGACCTCCAAAGACATAAGATTAATGCTCCCTTTCTGTGTCTGAATCTTATGGTTGATGAAAAATTGGTGCTTTATAACAATTAAAAGCAAACAAGTGCAGTGGTCACTAAAGGTGAACTACCAAAATAAATGTCCAGGCAAGACTTGCATTCATAGAAATACAGATTGCCAAGCTTTTGGTGCATTATTATGAGTTTTTGCCCCATCACTCATCAGTTGTTCGGGTCGCAAACTCCGTGGACCGTGAGTCTGTTGGAGGTATACAGAGAATTGGTGCCATGGGGTAAGAGGTTCCATATTGCTTTATATTCACCATATTGCTTCATCAACTTTTTTTCATGTTTGGCCATTTGGACTGCTTCTTAAAGGGCAAATTGTTCATTAACCTAGATACTCTTTATCATACTGCTGGTAATTTCTTAAGCCACTGAGATACCAGCCTTTGCCACTGGTACATTTTTGCTAGTAAATCATTTTTGGACACAGTTTATTGCTGCTGAGAGCAGATATTTTTCTGAATAAATTGAATTTCTTTGTCTGGTCTGCTCTAGAGGTTGAGCCAAACTTATCCAGCATAATTGTTTAGGAACATTGTATGGTTCAAGTGGGGGGAAAATGTCCTGTAAACATTACATCTAGTTTCAATCGTGTGTGAGATATCGACGTTTGTCTATTTTCTTGTAGAGTTGTTAAAGCAAATAAATAAAACACTTGAGAGTGCAGATCACTTTTATTCTGCATACTGACAGAACACCAAATTGGACTACAAAACAAAACTAAAATGATACAAGGAATAAGAATAAGAAGAAAGTAACAAATCAATATTGAGGAAGCCCTTCAAAATGGTTGCCTCCAGCTCCAATGCATTGGTTACATCTTCGGACAACTGAGCTGCTCAAATCAACCGCCAAGTCAGTAAAATACCTTTCACACATTCACAAGTAGGACGGTTCCTCTTCCTGTTTGGCATATGCAAACAGGAAGAGTACATTTAAGAATAAATAGATAAACTACGTTTTTTCTATGAAAAGACTCTAAATAAAAGAAAATAGACAAACGTCGATATCTCACACATGATCGAAACTAGATGTAATGTTTATAGGACATTTTTTGTTCCATTTGAACATACAATGTTCCTAAACAATTATGCTGGATAAGTTTGGGTCACCCTGTATATTTGTTTCAGAATCAACCTATTATTTTGAAACAACCTAATATTACGAGGCTTGGCTATAAAGTGAGTACCGTTTCGTTCTACTGCCACACTGTAAAGGCAGTGCTAGTGTCGAAGTTTCGAGCATGCACACTCGTCTTTCTGGTTCATTATCTTTGCACTGACGCCATTACAGCTGGATTGTGTTGTGTATACATCTATTAGTGATCATTGGAAATAATTTAAGACAATTTCTAAGCCTGCGGACTGTGAAGTGCGTTCTGTAATACGGTTTTTGAATGCAAAGAATATTAAGCCAGCTGAAATTCATCATCAACTTGTAGAGAAATATGGGGAAAATGTAATTACTGATGGAGTGGTGAGAAAGTGGGTTAGGCAGTTCAATGATAACTTGGTTGAAAAAGTGAATGAGAAAATTCGTGAAAACAGATGGTTAACAATAAGAATGCTTTATAACGAGTTTCCACAAATTTCAAAAACTGTTTTGCATAAGATTATCACAAATCGCAGTGGCCGTCTTCACTGGTGGCATCTTTCTATGGAGACGGCATAGAAATGTTAGTTTCCTGCTACGACAAATGTCTGAACAACGGTGGCAACTATGTATAAAAATAGTTGGAAATGCTCTTTCATGTAAAAATAAATGCGTTTTTTTCCAGAACGGTATTTACTTTCTGGACATGCCTCGTACGTACATTTTGTTGTTTTGCTTTTCCAAAGAACAAGAAAATTCGTTTACATTTATTTATAAAACATGATAAAACAAACAGAAAAATTAGAAGAATGAATGATAGGCCTAAAGATTGTAACATTCTCGGGTATCCTGGATTGAATGAATGTCTACAGCATTCATAGTACAGTGGAAATTGTGCCTGCAGTATCTGTTTTGTCTTCGGCAAAATGTGCTATGGAGAAATGGGCCCCAACTTTTCAGCTGTTAAATACTCCCAAGATAAAATAATATTTAAATGATTTATATTTAAAACCGAAAATGAAGGAGGTCGACATCTCTGGCCATTTGATTCTTGAGAAATTCAACAAAGTTTTCTGTTTACTATTACCGGTACTTATTTTCCTTGTACCAGATTCCTTTTTTGGACCCTTAAAGCTCAAATTGGTATCATTAAAAAAAAAAAATCTATTGTTTAAGTATTCCAAGGTATGTCTGCTATTATAGGTAAATGGATGATTTTCTGTGTGGTGAATTGTGTTAAATGCATATCTTTATTATAGTTTGATTCTTCTATAATGTTGGAAGAAAATTTGTAAGTAATTGCAAATATTTTTTATCTTTTTTCCAAGACTGTATAAACAGAGTTTAGAACTCTAGATTTTATAATTAGATTTTATAATTATTACATCATAGCGTTATAACAGAAATACTTGAAAGGTATACAAAATGATTGTACAGTTATTTATTGAATGATGTTTGTTAGATTTTGCATATCAATTAATATAGGCTATTTTTATATTAAATATTTAGGCAAAGAATGTACCATTAGTATATAATATTTATGTAAGTATATAAATAGTAACTAATATTTGTAATTTTAAAAACTGAACAAGATGCACAATCCAGGTATTTATTATTGTTTATTATTTAAATGATTAGATAAAGTAATTAAGCGATTGCAATATCAGACATGGGACTAGTACTGTATGTTGGTATAAAATTTAATAAAGAAACTGTAAAACAATACAAATTTCATAAAAAAGGCTGTTATTTCACAATTCAGTTATCTACAAAATTATAGTGGGTATTGGTAGATATTCTATTATATAAATGAGAAAGGAACAAATGGTCATAGTTTAAAATTAAATTTGCCAATCAGAAAATGAGATGATATGAAATGGGTATTGGGAAGTAAGATGTATTATAATTGTTGTAAAAAATAATTGAGAGGTTTATGTATCTATAAGATGTCACAGTTGAGATATTCTTTTGTTATTTAGTAGATCACTTTCGGTTCTACATGTAATTTGTTGTGTACTTTTCTGCTGTAACTTCTAACATTTTAAATTGTTTCTTTTTCTTTTTTTTTTAATGTTTGCTTTCTATGGCATTTTTGATGTAAATGCTTGTTTATTAGGTGGGAAACACCCTAAAAAGTATATGTTTTTATCATGAAATTTGGAGGATCTTAAATGTTGTTTACATTAAGTTCAAATTTTCCTAACAAATAATGTCCATAGATCTTGTCACGTGAATTTCATTTTAGTAAACGTATTCTGCTGTTTAAGAACTTAGTTTATTTTGAGTTGGGTTTTCCATAGAAATGTCAGTTTTGTAAATTTTGAAAATCTGAATATTTTTCTTTTTAAATAGATATGGTGTAAATTTCATAAAGTAAATACACCTTTGTTATAGCTTTGTTAAAATTATCCTTTAAACAATTAGATGAAAATTAATTGTTAATGAATTTTTGTGATTTGTACATTGAATGAAGTAGAGCACAAAACGTTACATCAGTGATTGAAGTGGCCATCTTCTGCTGCAAGATACAAGTCCATGCAGTTTTCTAATACTGGATTTTTATTCTTGCAATTGACAGTGATTTCTTGAATTTTTTTTTTTTGATGCAGTCAATAAATTGTTCATAAACAACTCTTTTTATCTGTTTGACAAAGGGAATTTTAATGCTTCGTTGATATGTTATGATATGTTATGATCAGTGCACATTATGGAAATATGGGTAGTTAGAGAAGGGGTTTGTGTTCAGGCATAAGACTCTTCCATGGAATCGCCACAGATGGGACTGGAAGTAGCGATAGCCAATCAGATTCAAGCACAACTTGATCGGTTCGGTTTTCTGGGCGTCTGTGAAAGGGGATCATCAAGGCTAGCCTGTTGATACTCAATTTCTTTCTCTTTCAGCATGATTTTGTTGCCTTTATAAAGGCTGTTTTGAAAAAAAGCATCAGGCTAAGGAGACTGTGCAAACTCATCTGCCAAGTTGCTCGTTAACTGCTAGATGTGCAATCGATAAGAGAGCAAATGTGATTGGTCCCTTCTTTTGTTGGTGCCTTTAACATTGGTGCCATTATCATTTAAGAAATAGCTTCTCTCTCTCTCTCTCTCTCTCTCTCTCTCTCTCTCTCTTTTGCACAAAACTTGTAAGAGCTATAAGCCAAAGTTCAGTCTTCATGGGATGAGCTGAGTCAATATTACGTTAAAAAATTTGTACGACTCCATGCCACGTCATGTGGCAGAATGCATAGAAATGGCAGCCCAACATCCTGCTGAGTGTTATGATTTTGGTATTTTGAACAATAAATTTCATCAAACCCATGCTCATTATTTAATCATTTATTGTTGGTGGTGAGTTCTAACTTCCTCTCAAATATCTTTTCAATCTGACTTTTCCTTCTGGGTGCAATTCCCCCCCCCCCCCTCCCCCATGGTTTTATCTGGTTCTCATGCCTGTAAGTTAGTTGTTGAAAATAAATTTGTGTTGTTTTATAGTTTTCTTTATTAAATTTTAAGCGACCACTAGTCAAAGATAATAAAGTTATCGTAAGATAATGGTTAAAAATTTGTATGTAAAAATAAGTTTTTGAAGTTTTAATAATAACAAGCATGCATAATTTCTACTGTTGATATGTAAATGCATTATCAGCTTAATTATTGGGATGATTTGTTTATTTTATTAAGACATGAACCCTCAGAATTTTAATAGGGTCATGGGTAAAAATATATTTCTGATGGAAGTAGAACAAAACTAAAGAAACCATGATTTTCAGCCTTTATATTAGAAAATACCATAAGTATTCTACTATAAAGCGATCCCACTTTCTGAGCCTAAAAAACAGTAAGAATTTTACCCTCTTTCGATCCCCATTTTTTGACTCATTCCTAACTTAGAGAAACAAAATATGCAAGGATATACAGAAAAATCTTTATTTTTTACAATTGTAAAAATGCATAACCTGGATCTTTACAGTTATAAACCTTCGAAATCCAATTAATTCATCATCGTCTGATTCTTCAAAGATTCTTTAATATGGCACAGTCTGTGGTTTATTAAAAAATAATAAAAGGTTATTTAATTTTGAAAAAGACCAAAACGATACAATTACAGTACATTACATGTAGGTACTATTGTATTTTCAATTTTTGAAATTATTACAGTATATATTATGATATTATTTATTCATGCATTAAGGAACTGTAATAAATATTCATTTGAACTTGTATGACATTCTAGGACAATTTCCAGAGATGAACACACAGGCTGTTGAAAAGCTTTACTGGTTGAAAATTTATTTCACTTTTCACCTTTTAATGTTACAAATTTATTTAATGTAACATCTATATTGTTCAATTATCAATAAAAGGCACCAAGAGGGAAGTTATAAACGTCAGATCAAAGTTCATTTGAAATCATCCCCCCCCCCTCCAATTTAGGTTTTGGTGATATAAAAGTGCATGGAAAATTAAGGGAAAAAAAATAAAGTTCCATAATTATTCATTTGGGCCCAGTCGTTCCAGCGCTAATTTTTCTCCTGTATGATGTGGTCCCACAAATGAAGGCACTTTTTCAGGTCAGAAATTTTCGCATTAGAATACTTATGGTAAATCAAAATTAAGAAAGGTAATGAGGAGGGGGTTGTTTTAAATTAATTGGTTTTAAAAAAAAAATCTGATGGTTAAACAGAATTACTATCATAAATTCATTAAGAATCATGACCTCCTTTAATATTGCTCACTATTTGAACTAGACTGTGTAACAAACATTTCATAATCCACTAAAATAGGCGAGATCATTTTGAGCATTCATGTGGTTTAAAAAGCACATAAAAAAGCATTTCATTCATTAACTCATATATGTACTTCTAATTTTCATTTATAAAAAAGGCTGTTTTTGTATTTAATGATAAAATTGTGTCTAAGCATATAATTAAAAAATGGGGAGAATGAAAATAACCAAGATTTGATTTTTGACCCCTAAAATTTGCATAATCTGTAGTTTATACTTCAAATATTAGGACTGAAGTTTTTGTTTTTGATTTTATTAAGGGTTATTGCTTGAAGATAATCTTATGGGTCTATAAAAATAGTTTTAAACCTGCAGATGTAAATTTTCATTCCTGAGGTTTAGAGTAATGTGTGCTATACTTTTTTACTATTATACATGCAAATATCTAATGTTATTCTCAACATGCAAGCCTATTAAACCTATGACAATAACCTATAGCATATTGTTTTTAGATCGCATGAAATTATGGCTGGTTTACAAAATGATATCGGTATTTTACACCTTTAGAAATTATACAAAAATGATATCTAATTTATAGTGTTGATTAAATTTGAAAAATGTAATACATTTCTCATGAATGGTATTTATTATAAAATAGCTTGAAATAATTTTTGGTTGCAATAATAATAATATTTAGTGTTTTTAATAAAAATATTTAATAATTGATAGTGATTTTTATACATGGACGATATAATTATTAAATTAATTCCTTGATATAAATTTGCAGAAACCCTGTACACTAAAGAAAAAATTTAGAAAAAATTCTTGAATCTATACAGAACAACTGTTATTTTATACTTTATACATAAATTGTCTGATGATCCAAAAAATAATCTTGGTTGTGAATAACATGTTATTATACAATTTTTTAGAGTTTAGGATGGAGTGCAAATTCATGACTTTTTCAATTTTACGGTGTAGCCCATTTTTGATACTTGGAAATCCATTTGGATTTACAAAGACATCTTATATGTAAATAATTTTTTGTGAAGGGTAGCAAAATTGCTCCCTCCCCCTTCATCATGGCTATGCTTATTCTTCTATTGGCTTCCATAAGGATTCAGTGCAAGAATCTTATGTAGTTTACTATATGTATTATTTGTTGCTATCGCAATTTGTTATAACAATGTCTCGTCGTAGGAAATAATTTGCTTGGTATAGAAAATGCTCATGGAAACTGACAAAATTAATCTAAATGATTATCCAACTGTAAAATTTTTATATAATATATGAATTTTTTGTTCAAATTTTAATGAAAAGATTTTATATTTCCTGTCTGTGGTTTATCTATTTTTTTACCATTGCAAAATCAGGCAGTTTTTGTAATCTTATTTACTTCAGGAGAGGGTAAATATTTTGTCATTACATGTTTTAATCCTTTGGAAATAAAAAGTAACAACAAATATAGCTGCTATAAAATTTATGTTGTGCATTTGTGATATGTCCAGTTCTTTACAAAAATTGTCTAGCATTAGATTTTTGAGCATGTGAATTCTGTTAGGTATTTTTGTACCCTTTCTTATAACTGTCATCCCAAGGACAAACAAATATATTTGCTGCCGTCAGGACTCAATAGATTTGAAAACTGGAATGTCTATGTTCCAGCTCTAATAGCCACAGGTACCTGATTCCTGGGATCAACTTAAGATTAAACATCTATTTATTATGTTCTTTGTTCATTCCTGATTTCACTGTTTGTCTGGAGTCTACAGGAAAGTAGGGGAGAATATTCACTATTTCCTTCTGAAATAGCTGTTCATTGATCATTTCTGTAAATGTGGTCTATGTAGGCTGTCTTCACTGACAAGGGAACCACCCGAACCTGCACACCACACGCTTCATTTGCGTGCAACTAATCTTTGGAAATGACCGCGTTGCATGGTAGCACTTTGTTCAAATCGGAAACAAACATGGAGATAAGAGGGAAGCAAAATCGTTAATGGCCAAAGAGTTGCAGTTAGAGCAGTGTTATTAAGCACAAAACCTTAATTTTACTGTGCAATTATTCATTCCAAAATGATTTATAAGATGAGGTAAGGATCCATGAATATAGTTTTTATTTAAAATTATAAAGCACCGTGATACATAGCCCTCACCAACGCATATTCATATTCTTGGCTGTCCCATTAAATTGACAGCCCTGTCCTTGTTTCATTCATGAATACATGACATCAGTCCTGGAAGATTACCAAAGCATAATGTTATGGTGCTTCTTTGCAAAAGCCCTTCTAAAATTAATAAAATAACTGTAAGGAATTTTTTTTTTTATATCTATATATACTGGATGGCAATTTTAATAATCTATTTTTAAAAAAAGTTTCTTCAGAATCCATTCAATTGTCTGCTGCTGCATTAAGTTTCATTTGTTTCATGTGTAGTGGATTCGTGCTTATCGTTGAGTGGTGGAGGAAAGGAATTCAGTCAAGCGCGAACAAGTGTATTAATAAGCGGAATGGAGTAACTTTGTATGGTGCTCGATTTTTTTCATTTTTTTGGCGGTTTATTTTGAAAGAAACAAAATAGTACGATTTCTTGTTTTGCAAGCAGCACGGTTATTTTCAGTCAGGTATTCAAGTAAAATATTTTAATTTGCTGCGAAACTATGAGATACAGGTTCAGGTGGTTCTCTTGTGAGTGTTTAGTATTTTATAGTAGTGTAGAGTTTGCCATCCTAAGACTACGAACACAAATAAAGGTCACGTTCTTATGAATTTTGCACACAAACTCACTACTTTTTCAGGACCCCGACGGAGGACGACGAGGATTTTTTCAGGGGGAAAATCCTGAGAATCATGCACTTCTTCGGAAGGGAAGTAAAGCAGTTAGTCCCGCTTAGTCGTTTGCCGGCTGCACGTTAAAGAACCCCTGCAAGGCAAAATTTGCGGCCCCTATAACGCCGTCCTGAAATGACCATAGCAGTTGAAAAGGACGTTGATACCAAACAAACCAAACCACTACTTAAAACTTGTTTTATGCTCAGGGCACTTGTTTTATGCTCAGCCTATAAAGTACTTTTAGGCTGTCATGATATTAGTATTTAAAAGTACTAAGTATTCAATTAAAAGTACGTAATATATGATTTGTCACACTGTAGAATATTCTAATATCCTGCACTATGCTGTCTTGCAGACCTTGATATGCATATGCATTTTTTTCCTTTTCGTTCTTTGAATTAGTTTTATGTAGTGAAGTGTGGCTAATTAGAAGTCCAGCTTAATGTCATGTAACTGTGGCTATAGTGTGCAATTTCTATTAGAAATTATGTCCCTGTGGATCTCTTTTCTTGATTGCATCAGGGATAGTTACCTTGGGATAGTTGTGATATTGCAGAGGTATAGATGTAGAAGCCATTTTATGATAACTCGTCTCTCATATTTTTGGAGTTGATCTGTAACACCAATATATGAAATATTCCAAGCTTTCTGCTTAAGATGACATACACAATGAATATCCCCTTATTTCAGTCTTAAAATATATATGGTAATCTGTCATAAAATTGCAAAACTGCTTTTTAATTAGAAAAATGTTCATTAGAGTTTTTATTCTATAGCAACAATTTTTATCCTTTAAAGTTTTGTGATTATGTTGCTGCATTAGGTTTAATTTCATGCATGGTTTCCAAATACTTGAATGCATTCTATTTGTTCAATTGTTTTAAACAAATAAAAAAATAAATAAGCTTAAAAAAATTGATTTAGAAAAGAGATAAAACTGATGAGCAGAAAAATTTTAACAATTGAAATGTGTGATCATAATGAAGAGAAATGCTTGCATGGAATTGGAGATTTCACTCTCTTGTTGATGAAGGGAAAAAAAATAATTCCCCTTCACTTAATGGCTACACACTAAGAACAAGAACTGTAGTATTCTTTATCAATCAGTAATTATGAAAATTTTGAAATTTGCTGTCGCAATTATTTTACTAACGCATTGCATTTCATTTATCTTTAATAGAGTATTTTTTGTCCCATTCAAATGGTGGTCTTAGTCATTAATTTTCCATTTTTGTTATTTATCCAAGATGAGCTAATGTAAAGGTATTGGAAAGGAATATTAAAAAGATCATGATCTCATTTTGAAAATCATGTTGTGAATTTGTTTCAGTTATGAATGATTTCATAATGGTTTATTATTTTTGAAGCAATGTAAATTCAGAAGAAAATTATTTGACGTTTATTAAATTGATTTAATACCTATATCGCTTGTATATCAAATATTATGTAAAGTCATCTAGTTCTTGTAAAGGTAATTTTTATAGTTAAAACAATTTTATGTTTACTCATATTCCTGTGTGATAAAAATACTTTTAGTATATTTTAATATAAGATTAATTTATGTCTTAAGAAAATATGGTTTAGCTTCTCTGCCTGATTTTGTTTCACCTGTTTCTTAAATTGTACTTACGTAATGTTTAAATACATCCATCCACAATTAATGAGCTGCATTATTTAACAGAACTGCATGTAAGTAAATGCAAAATTTATATGGTTTAAGCAAGCCTAATGCATTATTTGTGAACATAGTTCCTGAAGAAAAATAATCTGTAAATAGAAGCATGTCTACAAACTTTTTAAATATGCTTTAAATAAGACCAGTTAGTTTACATTTTTGTTAACCATATCAATAGTTTACCATTGTTTGCAGGAGTGCTGTAATTAGACCATATCAATAGAGTATCAAGGAATTCAGCTACTCTAAATTTATTTTACATATACTATTTATCCAAGAGTGTCCGAACCTCTTAACCTAACCCACATCTCACAATTACACTTAAAAGTTCTCGGATACAAAAGGTTATTCAGCGTCCTTTATCGCCACAATTAGTTCGACAAAAGAGTTGACTACGTTTGAACATGTCATGATTACTGGAGCCTACAAATTTGCCAGTTGTAGAATTCTGTGCAATTTAAGGTAACCCTGCTTACTGTTGTGAAGTGGAAATGTCATTGAAACACAGAAGACATAGGTAGTAAGCCCAAGCAACTGAGAAATCAAGATTAGCAAGTGTAACATGTTAACAAAGTAATTCATTAGTCAGGGTTGACTATTTTCTCAAACAACTTTTTGATGAGCTTTGGAATGTAGGCTAATGATAGAACCACTTACACAGAGGCATTTGCATTTGAAATTGATAGTCATGCAGCTATTCAAAAACAGTCAATCATATCTGCCAGTGCCTGACATCCTTTAAAATGGTGCAGCTCTCACCAAGGAAGAGTGGAATGATGAATCATACTATATGATTCTGGACCTATGATGCCAGAATGATAGTGGCCAGAGTGTATTGTGTTGACAGTGAAATTTGATAGTGTTGTAGTCGGGGTCTGTTTTTGGCATTGCCCTTTGGATGATGTGACTGTATTTTTAAAAGTTGCTGTCTACAAAGACATTTTAGACAATTCTGTACTATCGTCATTGTATCATTAATTTGGGAAAAGTTATTTCTTGTTTCACTTTGAGCTTTTTGGTTTCATAAATCTTTGACCAACGCATTTTTTTCACAAAGATCTGAAGGCAGAACAGCTCACCTAGATGGGCAAGCCCTTGTCCTCAACGCATTGAATATCTTTGGGTGAGCTTTTGCTTGATTGTTTTGCCAAACTAACTACTGCATGTTTTGTCATTATGCAGGTAGAATATTCTAGCAGCAATGTTAGAAAACTTAGTGGAGAGCTGATCCTGGTGGTTAAAGCTGTATTTAAAGCAAAAGGAGTCCTGGCCTCCTATTAACCTCACTTTCGTTGCCTCGCGAAACACTAGCAGTGAGCGTCTGGAGAATTGGCTGTATAGTCTACAATTGGATGAAGTAAATCTTCAATTTTTTACTCCATCTCATTTTTCTTGCATACAGTTGTTAATGGATTATTATAAAATTATTCCATGATCAAAGCATGTTGAAATGCTAATTCCCAATTGTTTTTGAAGATATACAGCATAATTTTGGACCTAATAGTAACATGAAAAGGGCTGGCCCGAGAAAAAGGGGGCCCAGTGCACAGCTGAAAGTTGTTGTGCAGAGCCTTTCAATAATAAAAATTTCACAAGAGTATTATTGTGTAGGATTGCTGGACCTTGTGCAGTTGCACTGCGCTCTGGCCTTGCCAAGAAAAAGTGGGCCTCATTCAAAACAGTCGCGTGGAGCCAAATTTTATTTTTTATTTGTATCGTGGAAAATCAGAATGCAAGGCCTTGTGCAGCCACATCGTTTGCACCGTGCTCAAGCGAGCCCTGTACCAGATGGATGATCACTACAAACATACATTTTTAACAAGTCAAGTTTCTGTCTAGGCTCTAAATGCAGTTTTGAAAATAAATGTTAAGTTGTAAGAAGCATTAAAAATAAATGTACATTTGTTAATTTTAATTTTACTGTTTAATGTGTATGAAAAAAAAGCTATCCAAGTTTGAAAGTGGATTGTGACTTTTTCCCACATTGTAATTAAAAATTTTAGTTAATGGGTTTACTTTGAAAGGGAAAAGTATAGAAGAATGCATAGCTTGTAAATTGAGGAAAGGTGTAGTTTGAAATTAACAGATTTTTATACAGTATTTAATTGGTTTAAGATTTTCATTTATAAAACAGCAAAATTTTTATAATTCTGTAAAATTTGAGAACATAATTATAATTCTTAAGACAAATGTCATTAACTCTTAATTTTGCATTGTTTTCAAAATGTGCAGTAGTTTAATTATGAAGTTAACTTTTTCTTCTATATTTAGGTGAGAAAAGTTCAAGACAGTATATATATTTGCCAATTATTGTTCAAGAACTGGATTTGTGTATTTCCAAAACTACTGCTACTATCTACACCACAGCTACAGTATATATTTGATGTAGAACTCTTAGATTGTCTCGAACTTCTTTTTTTTTTTTTTTTTAATTTTATGAAAGAAGTGTCTGTCCATCATCTTTGTATTGCCTAATTTTTTATGTCAACATTCCCTACCACTTTGCCCAGTTACGATGTCCATCATACAACAATAAAAGAAGAGAAAAATCATTGGATGTGATTTCATTACACACCAAGCTGAAGAACAAAGTGAAGATACGCCACTTCTGTGTCTACAGCTACAACCCTCCTGTGAAAAGTCATCGTCTACTTCATTGTTGATTGGCAGACTTCATCATCTCATCAAGAAATGAACATTACTCATCATCAAAGTTTATCATCATTAGTGATTCATCTGGAGTTGGAGTTTTGTAATTATTTGGAACTGAAATAACAGTATCACTATTGCATATTTCATTTAATATTTTCCTGGAAGCAGTAAGAACTTAAAAGAATAAACATTCATATAAAATTAATTACAACTCTTACGTTGGAATATTTTAATTGTTTTATTCCAAAACAGTAGTTACATCATCTTGATTTATATCTAGCCTGTAGTTATTCACAGTTCTTGTCATTAAATATCGTTTTTTTTCACGTGGGATATAAGTGTGATATTCTTTTTTTTATTAATTGCTTGTAGAGTAAGTACCAATAGTTAACATAGTTTTATTTGCTTTTAAAACAAATTATTTGTAGGGTGACCATACGTCATAATTTAGTCAGCAGATATTTGATACTGCTTGCATGCTGTCAGTTTTTAAATTCTAAGTAAAGTCAGAAATTTGAGTAAAAATTTACTATATATGTTATTGAAAAAAGACATGAACTTATAATCTAATTGTTTTTTCTAAAAATATGATCACCCTAATATTCTATTCGATTACAAAACAAATTTTTAAATTTTAAAAATAAAGAATTTGGAAAGATTCCTGGCATTTATTAGATATATTTCTTGGCATGGATTTTGCAAAGCCTTTTTTTTTCCACTACCTTTCAAGTCCATTGTTTTGTATGCCTGCTTTGTACATACTATTACTCAATTGCTTTGAATTTTGCTGTTTTTTTCTCTTCATGTATGTGGATCAAGAGGATTCTTTAGAACTGGATAAAGTTAATGTTGTTTTTTTTTTAATAAAAAAAAAAAGACATGCCTAAAACAAAATTAACTAATTAAATAAAAAGTCTCTTCAGGTAAGTTATATATTCTTTGTTTATATTTCTTGTGTGTGATTTTTATGTATTTCATCTTTGTCTTTTCTGTTTTATTTTTTTTTTTTTTTTATTTATATATTGCTATATTTATATTTTGTTCTGAGATAATGTACAGTTTTAAAAATTGACTTAATAGACTTTTTGCTATTCATGATAATGCTAAAAATTGGATTTTTGATTTAACATTTTGTTGTTAATGTAATAGTCACAATTTTTATGTGAAACTGTGAGGCTACATTAGAGTGCATATTCATTTTATTTAATTATTTATTTATTTTTTTTTAACCATTTTTCAAACCCTCTCTGGCTTTTACGAGTTATTTCAAAACCTGCATGTGCTTTTATTCCATTGTGCAGTCTTAATACTTCACTTACTACATGTATTGATTATATAGTCTATACAACAAAAGAAAATCCGAGCATGTTTAATTCAGTTTCGGAGTACAATTGTTAGGCATTAATTTTCCTTCACAACATTGTTTGACGATTGAAATGGGATACTTAATTGGATATGCCTATTTTTTTTTCTCGGGACAAACAATAATATTTGAAAGCATTAAGTTTACAGAAGTACAGTCGGGTGCGAAAAGGTTTTTACCTGCTCTGTAGGGGCTGAGCTTTCTGGATGTTGATCGGTTGCAAAATCAGGTACTTGTACTGAGAGTCAAGGCAGATTAGAATGGATCTGTCCCTTCTGAATGAAAATAGGGTAGCAGGTATACGCTTGGGATGTGCTCGTCGCCTGCTCCCTCCTGGCAATAATAAGCAATAGCAGCTGACAGCACTATCGTTGAAGTCTCTGCCTACTGCCTCGAATGGCAGAGTTCGAATCCGATATGGATAGACATTTTTTTTGTTCATTATTGCGTTTTTGATTTCGTTTAAGTTTTAAAAAGTGTATGTAAAGAACACCATAAACAGATTAAAGTTTTTTCATCCAAATGTGCAATATTATCTGTTTATTTGAGGGTTTAAAAAACTTTTCATGTTAATTGTCATGTCATGCTTTATTCTATATTTTAGTTTTTAATAAAAAATACGCTAATTCATATCGCCATTACTTTTACAAAAATCCTCTTTTGTTCAAATCATTTAATATTCTCTACTATTAAAATATATAATCCTATATATTAAAACGCAAAGCATTTTTTGTAAGAGCAAAATTGGCACTTCTGCGCATGCGCATCTGAAGCCAACAAAGAAAGTTACGACAATCCATCAGAAGCCAGGGATTGTTGTAATGAGACAATATTCAATTTTTGTTTTGAATTAAATAAACTGAAGATTTGCAGAAAGAAAATCCTGCCTTGATCATTTTATGACGTTTCCTTGTGACTACTGAAAAACTCTGAAAATGTTATGTTAAATGCTATATCGTTAGAAAGACCCTGATCATTTTATCTGCTGACACTTTATGTCTCAGTTTAATGCTTTCAGAGAAAATTAGTTTAAAGCTATTTTGATTTTATATATTAACTAATTTCTTATTCTTTGAGCATAATGAGATATTTAAGCTCTGATTATTCTATTTTTTTTGTGCATAATGATTATTCTATTTGTTGCTCTGACAATTTTTTATTTTATTATTTTTTAATTAAAGAGATGGGGATTAATAATAAGATGGGTTGTTCTCCGTCAAATTTTGACGGGATCCATCTAGTTAAATAATAAATTTAAAAAAATTTTCAGATGGTTTTGGCATAATTGTCGTTGATTATTTTATATACACACAAAAAATGACACTTGTATCCTTTGGAGCAGTCAAAAGAAAATAGCTTCCACTTACATCCAGGGAATAGGGAGAACGGCACTCCCTATTCTCTGCTTACACCTTAAATCACTTCCACCAAAAGGAGCGCTGCATCAGCTTATCTCTTGATCACGCATATAATTATATCGATATTGTGCACCATTTATGTTACATTATTAACCAAATAGATTAGTTTATTATTAATAAAAGAAAGATTCTCATCAGAACAGCCAAAATAATATTTTTGTCAACATAGTTGAGCACGTGACATAAAACTTGCCTACCCCCGATGCTAAGCAAAAACTTAATGGAATCGTTCCTTAGTAAGCGTGCTCGACTAGATACCTGGAAAAAGTAAACTCATTGGATTGAAGTATTGTAAGGAAGCCGAACAATTTTGACTTAGGTTAAAACTTTTATGCACCCGACTGTACATTCTGTAATTCTTGTGATGGATTATAATAAATTACAATTTATGTAAATATAAGCTGAATTAAATCGATGATATGTTTTATATAATATCAGCTACTATATGATTCTCTGAAATCTGTTCATCTTAAAAAAATCATGATTTGTAAAATCAAATTTGATAAAAGAATGATTTATTATCTTGCTGGCAAGATTGATCATTTTGTTGATCTGTAAAAAATCTTTTAATCTGTAAAAGAAATTTTTTTTTATCATAAAATAATATATTATTGCATTGTTGCAATATTTCTTCAAATATAATATCTTTGATTCTAAAGATTTATGTATACTAATTTATATGTTTTGTGTATCACAAATATATCGTCTGTTAAATTTAAAACATACCTCTAAATATCTAGCTGTGAAGGCAGCTGGAATATGCGGTAATTGCAAGTATGAATAAATCCAGTTAACCACTATCATATTATTGTTATATCAGAACACTTTGGGCATGTCTATAAAGTCCAACTAGTTGCCAACAAGTCATGTGGTACAGTCGACTGGATGCTTCCAAGTGTGTGTACCTGGATAGCTGACCACGATATTAGGAAATACTTAGTCAGAATTAAGAATGAAATTCTCTAACACAATTTCCTTACTTTTGTTTAATCGGCTGTTTCATTTTACACATTGATTTCATTCTGTTTTAATTGTAATTAGGCGTCATTCTTGTCAAAAAAAACTTTGTGTTAAGCACAATGAAAGTCGAAAGATAATTTAGTCCACCATTTTGATTCCACTTGATCAGGCAGGCGACCAGCCTCAGAATCTGGCCATGACGAGTGTGACTGGTTGTAAACAATGAGCGCGACTGATCACTTTTTAGACTTGCTGAGCATGACTGGTCGTTATTCTTTGGACAGTGGGTTTGCAACTGCTGTCTACTGATAGTGTCCAGTCAGACTTATTAGACAGGCCCTTTGTGTTATCATCAACAGATAACAGAAAACAACATAATTCATCATCTTTCTAAGTTAACCAGATATATTAAATTGCCATTAATAACCAGGATAAGCAGTTATATCTGGCCTTCTTGCATGATTCTTCATGATTACATCTTGCATGATGATTGCATATGACTTAAAGGCATAAGTCTAAGCAGTTAGACGACACGGATAAGCCTAACTAATACCAAGCAAGTTCCGGACACCTGTGGGCTGGTCATTAATGATAATCTAATGTAATCATACTTGTGAGATGATGTAGTTTTGCCTAAATTAAATAAATCAACATTTAAGTCTTCCGTTTATATCAGATTCTTTACACCAACATTCTTCCAACTTATGACACACTTGAACCTGTAGTTAAACTTCCAACCTAGTTCTGTGGCACATTTATATTATGACGATCGAAAATAAACATGCTTTTTTGGGATTTGGTTATTAACACAAAGAAAAAAACTTACTATAACTTGTAATAAAAATATAATTAAAATTCTTAAAAAAGCTTTTATTTATTTTTCTGTTTATTAAAATTTTCCACACGAGTTGAAAATTGCTGTAGATAGAATTTTTTTTCTGTATTAGAAAAGAAAGCCACCTTATGTAACTTGTAAATTTTGGAGTTATTTATTGCTGCTATCTTAATTACTTGTTCAGAATTATTAAAAAATAAGCACTTTTAATAATAATAATAATAATAATAATAATAATAATAATAATAATAAAAGCATTCTTAAAAAGTAAACATTTATCAACGTAATAAATAATTAAAGAAGCGTGTGCTGTTTATGTAATTATAATCAATTCACCACAACACTTACTGTGAGGTAGAAAAGACTGTAAGGGGAAAACTAAATCCTTTCATTCCTTTTTTTTTTTTCTTCCTTCCCTTCTCTCCATTCCAATCCTTTTTTAAGATGTCTTAGATTATGTAAAATCTGTGTTGGAAAGATAAACTTTCTAATTCTATATCTGAAATTATTTCAGTTAATTTCTCTTTAAGATGTTGATTTAAGCATGTTTACATAAGAAAATACTTTAAAGTCCAAGGTTAATCTACTTATGTTTTGTGAAAGATAGTGGAGTGTAATGTGTAATTAACTGCATTGCCAGAAGTGAACTAGAATCTGCCAGTGTGGTGGTCTACTGCATTTATCCAACTTATCCACCTCTTTATTATGAAAGTAGGAGAATGAAATCTACTGTTTTGAATTGTTTTTCTCTTAGAACATTATGGTGTGTGATTTCCATACTTTTATTATGCTTTGGATATCCGCCTCTTAAAATATCAGAGGTAGTGAAACTATCGATTGCGATCTATCAGTTGATTGCTAAGCTTGAAAGTAATAAATTGTTTAAAATTTTAAAAGCATCAAAGAACTATATAGTCGATAGTGTTTATAACTACCTCCAAGGGGCCATGAAAAATTGGATCAATGATCCTTATAACCGATTTTGCTCTTTATCTGGTCCTTATGCTTCATACAAGTGTTAATATGTAATTATTTGATTTGAAACTGTCGGATTCGAAGGCATTCTTAATTTTCTCGTGAACCTTCCAAATTGTTTATATGGTACAGTGAGATACATTCAATTTTCTACATATGTCACGGTTGTAGGTACCAGAGGCTGCCAAGAAATATTAGTTTTTACACAGTTAAGAAATTTATTTTAAGAACCATTCTTGCTAATACAGATTGTTCGAGAATTGTTGGACACTTTACAAAATGAAGAAAAAAAAAAAAAAATTTCTAAAAACAGTAGCAAACTAAAGCATAACTGCAAAAGTTAATAGATTCAACATGCGATCCCTTAGTGGATCATAGTACATCTAAGCAATAGTCAGTTTCATTCCGTGTATATGGAATGAATAGCAGCTGTACGGCAACATGACTAATGTGTTCAATTCTTTCTGCTGAGGACTTTGTGATGCTCCTAGTGCCATCTATGAGATATTTTGTGTATAAAATTATGCGTAACAAAAATGTAGACATTCTGTTAGACGTAATTCAAATACCCTGTTATTACTTATAGTTTATTATTAATTTAATTTTGTAACTTGTCCAACAATTCTCGGACACTGTATAACTGAGGCACCCACATGAGCTCGGCTAGCTGGGGCTGGAACTTAAGTGAGATATCCAATTCAAATTTTTTCCCATTAAAACAGAGCTAAAAATCCGCTAAATTTAGAGAAATGTCCACTAATTGGGAATATTGAAACTGGCACATGTGCAGCAGCTCAAGCAAACGTTATAGTAAGCAGTGTCTCTGTAGATGTGGGACAACGGTTTATCTGTCTAGAACTTCAGATGTTTGTTAAGCAGCCCAAACAAATGACAATGACTGTGAGCCTGAGTTGCTGCTGTCAAATTCTCCATGTGAGCCTGGGCATTGTCATGGAGAAGAATACCATCCCTCGGTCTTTTTTTCGCGAATGGCATTGCGTATAGCACCCTGAAGCAATTTGCAGTAACACTAGGTGCTAATTGTGATACCTTTATCAAGAATTGCTTGCTTAACACTTGCGATGTTCACTGGTGTGACTGCAGTCGGACAAGCGTGTCCATGCATTTGCATTTTTCGCCACCTAGTGTCCTTCGTCAAACTAATACAACAGTCATATATTCTTGCCCGTGACATTGTTGCTTCCCCATACTGTGCTTGATATCTCAAAATGTCAGCAAGTTTAATCTTCTCCTTCACAAAAAATTTGATAATACACTGCTGTTCCACAGCTACAGAAACACTCCTTACTAAAATATTTGCTGCAGCTGCTGTGCATGTTTCAAATACATCATGCCGATCAAGGGATACCCAAAAAGAATTACTTGATGTTCCCTGAAATATATAATGTGCTAGAGTTATTTCTCGATTTTAAATGTGCTAAAGTCTAGGTCAACCTTGCATGACCCTTGTGCCCAGATTATATTTAGCTTTGGCCGTATCTAGAAAGTCACAGTGTCGCAACTAACCAATTATGAAGTCGTGATAAGGTCGTTCTGGTCATGAATGATCACTGAGACTTTTGGGTGGACTCTTGTCATTTTTACATGGCGGAGTTACTTTATGCACATAATGGTGAACTTGCTTATAACAGTCATATGCAATTGACACTAGAATTGCAAACCCCCCCTCCCCCCCATAGTAGCCATTTATCAGGCATCTGTGAAAACGATAACTTAAATTGGCCCATCTTCATTAAACACTGTAAACTTCAAATGCCACCGACAGCATCTATATTTAGCAGAATTGAAACTACCAAAAGACCAGTGCATTTTGTATCCCACATACATTTAAATCGTGAAATATATTTCATGATAAATAATATTTTATTATTATTATTATTATTATTATTATTATTATTATTATTATTATTTAATTGAAATGTAAATAATAATTATACGAGGGTTGGGGCAAAAGTCATGGCAACTATTTTTTTTCTTGAAGATACCAGTCCGGTTGGAAAATGTGACATATACAGACGAAAGGACAAGGTGTTAACTACATGTGTGGACAATGAATAGCACTGAAATATCGTAACACACTAATTTATTACGGTAGTATACAGGGCAATATGGCCTTCACGGTGCAAAAGAATGACAACACAGTACACATAAAGTTGACATGACAAACCTGGGCCTAAAGACCCTCAAAGTAGTCCCCTGCTACTGTCATCACATGCTGCCAACGATGTGGGAGGCGCTGAATACCATCAGCCCGAACGTTGCTCATCACTGGTTGACACACGTCCTTGCTGAAACTTTCCTACCCACCGTGCTACTGTACAGTATAGTAGGGCATTATTCCCAAGGGCTTCCACTAATTCACTGTGACATTCCATCGCATTTCTCCCTCGGAGAACGGCTATTTTGATGTAAGCGCGCTGCTCAACACTGGTTACTTCCATCTCGCATGACACTCACCAACTGACTGATTTCACAGCCCTCGCTGCGCTACTACCAGCTATCACAGAGCCATCTGTTGTTCTGCATACACATTAAGCCTGCAGAACTTCCACACGACACATATATATTTGTGATCCATTCACATATCTACAAGAAAAAAAATAGTTGCCATGACTTATGCCCCCACCCTCGTATTTTATTCACAAATTAAAATCAAAAATTGTGGATTTCTGGGGGGGGGGGGTTTTCCGATGGAACAGCCATTTCAAATCGTTCCATTATGTTGATTTATAAACCACCACAAACGATCAGCAAATGACCAGAGTCTCGTGTGGTTACCCATGGTTAAGCATGACACGTTTGAGATTTCTTAATTTTGACTATATGCACACTCTTGAGATGGGTTGGGACAAGAGTGGTTTACTCCATTGTCACTTTTTAGACACTGCCCTAAGGACCACATTGTTGCTCCTGAAACTAGCAAATTAAAGTATCGGTTTTAACATCTAGCAAAATTGGCCATTTAATGTGGCTTTTCAATGACTGCTCATAAATTATTTTTTTTCCCTAAGCATTGATTTTTGATATCATTAATGATAGCAAGCAAATTAAAATGAACAAAGGCTTTCAATACAATATATTAAAATTGAGAACTGTTTTTGGCTTTTATTCCTCCTTTGTTTACTTTAAAAATGACAGAAATAAAAGGTTAAACTATTTAGTTCCCTTATATATTGCAAAGTTTATGTTCATTTCTTTCTGGAATATGAAACTAAGCATCAACAATTAATGAACCAAAGGAATAAACCATTTTTATAAACAAAGGTTTAATTTAAATTTTCTTTATTTATTCATTTTAACTTTTTATTTAATACATTGATAACTTCTTATATGGTATTGTGATTTTAAATAATAAATATTATTAAAATATTGAAAAAAAAATACATGCACCTTATATAAAATGCCATTACTCAGTTGTGCATTAATACAAATGCTTCCATTGAGTTCAAGATACAAATGATTAAATTTTTGCAGATTCTGAGAAATCAAGAGTTAGATTATTTTTTAATTGCTATACTTTTATTTCGTATTGTCAAAAGTTTTAGAAATGTAGAATTGTTTGCTGTTAGGAAGATTGGAGGCAAGCCCAAATTATAATTGCGATCTGGAAACGATGATGTTAAAATCTAAAAATATTCAAGTAAATATTCACCTTTAGATTGTGTAGGAGTTTCGAAGTACAGATCCTGCCAGCATTTTTCATATTCCAAATACAGATGCCTATTTTTGTACAATTTAAGAAAACCTAATTCTATTATATTAGTATAATGGTGAAACGCACTCGATTAATTGTAATTGTATTTCACAGGCTTTGATTGATTAAAAATTATCTAATTATAATTTCATGTACATGTATATACCATAGTGAATCTCATTAATTCATGACTGGAAATGGCTAAAGTGATCTGTATTTTGAAACCTATGGGGAGACTTAATACTGCTCAAGCTAGTTTTCTCAGAGTATATTTCCTTGTGTGTAGTTAATATATATAAATAAGCAATAAACTTAATGATTATGCACTTTAATTATCCTCATAAGCATTCTCGATTTCTGTTTTAATACATATTTATTTGGGAAACAAGTACCGTACCTTAGTTTGCAGTGATAAAGTGTAAATATTTTATTTAAGATTCATATTTGTTGAATGATTTTATGTTCTCATAATCTAATGTCCTTTGCTGTCTTATGAAAAAGTAAAACTATCAGTGTTTGGAATTTGTATTTAGAAAATTATCAGAATAATATGTTGCTTTTTTAAGTTCTATTTGAATTTTGTATTATCATAAATAGGAGAATACTTCTTAAGTTTACAAAATTATTATTCTCTCTAAATCTAGTTTTCATACATGCAATTACTTTTGTACTAGTAATTAGCAACGTGGTAAGCATATCCTTCAGCGATTAACGTCTTTCAGCAAGAGACAAAATTGTTCTTTAGGAAGATTTTTATATTATGCTTATCAGTGCAAATAATAAAGGCGTGTGATAACCACTTTTACACATTTGAAATTGTGTGTATGGAAATGGATTTAAATATATAGTGATCTGTAGATCATTATTTTTGACACAAAATAATTTACAAAGGGAATATATATAGCTTTAACAAAATAGTTGTTTTAATGTAATTGAAATTTGTAAATTGTGAAAAAGGAATCTGGGGAAAATAGGAAACACCTTTTTTAAATTTTAATATTTAAAGTTTTCCTAACATCAAAAACAACTTCAAATCTTCACTATTAAATTTTTTTCTAAAATCTACTTTCATTCACATAAATTTTACATGTTAAAAAATGTACAGCTTAAATGTTTTAAACCTCTGCCAAAAACATGGGATTGTTTTTCCAACATAATTTAATTTTCTTTTTTTATTTATTTTTTATTTATTTATTTATTTTTTTATTTTGCTTTTGTAACTTTTATTAAATAAAACGATTTTTAAAATTATAATTATCGTAAATGTTTAACCTTGTCTTTAAATTCCAAAAGTATGTTTAATTATTCAAATCACAGCGCGACCTACTAAAACTTTATGTATGCTTATTGTATTTATAACGAAAGTGTGTTTTGTTAGAATATTTTTTCTTTTGCTTTTGATATTTTTTTGTTTCTTTTTGAATTACTTAAATTTCAATTTAAATAGCTCCTCACTCTTTTAGAGATCCGAGTAATTACTTATGAAATTTTATTGAAAGACAACTGTGCTTTCCTCCTAATGTTATTGGGACATAAATTTCTCTCTAGTTTGAGATATATGTGTGAGCATTGTTGAAAATTTTTCATAATTAGAATTTTTCATCTTATTTGACTGCTTTTTTTTTTTCCTTTTAAAGTTAATGATTGGGAAAGGTGACATTAAAAAGCTGGAAAACGTGTCAATTGAAATATATATTGGTCTCGTTCAAAGATGTTACCAAAATACATTGTCCATTCAAAGAGGTTCATAAAATATATTTTCATAAAATTTTAACCTCCGTTAATGCTTTTTATGATACTGTCAATTTGAAAATGGCCTGGAAAAAATTTGATTCTAAATTTAATTCACAGAAACAGTTCATATATTGGGAATGCATGTATTCTATTGATTAAAAACGTGGGAGTTGACTTTGAATTTTATAATAATAGTAGAGATGCTTTTATGTGCTAATTAAAAATTATTTAATGAATTTCTATTTTCTCTATCCAAAAATAGTTATCCTTTTTGGGTTTACTGTTGATGAAATTTAAAATAAATGATTAAAACATAAAAGCTCTTTGCTGTTACTGAAACTGTCTTCGCATGTTCTTGGTAATCTGGCATACATGAGACTGGAGCACTGTCTGATTATGAAGCTTCAGTTACGTGAATTTAATGTTTAACATAGCAGAGATAAAGTGTTTCTATATCATGTGATACAATATTGTATAATAGTATATTCAAAAATGCATTAACATCATTTATTTTTAATATTTTTGATTTTTCATTACATTCCAATTTTCAGCATAAGTGAGAAAGTTCATAAATTTACAAATCAAACTCCTGCTGCTCTGTTTTTTTTGGGTTTTTTTTCCCACAATGTAATTCACATTTAGTTCCAGTTTTAGTCAAGTCCCGGAATATGGAAGCAAAGCTCTAAAGCATACTACACATTAGTTGCAAATACCCTTTGCGTTGCACTTCCTTCGGAAGGGAAGTAAAGCCGTTGATCTAGTAGTTGAAAGGGACGTTAACACCAACCGATCAATTTATTGTGACATTTCTCCAGAACATCACAACACGATGATTAAATTAAAAACCACAATTATTAAATAAATTTCATATCTTGTAAAGAACGTTGCAAACTTGTGTGTGTACACACTTGTTTCGCTATTCGAGGAAACTAGTGGAAACGCAACTATCGGGAAGCACCCCTCCAAAGGGGAGGGGGGTGAATGCAGGTTCACCCTGTAGTGTAGTCTCTTGTTTGGATTCTACACGATGACATCTATACAACTGGCAGCAGCCGCGTATATTTATTTACACCTTGAACTTACGAAGCAGGAAACCTTGATGCTGGTGGATGAGTAAATTATACAAGGTGTATGTTTGTATATACCTCCTATATATACTATGTAGAAGACTTATTGTGGCACGCATGTAGATATTATTTGTTGGGTGATTTAAGATTTCAGAGTGTGAGTGCAGTGTATAAAAATTTCAGGTATTATAGAGAATATTATGAGAAAAATTATAAAAACTGCCTGAAGATTTTGACATATATATATTTTAAAACTACGGATCATTTCTGTAATATTTTATATTCACATAACATCTTCAACAATAATGAGAAATATTTATTTAACTCGTTACAATCGTGAGTTTAAATTTGTATACATAGTATATAAATAAATAATATATAATTTAAAATAAATAAATAAATGAGATATATGTTTTAAAATGATAAATATGTAATACATATTTAATACATATGAGATACATATTTTAAAGTAAATAAATTATCATTCATATAAACATATATATTAAAAAAAATAAATATATTAAAAGATTGAGAAGAATATATTTATTTATTCCTTTAAAGAAATGAAAATAAAACCACTGATTTTATTTAAACAGATTAACGCAAGGGGAAGGGGGCAATAAGGTTAAGGAAGGAGGAAAAGAAACTCTTCCCGTCCACACCAGATCAGGCTATTGCCATTTCAATCCTTTGATGTGTCGAGCAAAAACTGCCTTCCGAGCGATTGTGCCCGTTGCTAGCTTCGAGCCATATTTTGACAAAGCAAGCTGTCCACACTTGTTTCCATCCAGTGTAACGCAATGGGCATTAGCAACTAGTGTGTACAAGGATTAACAGTTTCCTATATTGATAGTGGCGCCAGTTTCCTTTGCAGTGGAGGGAGTGGCACTGCGATATCTATGGCTATGCCGTAAGATCTCTTTTCGGTCTTCCCCAATCTGCTACATGTACCTGTATATCTATGGCAATGCTGTACAAGTGTTTTTCTCATCCACACAATTTCTAATTATTTTTAAATTTTCAAGTTGTAGTTTTTTAATTGAACGACAAAAAGACAAACTGAAAACTGATACAGTTAAATAACTGTTTTATTTATTTTCCATTATAATGGAATATATAAAGCGGTTATGAAATACAGAAATTAGAAATGAGAGCATCACATTATTGATAAAAAATACTGTAATTTTCAGGATATAATGCTCATATTATACAAAATAAGTTAATAAAATCGTAACTGCATGTTATATTATGATTTTAATGTGAACATTTCTTTATTCTTAAAAAAAAAAAAATGGGTAATTTTTATTTCAAAATTAAACATGTTGTCGTGAGTGCAAAGCTCAGTGGGTTAGTATTGATTGCACTGCAGGCAGTATATAAGCTCAAACTGTGAACATCCTATACGATTATTTTTAAATTTTTTTAAATTTTTTTATTTTTTTGTTATATATAGCCTCTCTAATTTCTCTGTCCCTTTACAAGTTTAAAATTATGCAGACAGCGATGATTCTGACTTTGAAGGATTTGAATTGCAAATGTAATTAATAAATTTTTATTTTGTAACATGATGATTTTTTTTTTTTATTTATACAATGACTATGCATAATACATGGGAATTTTTTTCCAAAGAGTCTGCATTATATCCTAAAAATTATGATTAAAAATATATAGAATAATAGAAATGAGATGGAACTTATTCTTGAATATTCACAAGAACTTACAGCGCAATTGGTCCCTTTTAAATGCCATTCTCCGTCTAGTCTCGCCTTTGCAAAATGCCATAGTTCAAAACCCAAACTGTTGATCTTAGTATGAAAGAAGATGAGCAAGTCAAAAATCATCACGCTTGGTTTCTAGTTTCAAATCTGTGCCACTCCATCTGCTAGGGTTTTGTCAACATTGCGTCACTGAACAGGGTAACAAGAAAACTAGAGGAGCTTCGCTACAGTCTACCGTGATTAAACTGTTCTCTCTGCTTCATGATTTACAGTTAAACCCAAGTTCCAACAACAACGAAGATTACTTCGTCACGTTGGACAGCATAGGCCGAATTTAGTGACATTATACTATTATACTTTGTAGTGATTTTATCAAATTCTACTTCCTTCTCCAATATAAATTGGTATTCAGTATTTTAAGTGAATGTATTTTTATTCTTTAACTTTTAAAAATAAAAGGCAATTGATGATTGAGCAGTACAAAATAATTAATAGCATATAAGTTCCCTATTTTTTGTGTATTTGTAAAGGTTTATGCTTTTAAATATTTTGGTTTGTTTTTCAGAATATGAAAGTACAAACAATATAATGGTGTTAACTTTATCTGCCATTTTGGCCATGTTCCAGAATAGATAGTACATGTGTGCCTGTTATAACTTTTACTTACTTTCTGATGCTCTATTCAAATCTAAAGTCAAAATCAAAAAATTAGATAAAAAATGGGCACAGAATAATTGACTTGGTAAATTCAGTAATGATTTTAACATTATTGAAAATGAATGTTGTGTAAAAATAACTGAAAAATTCTTTCCAGAACTATGATATTTTATGGTAAAAAAGCAATCATCAATACTACTTATATTTTATGGTACAGTAATGCTGTTTACAGTCGAAACCCGTTAATACGAAATCGTCGGGACCATTAATTTTTTTCGTATTAACCGGAATTCGTATTATCCATCAACTCTGATAACCTTCGAAATAAGCATAGAAAAATTATTGTTATAAAATACGTACATTTTTATTTCGTTCCTTCAGTAAAACACACTGTTATTTTGGTCTGTTTACATGACATTACAAAATTTCTGCTTAAAACATTATTTGCTTTTGAGTATAAGGTAAATAAATCTGGAGGAACATTTTCCCCATACAAAATAAATGATTGGAGATCGTCCATCACAGTAATCATATGCTGTGTTGCGGAGCAGAGTCAACGCCTCCTAAAGATAGGGCCTGCGCGCGAAAATATCAGACATTGTTACTTCATCATCTGAAGATACGTTTAATCGCATTTGAGGGCTTATTATTGGTAGAAATGCGATTAAACGTATCTTCGGATGATGATGTAACAATGCATGACGTTTTCGCGCTCAGGCCTTATCTTTAGGAGGTGTTGGCAAGTGCTGAATTTGCCCGGGATCATCATCACTTTCCTCACTTTCGACTCCGCCATCTTGGTTTCTATCTAGACACTGTTGAACGATCTTGTCATCAGGAAAAAAGTAAACTTACTTGTTTAAACCATTTCAGCAATGCCTCTTCCATTTCCTCATGTGTTGCTGTTCGCATCTGTTTCCTTTTAAGTGTCCCACTTGTCTCTGCTTGCTGTCTTCCTTTTAAGTGTCCTCCCATTTTTTTCAGCGGTTTTTTTATTAGAGTTGACAAAGTTGACGGAGTAATTTCAAATTCTTTAGCAATCTGCCCTTTTTTGCATTTGGTTTTTCAACGGCATCTAGAATTTTTAATTTCACTTCTAGCGAAAAATCCTTTAGTTTCTTTTTCCTTACGTCGGACATGGTGTAGCAGCTGCACAGCAGTGCGTAGTGTAGTCTGTGTATCTGTAGTCTGCAGTTACGTTGTCTGTATCGAAGAAGACCGATTGATTCCTGTTTAAAATTACCACGTGATTCAATTTCTTTTGAAACAAGTGCGCTCTCATACAGAACCAATCAGATTCGCATTAGTGAACACCATATGATTAGTGGTGTTCGTCATGCCTGAAAGAACATGTGATTCTTTAGAAGTCAGTGGTAATAGATCAGAAAACATTTAATTTTTGTTTTAGAAAATTGCATACTTCGAAAACTTATTAGAATTTTTATTCTGATCACTATTTTCTCACCAAATTTCCGAAATTTTCCTTCGTATTAACCGGACTTTAATTAAAAATCATTCGTATTAAGAGGATGAATTTACATGTAAATATCATTCACGGGGACGGGCCAGCAAAATTTTTCGTATTAACCAGGTTTTTGTATTAACCGAGTTCGTATTAACGGGTTTCAACTGTATTATGTTCCATTGAGACAGCAAAATATAAAGATATTATAAGTTTGATAATATTCCAATTATTAAACTATGTGAAGTACTAAGTTCTATTATTTAGCATTTCTTTCAAGATAAAAGAATTTTAAAATTTAGTGAGAACCATTTAAAGATCATAGAATAAGCCATAGCTCCTAATAATAAACCAAATAAGCCATCCCATGCTTCGGAGGGCACATTAAACTATTGGTCCCGGCTGCTACTACCACCTTGTAGCAGTCGTAGAAAGCTAGCAGAAGCTCAAAAATGCATTTTCCAACTCGTCTGGTCAGCCTGGGAGATGAGACCAAATACCCCTCCCCTCTCCCTCTGTGGGGCAGGCCCATGTCCTGCAGTGGACTGAGACAGGCTGAATATTTATCCTTTATTTTAATAAACCAAAACAGGCAGTTGGACAAGCAAACTGTTGAAAGAGGTTTTTCTATAAATTCTGAATGCATTGCGGTAAAATTGAAAAATGATACTGTTAGAAAGACTAAAATCCTATTGGGTAAATTAGAAAGACTTTATATATATATTTAAAGAAAGACTTTATATATATATAGAAAGACTTTTCTCTTTTTGTGGTCACCCTGTAGGAGTAAGTAAATTGCATGATACACCAAGATATTAAAACTGTTTGTTACTTTCTTATTCTCCCTCTCCCCTCTCCTTTTATAATACACATTAACCTGGTTAACTCGAATTGTCAGGGGACCAGATTAAAAGTTTGACTTTTATATACATACTGGTTGTTACCCATGGCTTCGTTCGCCTGTGCCATCTGTTATGGGGAATTTCAAAGCAAAACCAGGGAAGTTTCAAAGGACTTAAGAGAGTGGTGTTTTGCTGTGGTAAAAAGTAGTCTATGTCACTCTTGAGCCCTCAGACTATCTCCATACAGAAAACCACATCAGTCCGTCGCTCCGTATCAACATGAAATAAGGACAAACAAACAAACACACTTTCACATTTATAATATTTGTATGGATAGTAGTCGCAGTGCTATTACAGTGGCCAATCAGTATTTTTGGGCCGCAGTTGCCATTGGCTTAGAGGCAGAGATAATGGGCTTTTTTAACGATATCTGCCTAGAAGGAAATGAAAAGTGGCCATTGTTATTGGAGTGGATATTACAGCCTTTGCCTGATGAAATTTATTTCGGATTGAAATTCGAGAAAAATAATGGCAAATTTAATAAAATAAATCTATTCAAAATGTTTAAAAATTTTGTTTGACTTTGGTATAAAATTTGAGTGAAAGGGCAACTGACACCAAAAATCACCTATCAATAAAAGTCAAATTTAATTATTTTATAGTATAAAGCACATGCAATTTGACTTATAATTTTTTTTATAACTTAAGTAAATTTTTAAATATAACATTTCTAACAGTTTTCAAAGATAAAGCTGATTTGAACTTTCCCCATGTTTTTTTCACCACTATGACGTCATATGTACATGAACTCTAGCGATTAATTGAGGCAATCACTCACGCAAGGTGCGATCAAAAAGTTCCAGGACTGGTTGTGCATCTTGCCAACAAATGGCAGCACAAGCCCACAAATGTAGTAAAGTATAGCCCTAACATTCATAGATCAGCTTTTCAAAGGATTTTGTTATGTGCATTGGGGAGCGAGAAAATACTGCTATTGTGATACGTGTGAAGTCATCTGCGATTTTATCATGGACATTAAATTTAAGAACGAGCAAATTCAAGCATTGAGCAATCTGAGGGAGTACGTTCAGCAAAAGCGACCATATCTGTGGCTTGAAAAAACTGGATGCTCAATCACGACAATGCACACCCTCTTAGCAAGCTTCCACACCCACCCTACTCGCCAGATTTGGCTCCTGTAGATTTTGCCCTTTTTCCAAAAATGAAGATCCAGTTGAAAGGTCGCTGTTTTGATATGATTAAACAGCAGATCCAGTGCGAATTGCAGAAGGTGCTTGACTTGTTTCAACAAAAAGACATCCAGGACACATTCTTGAAGTAGCAGGAACGCTGGACTCATTGTATGGTTTCGCCAGGGGACACTGTGTAAACGAATATAAATAAAGTACTTTCTCTTTTAATGAACCAGTCCCGGAACTTTTTGATCGCACCTCGTAGAATAGCTCGGCCTCATTGTATTTTTCGATCATTATCCATTCTTATTTTTGGAAAATCTTTATTTTTTTTATTTTTCATTTTCCTTTAAATGATCAAGCCAATTTTTTTCCCCATTAAATATTCAACTATAGTATTAGAAATTTGTTTCGCCAGTACTACATCATCGATGCCCTCTGTAGTTCAACTGTGTTAAAGAATTTTTTTATTCGGTGTTCATTTTATAACGAATATTTGTTGCATTTATTAAATATATAAGAAAAATGATCAAAACTAAATTATACATGAAGGAAATATAGTTTTCTTTGTTGACTTACTTTTATAGTTTCTAAAATTTTAATGTCAGTTGCCCTTTTAATGTCAGTCAGAGGTGAAATTTCCATTAATTAATGCTTTAGGGGGATGCGATCAGTGTTCGAGTTAAACGGGTTAACATGTATTAATTTTCTTGGACAGCCTCAATAACATTTGCTTATATCTGCATGGACAAGTTAGTTGGAAGATTGTTCAAAACAAATTTTATGTTCAGTTAGTTTTAAAAATAATTTTAATTTTTAATGTTAATTTTTGTATATAATTAAATGTAGTGCTTATTTAATCCTATTCTTTTTCAAATATTCGTAATACTAAAGATAAAAATGGATTAAAAAGAAGAAAATAATGGAACTAACAAATACGTGGTTATTCACAAGTCCGTGAAACGTTTCAAAAATTCATAACAAATAAACTAAGCAACGGATCATAGTAAATCTTACAGCAGTAGAGAGGTAACCTCTCCAAGGTTTTAAAAAAACTTTTACCACACACAGTACCATTCAGGATAGGACACAAAGGAAAAGAAGGATCTTGTGTAATTGTGTGGCCACCCTGATTCCTGGATTTAACCTTGCATGACTTGTTCATGTGTGGGTTTGTCAAAGACACTGTCTTTGTGCCTCCATTCCCCAGTAACCTACTGAATCCTAGCAGCCATATCACCCTATCTCCAGGGTGACCGTGCCATAAACGCAGCATCTTTTCCTTTGCGTCCCATCCTGAATCATTCAGGCTGAATGCCATATTTGCTACTACTACCTCCTAATGGCAAGCTATGGCCATGCAGGATCCTTTTTAAAAAATTTGGGGAATTTACTTCTTCATTGTCGTAAGATTTACTTTAATCCATTGATTAGTTTACTTATGAATTTTTGAAATGTTTCACAGACTTGTGAATAACCACGTATTTGTTAGTTCCATTTTTTTTCTGGAATAATAATATTTCTGTACATGTATATTAACCAGAAATCATAATCTGGTGCTCCAAACCTTAGCATCTTACTTGTGGGTCTAAGGTGGACTTGCAGTTGGCTTCTATGGCATTATATGGTTTTCACAAATTTAACCCCCCACCCCCACCCTCAAAAACACTTGAGTAATATCTTATTTCCTGATATGATTTAGTTATAAATTGAGTACTCAAGAAAATTTCATTCAAACTGTAAGCCTGAATGTTATATGATCCCCTTGTTAGTAAAGTTGTTTGTAATAAAAAACGTAGCTTCAAAAAGTTCCTGGACTAAGAATATAAAAACTGAAATACTATATTGCAAATGAAAAGCATTTTCAGTACTCGCAAGAAGCCTCTGAATGCAGTATTTGTTGATGCATGTTTCAAATAAGCAAGTTACATGTAACCCGTGGCCTTTCGTTCCGTCATTTCCAGTTCATCGCATTATTAGCTACATTGAAAAGGTTACAGGATGCATATGGAGACGCTGCTATGAAGCACAACCAAGTGTACAAGGCTGAAGCGTTTTCAAAACAGATGAGAAAATGTTGCCAAGTGTGGTGTACCAGACAGAAAAACTTCTTAGTGAGAAGAATAAAGCACAGATTAGAGAGATGGGTGTGATTCAACAGGCAACAATCAGTGGAGGAAATAGCTGATGAAATTATTGACACTGATTATGAAGAATGGATTCCAGAAGTGCTTTCCAACAAAAATGTGTGACTGCAGAAGAATGAGGGACATGCTGTCTAAATGTTTGTATTCCGATTATTTTTTTATTTTACTTTTTTTTTTAATTAAAGAGCTTTTCCAGGAACTTTTTGAAGCTACCTCGTATACATAGTGTTCTTCCTAATCAGTTTTCCCCCAGAAAATGACAATCGCAATGGATAATGCTATTAATAAATTTCTAATTACCTCTCATCACTTAATATTTGTCCTTACAAAGCAAGTAATAAAATTTAAGTAAAAGGATTCATCTTGTAATACATTGGGGCTTTTGATAGTCTGCTTTCAAGCTAATCATCTGTAAGAAGCATTATGTATTTACTCTGATTATCCAAATGCCACTAATATCCTAAAGTAAAGTTATGCTCAGAAAGCCATTTCAATGTCATAGCAAATCTAATTAGGCAATCTATATAGCCTGGATCATTTAATTGAAATTATGCAGAGGAAGCACAGTATGCTATACTGACTGTTTTTAGTTTGAAAAGTTAATAAGATTTGCCCTTTTTTCCAAGAAGTATTTTATGAAGGTTCTTCAACAATTAATGTAACACATTCTTTTTCTCAAAGCAGGTTAAATCGAACTTACATAATTTAGCTCTCAATTCTTTAGCTATACAGGTAAATTTGTTCACATATTCTTAATGAAAATTTATGGCCTTATGCCATCAAGATGTCAGCTTATATTTCCTTGTGGTAACAATTAGCAATGTCTCTCAGTCTTAACCTTCTTCCGGTGATGACAGCTACCAATGAAATTTTAAGCAAAGATGAATGTTGCCATGATAACATTTTCTACCAAAAGAAATTGTGAGACACATCACTCCCAGATTCCATTTTGAAAGCTAGCAGTTTTTACCTAGTTGATAACAGCAAAAGCTCATGATGTTAAAAGATGCTGAATATAAAATTTTTTTATTGTTCAATAAGAATTGGCAGAGGTAAAGTGTTGCATTAGTTATTGAACACCCCAGTAATTTATTAACATTTCAATCTACAGCATTTCTTTTTTTTTATTTTTTAAACAATTGCTTTAGATAATATATTTTTCAAGTAATAAGTCTTCCAGCATTTCTCCCCCCCTTTTTTTTTGTCATATTTCTCCATTACTTTTTAAAGGGATAAATCAGCAGTCACTTATATAGATGAAGTTAATAAATACTTAAGAAAATTTTTAATGTTTTAAATTTACAAGACCTATGTAGGTGAAATGTTAATATCAGATATTCACTATAAATTATTAATTAAAAATAAATGTTGCATTTATGTAAAATTCTGCCATGTTAGGAGTGTTGATGATGTTTGTGTTACCATTTGATGTCTTCCACTTTCCATAAAGTTGTCCCAGTAATTTTGGTAGGACCTGTAAACTGTAAGGACGAAAGTTACTGTTTGAATTAGCATTTGGTTCTTAACATTTTTCTGGTCGGATAAAATAACAAAACTGCTTTGCCATTTTGTCTTTGTTTACAAAATTTAGATATTTTGCCTGATTTTATTTTTTAAAAAATCACATTAAAAGTAACATTATTAAAAAAAAAAAAAAAATTTGGGGGAGGGCACACTTTAAATGCTGTCACCAAAAGTTGAAATTTTAAGTTATTTCATGAAAGATTTGGAATAATTTTAATTTTTTTAAATCTTTTCTATAATAAATCTAGATATATTAAAATATAAAAAAAAAATTATTTCATTACTTTTTAATAATACACTGTTAAAGATTTTTTCCACCCTGTTCCATTTTCAGACTTAAAAAAAGTAGTGTGGTTTTTTCTCTAGTAATGTATATTAATGTAAGAATTTTGTAATGGCAAACTTTCACGAGGGAAACTTTGTAATTAAACAAAATATTTAATTGGATTCTTCCTAAGTTAAGCTTGTTAAACTTCATTCTGCATGCATTATGTAATAATTCCTCTTTTTATAATACTTTTTTATACGTGATAAGCTATTGCAAAATAACTGTTTAATTGTTTTTTAGGCATGTGTAAACCATTTTAAAGATATCCACAAACCATTTAAAAAGGTCTTTGCATTTTCTTTGATTTGCTTTCATTCCTTACCTTATTTAAATGTATTTATTCAATATGTATTGTTAGCTCTTCATTAAGATTTGGAATGGTGAAAGTTAATTTTGCTTTATGTATGGGTGTTCTGTATTTCCATGCCTCTTCAATTCATTTCTTAAAATAATTTGATACTAGAATTTGTTAAATATTCATTTCGAGCTGCATACTTAAAGCATCCTTTGTGGGAAGGGGAATTTTTCAAAAACGGGTATTTTGATTTTGTTATCTTTTTCTGCATTTTTGATTTGTCTCTTGAGTAAATTTTGATGTTATATATTATGGTTGAAATGTTACCAAGTAAAAAAATGTGTCAAAGAATTTTTCACATTATCACATGCTGCCTTGGCAATTATAATGTAATCTGACAAAAGTATTCACTAGTTAAATTTTATTTCTTACTAGCACTTATTTTGCAATCGCTCTAACTAATTTATTGGCAGCAACACACAATAGTTTGCCTCAACATTTGTTCTCTCATTTCAGACTTTCATTTTTTTCATGGAATGATTTTTGAATAAGGTCTCATAAATTTTCTTTTATGAAACAACTAACACTAACTGGAAATAATTTATATCTTGAATCATTGATAAAACTAGAATTATGATTGAATTTTTCCTTTACTTATAGAACTTGAGAGGGATACTATATGAATAGGATGAAGAAAAATGAATGGTAAGTATAAGTTAATATATGAAATTTATTTTTCAGCCATTTTATATCTTTAATACATTGTGAAATAAAATTTTTTTTTTTAAAAAAATTGGTGGAAATTTATTAACAAACTACACAGACTTTAAATAACAGAATGGAATGATATCTTAAAACAATTAAACACTTGTCTTTAAAATTAATAGAACATCCAAGTTATGGCAACATTTCATCTCCACAAAGGTTATCATTTAAAGCTTCCAGTTTTTCCAATCCAGCAACATCATTACTAATTAATTCTATGTTCCGTTTTTCATTTGACCTTTTTTCACTGAAATTTGAATCATCTTCGCCCCAAGTGCCTGGATTCTCCATTACATCTCCTGCTGCTTTTCGTTCTTTCTAAAAGATTAAAGAATATTTACACTAAAAGGCTTATAGAAGACCAAAATGCAATTAAAAAGGAATTACTGAATATTAAACTTTCATAAAATTTTGAAATTGAAATGTTGCATTTGAGTAAATGGAATAAATACCATGTACATGATAGTTAAAAGCCAAAATCAATTTCCTGGATAATTAAAAAAATCTATTCCTAATGTTCTATCTAATATCAAAAAATTAACCAGTTCTCAAGATCAAATGGAAAGATATAATTCATTACCTGATTATTCCATTTAGCTACTAGTTATCATAGCAAGCATAAAAAGAGACTTCACTGAGAAGTGCTAAAAGCTAATGCAGATTCCTTCACGGTATGTTTCTCGTCCCAAATTAATGAGATACTGTCGAACTTCAGCTTGCAATGCTTCTTGGTTAGGGAATCATTTGCCCGATAAATTCTTTAGAGGACCGAAAAAGGTGGAAATCGGACGAGGGTGCTCTAGGATTTCTCGCTTTCAGCCAGGCTTTTGTCTTGTTCGAAGTGTGAGGTCGTGCATCATCATGCAAAAACCTCACTCCAGCGCATAATCGTCCTGGTTGCTTTCGACGAATGGCTTCTCGCTTTGATTTACTCCTTCAACTTGGAGAAATCTTATTACTCCTCGAACTTCGGCTTATTGGCGATATTGCCGGTCATTTTGTCAACTTGCTGTATGCCAGGTATTGACTCAATGAACGAACTATTTCAGTGGTAACTACTACTGACATGTCCTCATTATGTATGCATGTAACATCGTAGCTGCACGCATAGGTCTCGTATGCCCGTCCCCTGTACCTGTATTATCCGGCTGCCCTTGAAGAAAGGGGGGGGGGACTCCTTTCATCATATGTGGTGAGATCGGATAATTAATCAAACATACATTATTTATTGTGATATGAAAACGTTGATTGTAGGCTATATAAATTCATAGTTCAATGGCATTAAAATTAAGAACTGACAATTGTGTCGTTAACAACACAACCTCTTTTATATACAGTCAACCCTCCTATAATGAACAACTACTTGCCAAAAAATTAGAATAATCCAGTTTGAGCAATATTAGTGATCTTTAACTAACAATTTTTCTTCAAATAATGTTTGTTTTTTTTTTATTAACACTCCAAGAGGTGGCACGGGTGTTTCTAACACTGGTGGTGGCGAATGAAACGACTTTTTTTTAATGTTCAAATGAAATTATTGAATATTTTTTATCTATCACTTAACTCATTATTAATATAACACCTCAAAAAAACTTTTCAATATTATCTAAAAAACGCAACTTTTAGAAAGAAATTTAAAAACCCTTCTTTTTCCGTCAAAATTAGACATGAATATTTCAGAAAAGGCATTTATAAAAATAAAATAGTTGAAAATTGATACTTTGCATTATTTTTACTTTTCATACATGTATACTATCTTAAATAAAAGAAAACCATTATAAAAATGATTAATAGCAATCATTTCTCAGAGGATAAAAATGGCAATTTTTTATTATAAAAAAAATTATAAAATAGTTTTTCTTGATATTCAAAATTATTTTATTCAAAAGTAGTATTGGCAATATATGGCAATATATGAAATTATATTTATAGAAGAGTTTATTGCTCTTGAAATTCAGAAAACAGCATTAGTATACTTGTATTATAATTTGCGTTTCGCTCCAAATATTTGTTTTCAAATAAAAGTTTCTAAGTAGAAAAATATTAATAAATAAAAAAATTATTGGAAATTAACTGGAGAATATGTTTAGGTAATAAAAAATTAAAAAGAATTATAAAAAAATGACTTTTACATCAATTTATTTTAGTAATGAAGATGGTGGCACGCGGTCTCCGAGACCGCACGTCCTATATATGTGTATCTAGGGAAGAAATCGTGGATTATGACATACTGACTTCTAGAAGGGTTCAAGTTGGGAGAATACAGAAGTGGTCATTTGTTTCATTTAAATTCATAAGAAGATATTCACAAAAATGTAGTGATGCGGTTCCTGAGACCGCGTGCCATCTTTGGAGTGTTAAATATTTATTTCATATGATGATTAAAGGACCCCATTAATAAAAACTATTATTAAATTATTACAAGAAGAATAACTTTCTTAAGTAGAAATGACAAAATATTAGAATATTTTTACATGAGTTCTAAGCTAAATTATTCAACAATTGCTTCAGAATATTCAAATTATGGATTACTCATGTTATTAGTAGGTGAGTATAAGAAGTCCAATACATTTTTCTTGAAATATCTCAGAGTCTTGTCATGGTGATGCAGACAAAGAAGTTATTGTTGCCTTACACTCTGTTGGAAGGACACGTGAAATTGCCGATTATGTAAATTGTTCACAATCTTCTATGTCCAAAGTTATTTACAAACAGACACAGAGTTGATTCGAAGAGAAAAACTGAACGTAAACGTGCTACCACTCGGAGGGAGGGCCACAAATTATGAGACAAATTTGTTTGAAAAGTGTTAAATACATGCATCACGAGTGGAAGAAGTGGGGAGCTTGGGTATCAACTCGAACAACAAACCGAAGACTACACGAAATGAAATTGAAATCTGTGGTTCCTGATGACGAAGAATACATTTTCTGGGGTACAAGGAACACATTTTATGGGGTGAAGACTGGAAAAAACATACTATTTAGTGATGAATCCACGTTTTGCTTATCATATGATGACCAGGGTGTGAGAGTTTGGCGTTTAGCAAGTGAAACGTTGGATTGCACCTGCTTAAAGAGATCTGTAAAATTTGCAGCATCCATTATGATCTCGGGCTGCAGGTCTGTTGCAGGAGTTGTGCTTTTTAAAAAGTTGGTTTAATGCCAACAGATATTGGATTATACGATTCCATCGTCCGAAACGTTATGTGATGAAAATTTTATTTTTCAACAAGATTGAGCCTAATCACATACCACGAAAATGAATAAACAATGGCTTCAAGATCGAAATATATCCCTTTTATCGTGGCCCAGCAATTCGCCAGATTTAAATCCAATGGAAAATGTGTGGAGAGAAAAAAAAAAAAAAAAAAAGCTAAAAAACATTGTACCACCTAACAAAGATGAATTAATTTGTGCCATCAAACAAACACGGGAAAAAATTAACAAAAGAGGATTGTAAAAAACTTGTTTATACGATGCCACGAAGATTACAATCTGTTATTCAAAATAAAGGTGAAGTAACCAAATATTAATCGTGAATTTATTGTAAAATTCCAAAGAAATAAGAATATTCTAATATTTTGTCATTTCTAATTATTAAATTATATTTAAATTGCTACAACAATAATAACTTTAATATTTTTTATTAAATGGGGTCCTTTACTCACTACATGAAATAAATATTTAATAAAAAAAAAAGCAACGAAAAGAAGACATTTGAACAAAAATTGTTAGTTCAATATCACTAATATTGCTCAAACTGGATTATTCTAATTTTTTTGGCAAAGAGTGTGTATTAAATGGAAATTATAACTCTGAATTAATATATATAAATCGATTAATTTGTACCATGTTATATGGAAACTGTGTTAAGACCGCTTTGCACTACAATTGGATAAACAAAGCCCTGTAGATTGATAATCGCTATTTGTTGCAACTATAGACTATTATTAAATAATAACGAGACAGCAAAATTTTAATAAAATGGAAACTCGTTTCGGTCATTGACCATCTTCAGTCGTGACTAGTTTATTCTGGTTATTAAGATTCCTGCAACATGGACCCAGCGACACTACTAATTATTAGAGTCTCAATTTTCTGTTTGTGACAAATAATGATTATCAATCTACCTGTATATGTAATTATTTACCTATTCAACCAGTAAAAAAAAAAAAGTAATAGTTTTAATTTTACTTGTTTAAGAGTCATGTGAGCATGCAATACCCACAGTATCATCAAGCTGCTTGTGCCATATTAGTAAGCAGTATGCTGTATCATTTCTCAATTTAGAGGGGAATTCGTTAACTGAAAAATTGCAATATGTGCGCATGGCAGAAACGGGAAATTTTCCATCATTTCGACCTTAAAAGTGTAATAGAAAAATTCAAGCTATACTGCTTACAATTACCCTGTACACAGTAATAGAAACCACGTTATAAGAGTATCATTACAGTGGGCTGTCGCAATTTTTGTTCAGTATTTTAAGAGGGTTAATTGTACAAAAAGTCCAATCAGAATCTTTCTCAAAACAAAATCAGATCATCATTCAAGCACTGGGAATAAGGTTGATCTGTAGAATCAAGTTTGTCAACCATGCTTGAAATTGCAAACCCTCTATTGCATGCAATCATCTTTGAGGAATGGGGTAAAATACCCTAGGACTATTTTTAAAACTGAAGTCGTGCCCTGATGGATTTGAGTAATGTAGCTATTGCAGCCAAAGATGGGAGTGAGAGCCAACCAGATTAGAGCACAAGTTGATTGATTAGCTTTTCTCGCTTCTAGTGAAGGGATCGTCAAGAATAGCCCACTGATGCCAGATTTCTTTCTCTTTAAAAAGGCAGGCACAATTGACAAGGAGAATGAATCCGATTGGCCTCTTCTTTTGTTGCTATGATAACAGCTACAGGGGATTCAATACAAATATTAGCTAATATAACTACTCAAGTGGAGATTTTCTACCCCTATCCTTAAAATTGCATGCTGCTTCGGGGTTAGGAGGTTGTACAAAAAAGAAAAATGAAAAAAAAAAAACCCAACAAAAAACGAGGACGAATCCTCTCCTTACATGTAATGGATATAAAAAGGGTACATTCAAGGATAATAAAATAACAAGGATTGCTTATGCGATGCTACCATCTAGCGAGGAAATTTGCAAACAAAGTAACTGTGACGTCACTCCTAGACCCGACGAGCGTGCAGCGCAGGAGAAATGCTTGGAATACGCCGTTCTGCTGCCACGTTTAATATAGTTTAATAACTACTAAGAAAAAACAAAACACGCAACGCATTAAAAAATTCAATCTGAAATCATGCCATGATTACACTGAATACATTGGAGCAGACGTACTTCTAGCGAGATCTTCAATAAGAGTTGGACTACCACCTCGAAAATTTTTAAAGAAAAGTGCTTTAAAATTAAATAATACTGGTAGTTTTTTAATATCAGACACTAGCATCGAGGTAGCCAAGAGCACAAGTACCCCCCCCCCCCCCATAAGTGACGTAAATGTATTTTTGAGTGAGCACCCAATCCTTCTCGATGTTTAGGACAATAAGAACATTCGTCTGCATCAAGTAATTGAATTGAATACTTGAAAATCTCAATACTGGAAAGAAAAAAAAAAGGAGCGGGGCTTACATAAATATGCTTAAAAAATGAAAAAAATACCGACACGACTCTTAATAAAGTGTTGATCCAAAACCATAAATTTATGAAATGTAATGTTATGATGATACATTTTCTCCAGTGATTCTTTTAAATTTAACACATTACTTGAAAATAAATGGCCAATCTATTCGGAAAAATTACTGAACCACAGATAAACTAGTAGCAGCTTATTGCATTTTACATGTAATTAGGGTTTGGATTTTTATACACAACTAAAAAGTGAAAAAATATGTGCAAATACGGTATATGAGCTAAAAACAAAACAAAACAAAAAAAACCCGCCAAAATATGGAGTAAAAACTGTAATAAAAATTTACTTGTTCAGAACCAATATTTGGATAAAAATGAACTGTAGTTGTAAGCAACATCCCTTCTAAAATATGCGCTAAAGTCAGAAATATATATTTATATATACAATAAAACTTAGGCTAGAAGGTTCAGAAGGGGCTAAAGGGGCTTAAAAACATCATTTAAGTGAATTTCGGGGGAAAAATAGACATTAAGTTTATATGCAAATCCGAAGCCTACTTATAAAAAGAATAGGCTCCTAAATATGCATTATATGCAGATCTTTTAAGTTTTCGCATTACAATAAAAACGACATTACCAGTTTATGAAAAATCTAATTTTGAGTTAATAAAAATTGTATGAAAAAATATAAATAACATTTTAAATTTAAATGTGGGTAGTCTCTTTTTAATGGGGAAAATCGTAAAATTAAAATTTAATAAAAACAAAAAAATAAAGTCACCAATCTTGAAAAACAATGAAGAAACTTGTGAGATGTTTTCACCATTCAAAAATGTTTTATCCTACTGATGATGAGAAATATTCTCGAAAACGTTTTATATAAATTTTATCCCAAATATTTGGATCACCCTCTTCAAAATTTCATCTGTATTTCAAAACCAACACTTCCGTCAAGATTATCGTTTTCTACTATCTTCGCAAAACTTCATCTACATCCTCAATAGACTAAGTTTATTTCTACTATCAACAACAACTTCAATAGACTACATCGTTTAAGTTTTCTTCCATCTCACAAGTTTCTTCATTGTTTTTCAAGATTGGTGACTTTATTTTTTTTGTTTTTATTAAATTTTAATTTTACGATTTTCCCCATTAAAAGGAGACTACCCACATTTAAATTTAAAATTAATCATTTAAACTCCTTAGATCAATAATATAAATAACATATTAATATATCAGATCAAAGATATACTTAATTATATGTAATATTATACAATAATATATAATAAATTTTATCAAAAATTTCAAATAAATAAAAAGAATATGTTAATTGTTGCTGTGTTCCTATGCTTTTCCTTTGAAGCAAGGTCCATGAGTGACGTCATCTGAACCAGCCAATCACGTCAATTTACCCGCATAAGCAATCCTTGTTCTTTTATTATCCTTGGGGTACATTGTCTGCAAGTCAACCATTGTACGAGAGTTGATTGAAAAATAATGCCTCCATGGCTGTAACTTTAATTGGTAACAGATTTTCAAAATTCTTTTTATAGCTATGTTTGTCCTCTATGTAATGCACCATTCACTTTTTGACATAGTTCCCATCCCTTTGCACACACTTGAACCAATGCGAGACTAGTCGGGTAAACCCATCGGAGAAGAATTCCGGTGGTGGTTGTCTACACCAGCATTAAATTGCAGTTTTCACATCGTCATCAGAATGGAACTGAAGTCATTTAAAGTGCTCTTTCATCTTTGGGAATGTCACATATCAAATTTTTTAAATCAATTTTATCTGCATGTCATAAAAAATAAATGCTTAAATATTCGTTTTCATCATAAATTGCATTTATAACCACATAAAATAAAACACACTACAAGAAAAGTTACAATCACCGAAAAACAAACAGCTGGTTTTGATGGATCAAACATGGATGCAAGATCGGATAGAGGTTTACCATAATGCAGGACAAAAAAAAAATGTTCGTATCAACTGATGAACGGAAATGCATTAACCAAATTAAGCACGTAATCAAGCATCATAATCCAAGACATTTTTTTCTTAACAGCGACATGTCATTAACCTAGTACCTCATTATCCAAGGCCATAGCTACCATTATTCCAAAGTGAAAAATCGGAAGATCTACACACCAGAAACAGGAAAACCGAAGTCGCACTTACTGCCATGTGCAAAATTTGGGCCTTTTCTTGAGTCCTTAATACAAGGATATTCTTCTGTGTATCTCTATTAAAATAGCATCATATGATTTGGATTTTCTTAATTTTTTTACAATTATTTCTTATCAGCCTTTTTGATATTATTTCCAAAGGTAAATGACCGATGTGCTATATTCGCTATAACATGAATGCAGGGTTGCTATGAAGTAGCAGTCAACGTCGGTATTTTTTGCTAATTGCACATGCCTGAGAGCAGGGGTATAAAGTTGTAGTAAATTTACTTTGTGGAGAAGTGTTTTGCTCTTGGCGTTATCATCGTAAACTGAAAATTGTGAAACATAGACACAGAATATGGAATTTCCAAATACTGTAATTTATTTTTATTGAAATAAAAAAATTGGGAGGGTGGGAGAGTGCTCTAAAATTAGGAGTCTCCCACCATAAGTGGGAGAGTTAGTAAGTATGCAAGGCCATTGTTAGTCATGGTACCACTGTAATCTGAAATCTGCATCTTACTTTAAATTCTAATAAACAAACGTAAAATTTTCTTGATGTGCTGCCAACTTTTCCAGTCTTTCTATTAGTTGCTAATTGTGCCATACTTCTTGCTATTAATAACAAGCCTTTACTCAAAGTTTCTTATTCAATTTTATAATTTTACTTTTGATGATGCAAGATGTTTTGATGTACATATACTGTAGTAACATAAAAAAATCTAGTTTGCTAATTTTTTCCACAAGATTTCATTAAGATTTTTATTATGAGATTTTGGTATTTTAAAATTACATTGATTGACTTGTTTTGTATTTGCATCTCCTGTCCAGCTTGGTGGAATTTTTTTGTAATGGACAGTAATATCCAAACAAGATATTTTCAGTAACTCTTCAGCCATTTTACAGCAGATGTCTATTGAATTTATAGTTTTACAATTTGGATGGTGATTTAGGGCATAATATATTAAATCGGGGAAAGAACATCACTACAGTGGTCGTCTCTTAATATGGCCACCTCGGGACCATGCTTAAGTGACCGCATTAATCGGTGGCTATTTGAAGAGAGGTTACCAAAAGTACTTTTTTTACCCAACGAGTCGAGCATGTGTTTGTACATAGATATAAACAAGTTTGTTTGCTTAAATAATCATTTATATACGTACAGCATCTTGTCAAAATAGTTATTTAAAGTATTGTATACTGTCTGTTTGACAACCCTGGCTGCATTAGTGAAGTCGTGTTGGGTAGAAGCCGTGTGATTTCTATGTAGGTTGTCAATTAGAAGACCAATCGTTTTGTCTTTGCTTCTAAGATACTTGTTCCATTGAGCTAGCCAATTAATCCAGATCTCTGATGTCGCCCATGCATTGAGTAGACAGTTCGTAAAGATTTAGGAAAGTGTTTACATTTTTGAAGCAGCGTGGAGATTCTGGCTTAACAATGATGAGAAGTTTTTCTCTCTGTCCCTCCAAGTTGCAATAAACAAGGGCATCAGCAGCTTCTCCAGAAGTTTCATGAAGCTTAGCCCATTGCATTTTTTCCAGCGATGAAACCAGCCTTCAGTTGCCTTAAAGCCCATGTGGCCTAATGTCTATGCAATTTCATCAGCCTTTTGACATAAGAGAGGACCGTTCACTGGAGCATTTCTAACATATTGAAACCAGCTTAAAAGACCTTCAACTTGAGCATCTTTTCCATTTCGCTTAAGTTTTCTGCTTGTCCCTTCACTTGCAGCTTTCATGTAATTGACCAATCAGTACAATCTGTAATTTTGGACAGCAGTGCCCATTAGCTTAGAGGGAAATGAAAAGTGAATATTATAGTGGAGTGTTCATTTATCTAGAGTAAGATGAAATGAAAAAGTAGAATTCGTGAACTACCTCTGAAAAAAAAGTGGCCATATTAAGCAGAGTGTGGCCACATAAAGTGAAAATTTGTTACATAGGAAACAGAAAATTCCAGACCGAGCTGGAGTGGCCATAAAAAGCAGGTGGCCATTTTAAAGGTGGCTACATTAAGCGGCGACCACTGTATTGCAATTTATCACTTTAAGAACTTAAAAGAAATAAATCAGAAAACAAGTTACTTACTATTGTGTCTTGTTCTGCGAATTTTGTAAACATATTGCTGTAGAGCTTGCGTTCCTTCTCTTTATATTCTTTTATTTTATTATTGCATTGGATAATTTGATTTGAAGCAGCTTTGTTTTTTGGATCAATCTGTAGAACACGCTGGAAATCTCCTTTTGCCAATTCCATTTCATTTAATCCCATATAAGCCTGAAGTTAAACATTAAAAATTAAAAAAAGAGGACAGTTGATAGATTAAAAATAATATATCAATGTTACCAAATCAAGCCTGTGCAACATAATAGGTGTCCGAATAGGAACGACAGATTTATATGTTCTGTTAGGTATGTGGCCCTAAAAATTTCACGGCATGGATCTAAATATGTGGTTCCAGCAGGACGATGCAACCTGTTAAAATGTGTGCAGAAATGACAAGAGTTGCTACGAAAAAATTTCTTGGGAATGTCATCTCATGCTATCGCAACAGAATTGGCCACCAAGGCCTGCGATTTGTCACCATGAATCTTCTTTATTTACGGGATTTGTGAAATCTTGTGTTATGCCAACAAACCACAAACCACGAGCTCAAGGCTGAGATTGTGTGTGTTATTGGTTAAAGTTATCAGCATAATGTGGAAATGTGTTTGGAAATTTTGTTAAAAGAGGGAGAGTATGCCAGCAGAGTCATGGGGGACATTTGTCGGATAATATGTTCCACAACCGTAACATATGTACTTCATACTGTCATAAAAATATCAGTATTTTTTGAATAAATTGTGCATTTGATACAAAATTTAAATCTGGCCCTCTTACTGGGACACCCTTTAGTTTCTAATAATTAACACACTTCCCTGCCATTAATATTAGCACATACCACAATAGATATAAGAAATTTTCTATGCATGCAAAATGCAATTTGCTATGAAAATGATCTGCTGGGCTTCAATAAGACTATTACAGGCATAACATAACACCATATTTAGTTGGCAAATTCCAGATTGTATCATCCCAACAATGAAGTTTGGTAGAGGAAGTTTCATAGTATGATGTTTGCTTTTCAAGTTTAATAGTTATGAAGAAAATTGTGAATACTATGAAGTATTAATAAATTCTGGACAATTATATATTACCAATGTAAAACTTTATAACTCTGCAAAATCAAGTCAACCTGGTGCCATGAGAGCTGGGATATACTTTTCGGTTCTCAAGTCTATGAATCTCAGTGGGCACGTACAGTTGCATGTCTCAAACTTGTAAAAAGGTAATAGGACGATGTCTAATAACAATGCATGAACCTGTACGTGAGTGCAACTTCCTCCCCGATCACACAAGTTGTTCAAAAAGTATTTAACCACAACTCCATGGCTAACTAAAAAGAACTGCAAGGAATTGTGCATACACAAGAATTTTGCAGGGACAATTGTGTGCAAAATCTACCCAACAAGGCACCAAGCTTGTTCAGTGATACTGAAATGCCTAAAACTCATCCTTTCCAATCAATAGTTCAGTTTTGTCACTGATCACATTAAATGCTACCATTTAAGAACACAAATAATCGGATTTAAAACATGTGGTGATACAACAAATTCAAAACCACTAAATTTTTAGCACAAGAGGAAAAAAAAAAAAAAAAAAACAAAAAAAAAACCACTTCATGCCCACATGTAAATCCAGACAAGGAAAGAAATGTAGTGTACAATAGTTTTTTTCTAATGATACTGTTATTATTCACAAAGTGCCTGTACAAGGTGCCTCGTGCACTTGCATGTGCTGTTATTAGACAACCTAAATCATAAGAAATTATAAATGACAAATGAAATTGAAACTCATGTACAATAATTTATTCATAAAATTATTAAACTCTTATGAATTTTTCCTAAAAAAAAGTTTCTTCCCATTAGTCCTTTAATTTGACAAATGGGTTTAACTAATGCAGTAAACTTACCAGACCTCTTCTGAATAAGCCCTTCTCATTATCTGAATCTTGCTCCAGTACTTTTTCACAGGATTTTTGTGCTTTCAGATGTTCATTCTGCTTTAGATAACATAGAGCTAGGTTGAGGTTGCAAGCAAGAAGCAATTGTTTTTGTTCTGGTTCTTCATCTGCTGTCATTCCAGACATATTGTCCACAAAGGACAACATTTTTCTATACTGTTTACCAGCCAACTCATATTTTTCTTCCTATAAATGTTACATTAGTTTACTATGCAAAATACTATGAACAACATCTTTAATTTCACGCTCTTGGACAATCTATATATGATATAGTTTTTACCTTAAAATATTTAGTTCCCTTCATTTTTAGAAATTTTGCTTGCTCTAATTTTTCTTTATTATCCAACTCCCAATTTTCTTTTGCCTAAATCCATATCAAAAAAATTAAAAGAAAATGTTGAGCAAAGAATCCTTTTGTTACAAAATTTTCATCGAACAAATATGCAGCAGTCAATTACAGTGGATATTCATAGATTTACATGAATTTACTAATTATCATTAAAGAATTAATACTAGTAGTTTCAAAAAGTTCCCAGAATTAATTTTTATTTCTGCACACAGAAAAAATACAAACATTTAAACAACATTTCCTTCACAATACGTGTCCTTGGGCAGTAACCCACTTTTGCCAACGTCTGTATAATGCTTGGAAATGCTCTGTGAAGCCAGTTTGCGGAACGGTGCGAAGTGCAGATAACGCAGCAGCTTTTGTCTTCAACTTTGGCGTCTGTCTTCTCTCACGATATTGCTCACAAGATTAATTGTGAATGGACTGATTGAAGTTGATGGACGGCCACTCCGATGGTCATCTGATATTCGAATGCTGTTCCATAACTGACATTTCATGTAGCGAAATCAGAATGTGATGCTTACTCTACACTACCAGTTAACAGACTGCCCATGCACCGCAGCATTCAGTTTAAATCACGTCAAAACACGTTTGAGCGTGATCTGTGAATGGTAAACAATGCTGAGAAGCCTCACTCGCTCACAAACACTACCACAATTTCACAGTATATCACTAGTCCGAACTTTTTGAAGCTACTACTAGTATGTTGACATTTCATCTCCAATGTAAAAATACTCCAGCTATGAATAATACTAAGGAATAGATTACTAAAACCAACCTTCTCGAAATTTTCCAGCATTACTTCGTATTCAACTTCAGCATTGGGAGGAATGTTGAATTCTTTATTACCATTTACACCAAATGCATATTGCGATGCTAATTTGAGCATGGAATGTTCACCCTTCTTAAATTTTTCCAAAGCATGCTCCACTCCTGGAACAATTCCATGTTCACTGCCTTCACCTATTGGGAAAGTGACTTCCCGGTCTTCAAACACTGTATCACCAAGCCTTCCAATAAGGTGAACTGTGAGGAAATAACATTGTTAGTTCATGCTTGCAAGCATGTCTAATAATAATAACAAGCATGTCTAATTATTATCAACAACAAACAACAATACATAGAGATAAAGCTGAGGCTGAATTTTTGTCCAGGGAACGTGTTCAATATCAATACGAGGGGCTTTTTTGAAATACTCGATCTTTTGTGAGCAACTGTACCAGGCAATCTACAATTTCGAAACAGCACTTTCATTTCCAGATACAAGACTATATCTAAAAATGGCTGTCAAGAAAGGTGCAATATGCAGCTATTAAATTTTGTCTTCTATTACGGAAAACTGACGGGAATATTTTCATTGCTTCAACAAGACCATGGCAAGTACATTCTATACAAGGTCCAAATGCAACACTAATCATGATGGATCTGAAGAACTTCAAACTGCGATCAAGAAATACAGTATCTATTAAAACTGTTGCTAAAAAAAATTTAAGTGAAAGTCTGTGTGAGAACTCATTTTAGACTTTGCTGCAGGTAGTGTGTTCTCAATTCTGCAAGATTATCTCTACATAAGCAGTCGTTACTGACTCCCAAACAAAAACACAACATTTATAATCTGCTGAGAGCAGAAATAACTTTCTGGAGTCCATAATCACTGGCAATGAACCATGAGGATATACTACAATTCAGATACCAGCTTCATGTGAAATTATGTTCAATGCTTGCACTGAAAAAAGTCAAAATTGTCAAATCAGCAATAAGTGCTGGTAATTTCCTTTTTTCAACTTCCATTGAATGGTAGTTGTTTTCCATCAGTTACACCACAATATCACTTGCAGATCTTGGAAAAATGTACTGCAATATTTCTGGGAAAAGATACCAGCATTCTATCCAAGCAGTTGTCTTTTGCCACTTAACGCATGGTCCCATGTTGCCAACTGTGACCGCATTTCTAGTGTGTGCCCTGGCGTGTGTGGGAGGGGGATGCCGTAAGGAACCCCTGACGAAAATTCACTCCCAAGCACAACAGGAGCGGGTTTTTGGACTTGCGCAGGGTGAATGTTATATTCACAAGGAGTAGAGGCTGATAAACCATAAATCATTCATTTTAATTAATTAAAGATAATTATGAATACATATCATTAATGTTAAAAATTGGGGGCCCCACATTAAAAAACTACAAACTTTAACAATTATATCAAAAATTATCCAAAACCAATTAACTTGTTTAAACAACGCAAAATATCCTAAATTAACAAACATTTAATTAAAACGTGCACCAGCACATGAGAAGCCAATGAGCCAATCATACTACATGCCCAATCTGTAATGCCTACAACCCAGGCTGCCAGTACCTGACGAGAGTGAATAGATTGCGAGAACTACCCCACGAAAGCGTCACGCCCTCCTTTCTTTTGTTGCCAATCAGTGCTATATATTAGCGCTGCACAAGCTTGGTCAACCAGGGGAGAGAGCATTAACCCCTCAACAACAACCTTTGGACTTTTCACTGTCCGCTCATAGACGCCGTAGACTTCACTCTATTCACTCACGCATCACGTTGCTATCGTTAAGTAATTATTTTTTATAACAATTATTATTAACGAGACAATTCACCACCAATACATGTAGGCATGCTTTTAGTAAACGCTCATAGAACGCCCCCACGTGACAGGCTTCGCTTCACAGACGCTAAACGGTCATAAACATCGTTTATTGTAAACGTTTATGTTTAACTTATACAAATTTAACACTAGTCGATCGCTAATTAACGCCAGTGTTCTTCAGCGCCGTGCCATGAAAAATATTTAACTCTAAATTGGCTAATAGTCTCGCCTATAGTCTCTCATAAGAGAATTAACTGTCGATCATGAATTATTAAATATAATCGTCACTTTCTTTTGAAATGCACCTTCCCAAACGTTAATTATTCCCATTGGTGATCCTAACTTCCAATATGTCAGTAATAATAAAATAGAACGATCTCACCGCTCTGCCGCTGATTCATTCTCATCTTGGCCGGGAAACTTCGTTCTAGACTCATTTCTTCATGTAACGTTCGCTTTCGTCGTATGAAAGTCACGCACATCAAAAAAAAAAACATTGACACCGTCAATTCACAGGCCAGGTTATTTAGAACTAATTCATAAACACTATACAAGCCTATTTTTCATTAAAAACTCATTTACCAGCAGAAGACACATCCAAACATCGCTGCTAGCACGGGAGGAGGGGCTCAAACGATTTTTTTTTTTAGCGACGCTTGCCTGCAAAGCATAAACAACGATCGCTCTCTCTCTCAACAATCTCCCATTCCCTCCGGGTTTGTTGAGGCTCAAATACTGAGAAAAACTGCCCCAACAATGTTTGCTAAAGATTATCCAAACAATTGCGGCAGCCTCCCTCAGATAACTTAAAAAAAGCTACTTCCAACAAATCGGGAAAAATACAACATGCGTACTAAAAAAAAAACAATTTCCTATACAGCAAACTGACTTATTTTTATTTAAAAATTCCACACACTTGATCCATATTCGTAACCAAACCCATCACAGAATATTTACACAACTACCGCAAAACGATCGCTACAAAACTCATTTATTCAACAAATACACTTAAAACACAGAAATTTGCATAAACGACACCAACCAACTATAAAACGAAAACAAAATACAAAACGAACTCAAAACACCCACTGACACCAGTCACAAGTGAAAAAAATATACAGAGTATGTTCCACGCCCTCTTGTAAACATGCAGGTACTTGACCCCTTTTGAATTCTTTTCCTTTCACAAGCTGAAATTACACTTGAAAGTCCCAGTCACTGCAACCATCATTAAAAAACAGAGGTGATACTCAAAAGGAAGCAAAGAATGATTTTACACGTGTTCTTGGACTGGCATAATGTTTAACTAAGTCCGTTCCATTAAAGGAAGCTACTCCATTTCAGAAACAAACTTTTTCCCTTACAATAATATAACACATATTAAGATTATTTAATCTGCACTATTCAAAATTATCCAGATGTGATATTTCAAAATGTATGTAGCCAAATTAATTTTGATTATGATACTTGCACCTATTCATTCCCCTTGATTGATACAAAGCAAAAAATAAAAACTACTACCCAAATGAAACTAAGAAATCTATGGTACATTCTGGCAGGCATTTATTAATAATCATGAACGTCTATACCTGTAACCATTGCACCCTCATTAGGAGTAGCATAACCTTCTCCAGTCTTGATTCTGGTCCTTAGAATTCCTCCATCTGAATTGGGGCTGAGATCATCTCCTTTCCATGAAAACAATTCAACCTCAAAAATCTATTAAAAAAATAAAACATTCAATGGTTACCTTCCTTGACAGTCATTTAATTTTATCTGTGATTTTATTTTAACTTACTAGTGTTGAACTGGGTGGAATTTTTGGTGGTTGTCCAGCTTCACCATAGGCATACTCAGGTTTGCAGTATAAAGTGGCCACTTCACCTTTTTTCATTGTAGCAACCCCTAGATCCCATCCTTTAATCACTTGACCTAGACAAAAGATAAGTTTATTTTAACTACCTAAAAGAGACAGTTAATTTAAGTAATGTATACAGAGCCTGAATGCAAACTAAAATTTAAGGAAATGAGCACATACATAGTAGATAATTTTTCTAGGAACATTTAAAAGAAGCAAGGAGTTTGAAATCACTAATATTAATTTACCCAAAAGTCATTTTTTAAAACTACAAAAGCCAATTTGCATTGAGAATAGATGATACAGCCCTAGATTAACTGAATTCAGAATGTCATTGACATTTTTTTCCTTTTTTTCTTTTAACAATATAAATCATCCATGTTGAGTAGATGACAAGGCACTTATAGCTTAGTGATAACACATTTCTTTTAATCATTTTTTATTTCCTCCAACAAGAATTATACATTGGTGAAAAAACTAATTCAGATATATGAAGTAGAATTCCGAATCTAATATTTTTGTGCCATCTATTCTCACTAGGGAAGCTCCTAGAGTGATAATAAAAACATTACATGCCAGGATTCATATTCAATGACTTCATAGGGAAATAATCCACACTTGGATTTTACTCTAAGTTTTACCGTTTCAATATTAATTTATTTTTAATAATTTAATATTACATTTAGAGTTAACATTATTAAGATTATTAAATTTAAATAATTATAATTAAAAAAGCTGTTAAAACAACACATTAGCATGAAATGTAATATTAAGTATTAAACTCGTGTGGATTATTTCTTTTGGATGACTGTACATTAATTGCACATGCACAAATAGCCAATTATAAACTAAGATGGAAATTGGTGTATTTTATATTTTATTAATATATTATTCTGCTAATATGATTAAATTGTCATTTCATTCTTATATATATATTTAAAAGTTGTGTTAATAGCATAAAAATACTGGCTATTTGAATATACACATGTATTCAATGTGAATCGTGGCACAAAATATTTTTGTAATCAATATTAAGGGACCTAGGTGTTGCCTATTACAGTTCTGGCTCGGAATTTTATTATCATTCTGTGAGCTTCCTGGGTCAGCATGAGTGTAAAACCGATTTTAAGAATTAAAATTATTAATCTGTACTACATTTTATCCTTTCCCAAAACATCAATGGTAGCCTTTTCCAAAGTTCAGAGTAGCGTTCCCTAAATTTTCCTGTATAGTGGCCTCTTAGTATTCATGCATCGTATTTATTACTGTAACATCTCTGTTTAATAAGAGAATTGTTTACCATATATTGAAAACTTATTTATTGAGAAATTCATGTGGGAGAAAATCATGAATGTTATTTAAATTAATGTTTGCTGGTGTTAGTCTTTTGTGATGAATTTCTCAATAAGTTCTCAAAATATGGTGAATCATTTAATTATTAAGTAGAGATGAGGTAATAAATTGAAATTGTGAACATAACCAGGCTGAGCAGTAGTGTCCGAATGCCAGTCTGAACTTTCACCGCATTAATTTTACCTTCATCTGGGTCAGCAGTTCTCAACCGGTGGACCGCAAGCAGTTAACAGGGACACCCGAAAGGGTCGTTGGCAATGTTTTGTTAGTCGTTTTGCAATGCTGCGGAAAAATATAGGTTGTGAAAAACTAAAGAACCGCTGATCTAGATTATGGGATACGTTCTCAGCTCGAGTGGAATTGGAAGATGACAAGCCATGCTTAATCTACCCTGACAATAAAATTTAGTTTTGGGGGACAGATAGACACAATACGAATTAAATATTTGAAGAAAAGTAGTTAGTAACATATTTTATTCGTTTTTTTTGGGTTCAAGTTTATGTGCATTTCCTAACCTCTTTATTAAATTCAACTGTACAATTACCAACTTATATAAGAAATAGCTTTTAAGTCAACGTGGAAGGTAATCTCTCCTTTTGGAAATGCTAAAGTAAATTTAACTGAATGCTTTTCCCCGACCATACAAAAGAAAATCAAAAAAAAAAATAAATTAATTAATCTGATAAATTTTATTGCAGTAAATAAAAAAGGAGCTTTGCTTTCCACGTTAACTGTTTTATTATTTATGAACCTGTTATTATTTTTTTTTTTAATTTCTAGAAGACTTAATGAAAACGAAAGTCATTGCCTTAGTTCGCATTTGGTAAATTAGCCCACAAACCTTTCCCCAATTTAAATTCAAATAGTTCTCCTCTATCCCGACTGGAATCGAACTGGGCTCCATCAGTAAGAGTCCCTGTGTAATGCACACTAACGGTGTCTCCGGACAACGGAGTCGCCGTCCCATGGCCTTCTCGCTTGATCTCTTTTAAAACTCCTCCGTCTTTCTCCGGCGTAATGTCGATCGCATTCGGGCCAGGGCCTTCCCATTCCGCTGCGGCTTTTTCCTTCGCATCCTGTAGCTCTTCACGCATAATGTCTCCCGAGTTTTCTTCACACGACCGAGCATTTATTTCGTTCGATCCTGTATCAGCCATCGTAGAGCTGTTTAAAATATCTATTAAAAAAAACGTTACATTTCTTAGTTCGAAGACAGGAGTAGAGTATTTAAAGCTCTACTCATGCTTTAAGAAAGAAAGAAAGGAAAAAAAAAAAACTTTAAATACCGCAACCAAGTTTGCCGCCTCCGTTTGTTGTTCGAAACACGCTGGAAATTTCGCGAATTTTCTTTGTCTTGAACTTCCGTTTCAAGTTCGCCCTCTCTTGTTGATTCAATACAAGAATTTCTGGATTCCTGGCAAATTTTCCTTTCCAGTGCAATGGCGGCCTCTGATGTGCGTAATGAGAATCGTCTCTCCTCTCGAGACAATATTTACGCTGTCACATGCTTCTAACAATATAGCGTATGAACACACAAGGATTACTTTAAAAAAAAAAACATCATCAGTTCATGTTTAGTTAGTAGAATATTTTTATTTGTCTTTTTATTTTAAGATTCGTAAATGCACATAAGCAAACGATTAGGGGGTTGCGTCATATGGAATCCGAGTTTAATAAACTATGAGGAAATTTTTTTTATTTTTAATTAAGAATGAAAGTCACATATCTTTTTCAGGATCTCCGAAATCCTGAGCAAGAGCACAGTCTGCATACATAAATATTATTTTATGCAATAATCAATGCAAATGATTTTAACAAGTTAGAAAGTAAAAACTGCGACGTCATGGGTGGGGGAAAGCAAAATTATATGATGATGGGTTGCTTCACTTTTTAATAGTTGCTGTAAATATAGGGTGATTCAAATCGTGTGTAAAAAAATTTTAGGGGAGGTAGTATGGGTGATTCTAAGCAAAAAAGTTGATATGAATATGGGTCCGAATTTGAATGATAATTGAGATATGAACAGAAATAAAAATGCCGCCACTAAAATCAACAGGTTAATAACTCAGGTTCTGCAAAGCCTAGGATAAAGAATTTTGGAGGAATAATAGGGTACATAAAACTGTGTATACCGTTAAATTTGAACGAATTCCAACGAGTAGTTTCCGAGTTACGCACTCAAAATCGTAACACGCGCTGGTTAGTGCATGTGAGCACTGCTACGATTTTGAATGCGTAACTCGGAAACTACTCGTTGGCATTAGATCAAATTTTAACGGTATACACAGTTTTATGTACCCTATTATTCCTCCAAAATTCATTATCCTAGGCGTTGCAGAACCTGAGTTATTTTGATTTTAGTGGTGGCATTTTTATTTCTGTTCATATCTCAGTTATCATTCAATTCGGACCCATGTTCATATGAACTTTTTTGCTTAGAATCACCCATACTACCTCCCCTAAAAGTTTTTACATTGAATTTGAATCACCGTGTATTTTACTCTTGCAAACTCTTCTGAAACAACCCGGGTGTAGTTAGAATGTTAAAATTACTGGCGGGCCGAACTTCTGCCTAGACAAACGAGTAAGCTGGAGGGCCCCAGCCTCGGAGGGGACCCCTTACAGAGAACGAAATGTTAAATTAGCAAACAGAGTACGCCGACTCTTGATAATTGTCTAGGGACCCTGGGCGTGACCCTAGGCCCTGATTACGGATAAAATTTCATTTTGGTCCCGAGTTTAAAAAGAGGCTTTGCGCAAAAACTAATTAATACATTAAAAAAAATAAAAGTAAACCATAATCCACATGTAACACTGGTTTGTTAAAAGTTTTATGTGGATCAGTGGTTTCCTGTTATTTTTATTGAAGTTCGTCCACAGTGTCCGGCTCTAGTTCTCTCTTAATTAATACATCAAATGCATACAACAGTCATAATCATTCTACAGGGTGAGTCAAAAGTCGCAGTTCACCCTGTTTTACGAAAACCTTGCAGGAATTGGAAAATCTGAATATTCCAGTAAGGTATGGGTGAAGTGATCTATCTTTTACGGTATGTACCGAACATGGCCGCCATCTTGAAATCGGCCATCTTGAATCTAAGTCAATTTTTTTAAATGGAAAGGGGGTCGTGTGGTATATCAAATAACATCAGCATTTTCTGACAATTTCATTCCTGTGAACAGATTTGAAGTAGCAGTTATGGTTCAAAGGTTACAACAAAACATTTTGTTTGGAATTATAGGCTGGACTGTTCTCCATGAAGGACAGTCATTTAATGGTGACCCTCTTGGTCAAGGCACATTTGAAGGCGCTGAATCCAATCGTCATGGACTCGCAGAAGGATTTCCGCAGAAATGCTGGCACACGCTTCTTCAATGCGTTGCTGGAGATGGTGTCTGTTTCTGATTTTCACTGCATATACGAGTTGCTTTAAATGACCCCACAGATAAAAGTCAAGTTGTGTGAGATCAGGTGATCTGGGTGGCCATTCCACAGCACCACGTCGGCCAATCCAATGACCAGGAAATTGAACATCTAATCACTGACGAACATGAAGGATTCGTACGATCGATGACTGGCTGATTCACATTCTGCTGACAAACGTCGTGTGCTGCGTTGTGGGCTCTTGACGAAGGACGCCAAAACCATTGTTGAGGTTGGCTCGTCAGTAGCACTTATTGGACGGCCACTCCGTGCCTTGTCAACACAGTCCCAGTTTCTCGGAATTTCTTAATTAAGCACCTGACAGTGTTGTGTGAAATTGGAGGTCTTTCTGGGTGCCGGTTGTTAAAATCTGCAGCTATGACACGGAAACTTCCTTCTCCAGACATCAAAATGACCTCAATTCTCTCCTCCGTGGTCAAAGCCATCTTCAGTTACCTGCTACAAAATGAAACAAAATGTTTTGTAACTTTTGAACCATAACTGCTACTTCAAATCTGTTTACAGGAATGCAATTGTCGGAAAATGCTGAAGTTATTTGATATATCACACGACCCCTTTCCATTTAAAAAAAATTGACTTAGATTCAAGATGGACGATTTGAAGATGGCAGCCATGTTCGGTACATACCGTAAAAGATAGACCACTTCACCCATACCTTACTGGAATATTCAGATTTCCCAATTCCCGCAAGGTTTTCGAAAACACAGGGTGTACTGCGACTTTTGACTCGCCCTGTACATTGCAACATCATCTAACGCCACGTTTGACATCTTAAAAAGTCAATAGCCGTTTCCAGCTAGTTTTTCCAATTGGATCTTGCTGGCTCCTAACGCATTGTAGAACATAATGTTATCCCCGAAAGAGAAATGACGAAAGGGGGCATTATTATAAATACCACGTATAATTAAGGTAAGGCCACACAGATGCGGACGCTACGGACGCGACATTCTGGACGTCCAAATCGATCAGGAAACCAAATACCCGCGAGCCCTATGACTGACAAGGAGAACCCGAGTACTCTGACTCACCGATTTGAGACAAAAAAATTGCACGTACATACATGCAAAGCCATTCGACGCACTTCTCAAAATTTTCCGAGAAAAAAATTCATAAAGTTTGTTATAATTGACTACACTTTATAAATATCCTAATTGTAGCATAGATTTTTATCATGTTCAGGCGGTCTAGTGGCAAAGCGAACTTCTTCTGTTTTGCAGGTACGGGTTCAAATCCCGCCTTTGATAAATTTTTTTTTCTCTTCGTAATTTTTTTTAATATGTATGGGAATGTGTAATTCATTTACTAAATATATTTACGATTTTCCAATTTGCTACCATCATTTTTTTTTTATAAAATGCATATAACCAGATCTTCATTTTGTGGAAAAGTGGTATCCACGTCTCTCTGCATTGGTAGATAAACTTATTGGGAGAGTGGCAGCTGTTATCGCTGTTATATTACTTTTTACATCTTTGTATTGGTACCTAGATACGTTTGATCGTATAATATGTTTCATTTAATTGATAATAACAACTGAAGGTTACTTCTGTCTCGGGTATTAGCCTCAGAAACATTTTTTTGAAAGATCTGCAGTTATAACTAACTGTCAAAAAGTTATAATTATCAGGCTGACAAGTTACTTAATCATGGAACTTACCGTTTGTAATGAAACAGGTAAGTGTCTGGATTTCTTTTATTTCTTTTTTTAATTTTTTCACATACCCCTACGTGGGTATTTTTCTTTTTGAACGAATAATTTTGATTTACCCGATAGATGAAGTAAGCCAAGGATTACGAAATTATTCAGTGCCATCTTGGATAAAATCGCAAAGAAACTATTTTTTGCAGACTTATGTATCCTATGAATCATAATGGCGCTATTAAATCAAGAATTAAACATTGCGCCCCTAAATTAAAACAGCATACGAGGCGCTCTACGTGTATACAGAATAGGCACTCTTGTTTCAGATTTCTTTTTTTTGCTGATTTCAAATTTGGAAACCGTTTTGATCTATCATTATTGTCATTTCATTCAATGGTGATTTCATCTTTTGAATTTCTTCTTGTCACTGTCAACTTCTTTTTTCTCTTCTGCATCAGACTTATCATTGCAGTCCTCAGTCCCAAAGGGTAAAGTGCAATCCTAATTTATCCAGGTAGGAAGTGATATAAAGTTTCTTATTCTCTATCACCATGTCCTTTTGCATTTTCACAGCAATGATCATCTGCCAACTCTAATCAGTCTGCTTTCGGACTGGTAATTTCATTCGTAATGAGCTCGCAAAATAATAAGTGGTTCATTTCCCACCATTACAGAAAAAGTTACAACACTTGTGTTGTATATTCTTTGTACTTTGTTCCATGGATTAAAAATGATTTTGAAGTTCTTTTCCTATATGAGAACAGTCAGTTCTTTTCCTTTTCCTATGATTTGAGTATTGGCTTCAAGGATTAATCCATGAGATCAAAGCTCATTACCAGCTTGATTTTTGAATTGAGGGCTTAAAAATAAACTCAAAAATATTATAGATTTTTCAGAACAATTTTAAATTCTCCTTTTAAACTCTGGAATTATATTGTGCATTGGATTTATTTGTAAAGACATACCTGAGTGACAACTTTATTAGAGAATATATCTATTCTAACTTGCTTGCAATTCATATGTAAATCATGAGAAGTGCATAAAAATGCACAAAAGCAATGCCGTTAGCGAGTGAACGAGTAAGATAAAAGATTTGAACGAGTGGTATGATCGTAGGTGCAAGAAGAGTTGATTTGAATATTTTGGAAACAGATAATCCTTGGGTTTTCACGTGCGACAGTATCTCGGATGTTCAGAGAATGGCAGTTCTACAACAAAGCTTCGAGCGATAACCGCAACTGTGGCCAGAAAAGATTTGTGGATGGAAAAGGTAACAGGCAACTAATACATCTGCGGCAACAGATGAGCATAGCATAATATAGGTGCACAAAAAATTATATCAGAAATCAAAGCTTGACTAACCTTGTCCCTGATTGGTTGTAAAATCGGGAGAGAAGTGTGCTTTTGTTACACAGATAAACAGGAAAAGTCACTTGAATGAGCCAAGAAGTATCAGAATTGGAGAGTTGATGATGGAAAAAATAGATTTGTCTGATGCCTCTTGGTTCCTTCTCCATTATAGTGCAAGAACAAGACTGCAAACCACTGTGAGCTGGAAAACTGGGCAGTAAACTACGACGTGTACTAGAACAGAGATAGCACGAGTGTACCACGCGCGATTTCTTGAACGACACCAATAGTGGCACAAAATACTTGCGGCCATGTGTCGTCGTTTTTTTGAGAATGGAACACTCATTCCTGTTTAAATCCTCTCGACTTTAACTTTTGCGGACATGCGAAGAATGTGGTGTGTGCTGAACCCGATTTCTGGCATGCAGATTTTAGTTGGTTGGTTCGTTAGATTTTTGGGTGGGTCAACAGTTAGATCATTTGTGCTCTGAGAATTCTTTTCACAAGTCTGCAGTGACACCCAATAAGTAAGTAGACACCTTGCTCATCTATTTATTGCACAAAAACTATTTGCTACACGTATTTCTTACACATGCTCACTAGAACTTCGTTGCTGCGTCCTTTGTTTTCTGCAGAGCTTTAACCCGTTTGGGAATGGAATCATTGAGTTGGGCGATCTTGGCCTGTAGAATTTTGTCCACTTGGTACGCAACATTCGAAAAGTTCTGCACGGGAAGCAGGTTTTTGTGAATGTTTTCTCACGGCACGATCAAGCATACTCCAGACGTGTTCGAAGGGATTCATATCGGGTGGTTGACTGGCCGATGGTAGTTTCTGGATGCCATGTTGTACCTACCAAGCCTGCGTTCTTCGAGCAGTGTGTCAAGGAGCACCGTCCTTCATGAACTGAATGGATGTTTTGTCAAGAATCCCGCTAGAAATTATTGGCTTCTCCAATATGGCAATGTATTTTTTGCATTAATATTATCCACACATTCCACGAGTTCTGACCGCCCGGTGCTCCAAATGGCATCCCACACAACAAATCTTTAGTCCAGACCGGCGTGCACGCGACTTTACAGTTTCATTTTTTATTGTTTTGAACTGTATAATAACCCTGTTGACAGTGGACAGTGAAACCTGTAGTGTGCGGGGGATTTTCCTTTGGCGGACACCACCTTCATAATGTCCAACAATACGCCCTCGTTGAAAATCACTCAATTCTGTGGCACCAGGCGTTCGAGGCATGTTTCTTCAAGATGAGAATAAGTTACTGTAAAATAATGTAAAATATAAGTGCACATTCACAGTTATTTCTATGAGGGTGTATATGTGGGATGTTCTTTTAGCGGAATCTTTTTAGGGATAGCTCAATAACATACATGGCTCGACACATATACAAAAACACATTCATATAAAAGTGAATCTCCAAACTTTTTTTTTCATTTTTTTGCATGCGTTAATAATCAGAGTACATACTTGATACTTTCACAACTCCAAAAGGCTGGATCAGAACTCCACTGTACAAATAACCTAAATGTCACGTAACATCTAATTTGTAAGAAGAGAGTGATGACACCAAATAGTTGATCAGTGCGATGCCTGAGTTCCGGAATTTGGTTAAAATAGCTACTGTACTATTGGATGCAACATGCATTAAGCTGTAAGAAAACATAAGTTTTAGTCGTTTTAAGTAACTTAATGATTTGGACTTTTGGCCAGCTTTTATCTGTAAATACTCCTCTGTGCGATGGAGAAAAAAAAAATTGATACAGCCCTACATGTTTGAGCCCTAGCCTGGTACCCCTCCCACTGATGAAGAAAATGTCAGCAGCGACGAAAATATAGAAGAAATTTCTTCGTATATTTATAGCAAGATCGGTAATGATATTAATGCGCTGCATGTTTGGCTATGGAATCCGGTCTGAAGATAGTGCTGCTTCTCTCTTATGTATCTTGCTGAGTCAATAAGAAGCATCATCGACCGCATCACAAATTACTTCCTCGAGCCATAGAGTGCGTGATGTTTTGTGTTTTTGTTAATTATTATCGAATATTTTGAAGTAAATTTCGACATATCGTTAATTAGCAACATAATTTAACGATATGCAACCGTACTTTCATTTTGGGTGGATTCCCGTTTAAAAGACGACCTAAATCGAGATTCACATCAATTAGCCTATATTCATATTCCGTTTTAAAGGCCTGCAGTGCAGTGCTATAAGTTTGAACTATTTAGAGCATTTCATTTACACTTAAAAACACTATAAACCTCCTGTAATATATGTTATATGTATCTAGATTCTAAACTTCATTACGTAATTAAATTTTACATTAATATTTATTATCACTCGATTCGATATCATGTCACTCTTCTCTATTCTTAATTAACTCTGATACCTCTTATATCTGAGGATCAGAGAAGTTGATTTACAAACATCTACCTCACGTATGGGCTTATTCCTACGTTAATCACGCCCGTGTCTCAATATCAATTACGCTACCCATGATGGCGAGATTCGTGTGTTAGAGGTCGATTATATGTAGGATTGACCTAAATTGTGGGTCGAGCAATACTATTGATCAGTCGTAAATTCGTTATATTGGCAGTCACCCATATGTACGTATAAACCCCTGATTTCTACTTATGTTTTCGAATCTATATTGTGTAAATTCTATGAAATCTCTCTTTCATCTATTTAAATGCCATCAACAGTCTAAAGCGGATGGTCAACACAATTATTTTGGTTCTTATTTATTTGAAATTGTTTTACCGACTGGATTATGAAATATTCTTATAATGGACAGGATACGTGCACAAACCTTTATTCGCATTTAGCTTTCCCAATGATCTCTCAGCACTCAATCTTTCTTTCTATACGGTTCATGCTTTCTCTATCTCCTGTAAATCATTTATTTACAAACTAATCACTTGTGTCCTAAAAATAGACATACTCTCATATAACTGTTTACTCGTGAATTGATAGACACAGTAGGCTAGAAGAGTAAAAATTCCCGTCGCTATTGGAAGTAGCTGATTTGCCTGGCGTTGGACGGGCTTATTTTAAATTTCTAGAACTTTAGCAAAATTTCACAATCAACATGTTTATTAATATTATAATATAATAATTTATAATTTGACTTTGTAATATAATAATATTATAATTTATAATATCTGTACTTTCATCTTTACAAAGCACCAATGACGGACTATCAGCTAACGCAAGAAATGAAAAGAACAGCGATGTTGAAATTGCAACATTTTTGATAGTTGCCAGATCGTTTGTGAACAAATTTCAGAGGGAATTGCAAGATCAGACGTACATTGTCGCCTGTAGCTAAGCGCATAAAGCCCGCACAATTTTCGAACAGTATGAGAACACTACAATTTGTAGAACAGCTGCAAAACATTACGCAGGAATATCTATCAGAGCCATCGTTCGAGATCTCCAGGTTTCCGAGGGCGCAATCCACACTGTGGTGCATGAGAATCTTCGTTATAAGTCGTATGTTTCGAGGAAAGGGCAGTTCATGTCGGCAAAAACACAAGAACAAAGACTGCTTCGAGGTCAAACATTCGGAGGAATCAAAAGGTGAGCAATTGGTTATGTGCAGGATGTCCCGTGTGTTATGCACACAAAGTTTCCCGAAACCAAGTTTCCAAGTGATGGTTTAAAGGGTAGTGAGTAGCAAAGGACACGTCATGCCATCCCACTTCTTTCCACAGGTCTTCGAGTGAATGCTGCCAGCTAAATTGCGGTGCTGCAAACAATTGTGAAGCCCTGGATAGACAGCTTTCGCAATGGCTGGCCGTATGTCTTTCAACATAAAGCTGTGACAACACATGTATGGATGGCAACCCATCTGCATGATCACATCACATCAAATTTGTGACCACCTAACTCGCCAGATCTCAATGCCCTGGATTATTACTTGTGGGACGTTGTTGAACGAAAAATTAATCTACATTCCCACAATACCTTTGGTACAGTCAAGGCCGCCATTGGCCGAGTAATGTCTAAGACTTTATTAGTCTTCCCTGCAGTGACAATAAAAAGAGTCATAGTGGAACCCTATGATTTTTAACTGAATTTTTTTTTTGTTAAAATTTCATTTGAGTGATGCATTGAGTGTTGGTTGATTTAGGCAAATCGATTGTTGTATTTTTATACATCATCAGCTTCATCTTGATTAATAATGGAATGTAGTTGTTCATTATGACTGTAAAAAAAACAAACACATTATCAAAATGATAAGTTAATAAATTAAATTTTCTACTACAATTCTAGATTCAGCTCTAAGTGTCCGATTTGTTTTGTGAAGGATAACTCAAGTGGTCCGTGTGGTAAGCACCTGCTGGTTTCAACATTCGTTTTAATGCTGGCATACTTAAAAAATTTTTAGTTGTTAGTTGAAAAGTTATTAGTGTATGAAATGTGAAAGGGTAGAGTTAAGATGACAACTGTTCCTAATAATAAACGACTACTTAATTTTTTGCTTATTAATGACCCACAAACAAAACAATGTTATCAAAATATGTTATCTAAAATAAATGCTACTGTAACAATGCAACTGACAATAGAACTAATGATTTTATTATAGAATTTTGTGCATGTCACCGTAATGTACTAGAAACGAACTTTTAAAAACAAATATTTGAATATTATTTCATTTCTTTTAGTAGTATATGTTAAAATATGTAAACAATTTTCATCTTTTACCCTACCGTTGCTAATTTCCGTGATGGGAACAAATCCTGTTGAGCCAAGTGTTTGCTGCAGACACATATGGTAACGTGTGGCTTTTCCCCCCATTCTAAGTTTTACTTCTCAACTTTTTCTTCCATGGTTAAACCACGAAAAGATCGAAAGATTTTTATTCCCCGTTAGATGGCAATTTAAATTCATGATAATTTCCAAAATAAATAAATAAATAAAATATTATATATTTTTTTTAATAAAGTACTACTGTGTCAAAAAAATGCTATACAGCTGTGTCAAATGGGGACACGATGGTGGCGCTGAAAGCAGCTCATGAGCGATCTACTCATTTCGGGCGCGTTCGACATCGCGCACTAAACGTCTTTGTGCGTCCAATAAACGCACTAACGTGTTCGTCATCGCCAGTGCGCGCACTACCGGGCGTTTCATGCGCGCACTAAATGACCCTAGGTTAGGAGTAGAGTCGTTTATGGTCGTTTAGTGCGTTGCAAGATGGCGCTGCCCTAGAGCTTGAAATGTAGCGATAGATAGTTCGGAATTTTAGTTACAGTTAAAGAGCCAACAGGTATAAAAGTAATTGAATTCTGCATATCGTTTAAACTGACATTGAAATCTACCTGTGTAACGATCGATTTCGGCGTGTTATATGAATGCAGATGTTATGATGAGTTTATTTTCAGCAGTACGCATACTATTCATGGTAGCACGGGTGAGGTGAACATCCCACTTTCGTGCTCTTTCCTGTTTTTCATGACGCACACAAAATGCACTACACTTTTTTCACCGCTCGTACGGAGTGATGTCATTAGATGCGTTTAGTGTGCACATGTCGAACACGCCCTTCATATCGTTGATTGAAACGGAGCAGCATGCTCAGGCCTTGTTAATCTCGAAGGCCTCGATCTTACTCAGCCTGTTCAATCGACAGTTTCCAAGTTTCACCGCAGTAAAGCAGGAGGGCGCTTTTAAGTAGGGTGAAATAGAGTGCCTTTATAACCTTATAGTGCCTGGTTATAAAGGCACTCTAGTTTTCCCTCACTAAAAGCGCCCTCACGTGAGAAGTCGTTGAACTAGGCGGTCTTAAGATTTCAATGGAAATCGTGTCGATTGAACAGGCTGTGTCCTACTTAACTCAGTTCAAGCAAATCCCACAAGGGCGGCGCCACTTAAACTGAAAGTAGCGAATATATAAATACGGCAACGCATTTTTTGTCATACACTTTTACCTGTGTTAACGTGGACGAATACGCAAGAAACGTGTATGGTTGGAAAGGTCCTGTGCTGTAGATGTGCACAATATATTTTGTTTGCGTATTTGTTCACGTTAACACAGGTATAAAAGCGTTTCAATAAGGTAGCATTAAGGAACAGATTGTGCGCCATAGACTCCGTACGCAAACGAGAGGCCGTCACAAACCACCAGGCAGCAGGCGTATATGTAATGTATTAGAGTCACTGTATAAGAATGTGACTCTTATACAGTAACTCTATAATGTATGTGCTATTGAGCTTATGCTTCAAGTCCAGGCCGTGTTTTTTTTTTGTTTTTTTTGTTTTTTTTTTAAACTATTTTTCTTTATTTAATTAGTAATTTAATTATTAATATAGGAGGTATGGCGTGAAAAAATCCTCCAAATATACATTTTCAGTTTAATTTTAATTTAATTTAATAATTTAATCCAAAAGTAGAAATTAAGAATACACCGCAAGTCCACAAAATTAATTTATTTATATGCATGATATATGTATGCACATTTCAGTAGCTACGCTACCTTCTTCAGTAGGTCTACTTTTAGTATTATTACTTTCTACTTTTAGTAACCTTCCACAGTTGGTTATTAAAATTTTGTTCACGTTTAATTTAATCCAATTTAGGACAATTTTATCCTACAAAAACTGCGCAACTCTGCCATTTGGCGCGCTTATAATTACATCTGGACGGAGCCTATATTTGTCAATACATGTAGCACTGCCTTTTTTATTATTTTTTTAATACAAAATTTTTTTTAATATCAAATATCAAATAAATTCAAATCATTTGTTGATGTTTATTTGAAAGCATTTTAATTGCTGATGTTCATTTGAAAAACATTACTTGCGCATCATTTTTGAAATTGTGAGAGAATCGTATTCGTTTCGAATTGCTTTGTTAAAAATTTGCTGCTTTCAATTTGGTAAGTTCATTTTTTTTTGTTCTCTATTCAGATGACATTCAGTCCAAATGTAATTTCAAATGAAGTTTTTTATTATTTAATAGGTAACTTAAATGCCTCGAGGAAGAACATTGACAGGACGGGAAGAGAGACGCAGAGATAGGGAGGGACAGTTCAATGCTTCCAACTTGAAGTAGTAATTTTGGATATTTATTAAGTGTTGTTTATTTTTCATTATTCAAAGTTTATTAATAAGCAAGATTAAAGCTACAACAATAACACGTATAATTTCCCCCCCTCAGAAATATGATCGAATTTCGATCACTGGGGGATCCTAATTATTTTAAATGTAAATGATGGTTTTAAATTAATTTGATAAACTAAATGCCGCTTTTCTCTGTGGTTAAGTTCCATTGTAAATAGGGAAGGGGTAGGGTGTTTTTTAATATTACATTTATTTTTTTATGTTTCTCTTTTCATTGTTGGGGTTTTTCTCAATTTTGTAAATAAATTGATTGTAAAAAAATATCATTAATCTAAAACATAAGATTATTACAGACATTTCAATATGTGGCCCATCTCTGTATCATCATATTTTTTTTTAAAGAAACCTTTGTATCTCCATGAATAAACATGCTATTCTCATACAAATGAACACAGCTAAGTAAAAGAAGCCTCATAATCATATGATACAGCTACAACGCATTTCAAGCATTATATTTTACAGGGTGATCCCAAACATTTTTTTTATTCAATTTGTTGCTGGTCCCCCTATTTCCCTTCGGGACAAAACCTTCGCTAAAATGCTCATTACACCCCTGAAGTTTCAGGAGAATTCGTCAAGTATTTTTCTAGATATTTGACAAAACGTCTAAAATCAAAGCTGTTCATATTAGTTTGTCCAACCCCCTGTACATAGACATAATACACTGATCAAATAAGCAAGATCCGCCAACGATGATGTAGAGGCGACATCGATAACCAGGAGCTAAGTAGAAATTTGGATGCAGTACACCGAATGAAGAAACTGAAGAAGGGCTTGGCGAGGTAGAACCTTTCTTATTTTTAAGACGAAGTACTGCGACTCTCGACTTCGGCAGGTTGGGCTTTATAATTAACGAAACATTAAACCAACAAACTACAATGATTTCACCCACTAGCAACTATGCAATTCACTTACTGCAAAGTAGACTCAGTGATACTATACAATGATAATTCATCATCATCGCCCGTTGAAGTCACCCAATGTAGGATGACTAGTTTTGTCGTCTTGGTCCTTTTTACGGATGACGGTATCTGCACCCCTTCCATCCAACACTGCTATCTGGCTTGTGACCATAGTGGTTAAGGACTTTTAACAAGGTGACAACAGCAGCCGGGACCAACAGCTTTACGTGCCCTCCGAAGATCGTATGTCACTATTTATTCAGTGTTTATCAATAAGCAATTTAAAACTACAGAGGACTTCAATAAGCAACGCCTCCCATATAATGTAGCAAATAAGCTTGCAAACTAAAAAGAAATACTCCGATTAACTTTGAAGTGTTATATTGGCAATATTGTAGTTCAGAAAACAACTTCACTAACTCAGGAAATTACTTTGAACGTGCAGGACAGCACAAGTAATATTCCGAGAAAAACTAAGATTAGTGAAAGCGTATATTCTGAAATGGTTACAGACATAAGTGCAGTCAATCTCTCTCAGTCGATAGCATGAAACCATTCCAATCTCCGTTGATTCGTGCATCGGCATCCTGCGGTCTTGTGGAGGAGAACGGTCAGAATTACTAGCAAAATTACAAGAAGCATAAAATACCGTAAGAACTTATAGTGGCAAACCGAAGAAGCGCTACTCTCATAATAAAAAATGAGTGTGCTTAAGACCACACGACCGAAGTGAAAACTTTAATGGCGACTGTAATCGATTCTAAGTAATGTATAGGTGAATGATATAAATATTATTATGGCTGTTATTACTTGGACTAATCAGGAGCAATCCATAAATTAATATTATATTGTATAAAACCATTTATTTTCATTCGTTTTCTCATTAGATGTTTACTTATTCAGGGTGTTTTTGAAAAGGATGTCGTGAGATATCTAGCGATTTCTGATCCTTAAAATAAACACAAGTTTCCTCATACGTTTTGTCGAAATTGCATTTCTTAACTGAGTAAACAGCTCGTGAAGTTTGGTTAAACTCCGCCCATAACGAAAACAAAAGCGAATGGATGACGTTAGTAAATCATACAGTTCGTTGAACACTCACTAGTATGAATGTGCGTCTTACCGCAAAAAGCAATCCAGCCAACAAGAAAGGTAAACTGGTTTAAGGAGACTTTAATACAGTATCTCTCGATCATTTATCCACTTGTACGTCTTCCCTAATTTGTTGACAAGTTCATGTCTGAGGTCTAGTAAATACGAATCTTTCAGTAGGCTGTGAGAACGGTCGAGTTTAGTGGACAGGTATTTCGCAGAAACCTATTAATGGAACACGTGGTAGTGTTTAGTTTTTTTTCATGTGCTTTTATTTACGTTATGGGTAGAGTTTAACCAAATTTCACGAGCTGTGTCACCCCGGCGTCACTCGCGCCAAATTTTATAACAGCACTACCCGCGCTGCGGTGTTTACACCGCACTTTTTAAAAGTGGTTTTATTTGATAAAAAAGTACTCAGTGAGATAAAATAACATAAAATGACATATTCGTAGCTTTTTTTTAATTTTTACATTCTAATTTGTTAAGTTTAACATTTTTTAATTTTTAATTTTATATTTAATTTTTAATTCTAACATTTTTAAAAATTTTTTAGTATCACAAATTATATAAATTAATTTAAATTATAATAACCATATTTTGAAAAGAAAATGTAGATATTACAAACTATAAACAAATGATCTACACAAGTTCCTCATGTTCCACCATGCAAGGATTGCAATGAATTTCCCGAGCACTATGATTTCTGCACACATTCCTTTTGCATTTTCCGCAAGTGACGTTTTTTTTGTATTTTTGTGTGCGCCACATAAGTAACAAATCCCTGAACGAATTGGTGTTTGTCTTTCTTCATTCTGTTTGTATTGTGACAAAAAGAGTGTGACATCTTTTGGTAGAAACACGTAATCGACTCAACTTTGCAATTTTTGAGAACGTGCAATTTATGATCACTTATACAAATTAGAAGAAATTAATAAAATTAAAGATTAAAAACAAATAAAGTGATTTTAAAAAAATCATGTTTATGTCAAAAATTTACTTACATGACTGCTCGCATACCGGTGTTTGCACTGCAGAGTGAGACCAAGCGTGGAAAAAACAGCTTTACTCTTCACTTTTGATAAAATGAATGTGATAAATACAGGCGCTAGCTGTTGCCAACAAGTTGTACTTGGAATACATGGAAGTCATCACAAAGTAGCGCCACTGTATGATGAGCTATATAAAAAAAATCAAAAAGTGCGTTGTAGACACCGCTCGCGCGAGTGACGCCGGGTTAAGGAAAGCAATTTCGACAGAACGAAAGAGGAAACTTGTCTAAAACAAAATAAGTATTTATGTGGATCGTACTAATGAACAGATTAAAAGCACAACACTCTTTAACCACAACTAAAAAAGGCGTTAAACAAGAAATAAAACAAAAAGAATGAAAAAAAAATGAAAAAAACAATACAACCTGTAAACGTCTTTCGAAAGCTTTGCTTTCATCTTTAGCAGACAAGGAGAACCTCAAGAGATTCTTGAGAGAACTGACTTGTTTATTGAATTAGCAAGGTATTTAGAGTGAGAAATTTGTGTTTATTTTAAGGTGCAAAACATCGCTAGGTGTCCCACAACATCCTTTTCAAAAGCATCCAGTAGATCACTTCTAGATTACATACAATATATTTGCATAGAAAAGCCCAATGATACTGCAATGAAACCATTAATGATACGATTCCAACACGTGCTACTAACCAATTCCCACTATCATTAATTACTCGTTATAATCACTCATGACATGTTGTTACGAGTTGTTTGATACATTACATGCCATATCTTAGCATTGAAAGTTACAACAGTAACACAGGGTGCCATATGCTACTGAACTAATTCCCACTATCACTATTTATTCGTTATATTCAGTCATGAGACGTTGTTACGAGCTGTTTGATATATGGCATGCCATATCTATGCATTAAAAGTAACAATAGTAACATAGGGTGCCATATGGTATCATAAGGGCACGTGCTACTAAACCAATTCCAGTATCATTATTTACTCGTTATATTCAGTCATGACACGTTGTTACGAGCTGTTTGACATATTACATGCCATATCTACGGCAGTAAAAGTAACAACAGTAACAGGGTGCCATGTGGTATCATTAGGGCACGTGCTACTAACCAATTCCCACTATCATTATTGACTCGTTATATTCAGTCATGACACGTTGTTACGAGC
>JAHWFO010057280.1:24052521-24076018 GCA_023313115.1 Rhysida immarginata
GAGCTGTTTGATATATTACATGCCATATCTACGCATTAAAAGTAACATCAGTAACATAGTGTGTCATATGGTATCGTTAGGGCATGTGCTACTAAACAATTCCCACTATAATTAGTGACTCGTTATATTCAGTCATGACACCGTTGTTATGAGCTGTTTGATATATTACATGCCATATCTTACCATTGAAAGTTACAACAGTACCACAGGATACCATTAGGGCACGTGCTACTAAACAATTCCCAGTATCATTATTTACGCGTTAAATTCATTTATGAGATCCTTGCACGTAGACGTGTCACTAGATGAATATCTGCTATCACTAGTTACTCTTATATATTCTTTCATGACACGTCGTGACGAATTGTTTGATATACTACCTGAAATATCTGGTTATAGGAAATTTTTAATGGTGTATCATAATTGCACCATTACAGCAGGTGCCATTAGAGCGCGTACCTATTCATGGTATCTCACGTTCGATCTTGTTCGTGCTCTGTCCCATATTAATCGATTGATGAAAACAGATTGTGGTAAAGTTATTCGTTTTCAAGTTATCTTAATAATTAATAAACTTCCTACGAGTTTTCCCGAAGTTTAGTTTTTCCTAGTAAAATAAAGAAATCCGAGTTTTCCCGGAAAACGTTTCACTTCCGAGCGTGACGGATCAGACACTTTCACTCTCCAGCAAAATTTTGTATGCGGTGCGCCTATAGAAGTTTTCACTTCAAAAATTTCTAACGTGCCTAGGAGACTTTAAATGAAGACGAGGAGGGAACCAACGGATGCAGGAATTCTATTTCAACAGTCTTTTTAACATCGACTGAGTGGTACTGATGAATTCTTGACAGGCACAAACGTCGTCTTTTACCAGGAAACATTTAGAATTATTTGATTTAGATTTCTGCTGATTAGAATAACAGACAGCTTGTTCAGAAACTAAATTAATAAGAGAATCATGCCAAGAGTAGCCCGAGAGACCCCGTTTTATGCCCCCTTCTCTCGTGTTGCTCATTTGCATATCACGTGCGAACGAAACTTTAGAACGTTTGAATTTTTCCGCCTTGGAGCTCCCATGAGCTCCTCGGGGGCGAAAGCTTTCGCTTTCGAACTCTCACCAGTTGGCAATAAGAACTTGCTTACTAGGACTTTTATCTAGCATCAAAGTGAGTGGGAGTGTTGAGAGAGGGCATTCTGATGCAGAACATGCATCTTTTAATTTTTTTAGCTTATAAGATTTCCCGTTTCGGTTTTCTAATTTACCTTTCATGCATTGAAGGGTGTTATCTCTCTCGTTGTAATTCATGTCCGTATTGTTTAGTATTTTCCAAATTTATATTATGGCCACACCAATAAAAACTAACAGTGCAAATGTTGTGTTAATTAAAACTTATGGAAGTGGCTTTCTCTTCATATTTATAAAAGTTATATGTTAAAATTTCCTATATAAGTGCATAGTTTCAACAATGTTCTCTTTGATTCCCCTCCCCGAAAATGATTTTTGGAGTTGGGCCCCCTCCTGAAATTTGGGTTAAGTTGTACACGAGCGGCCAAAAAGTTAGAGACATCCCTTATTTGAAAGTAAACCAGTCCGAAAGTGATGTAGAGTGACGTAACAACGCAGAGCTGTTTATATAAGGAACGCTCAGCTTCGACGACGGAGTTATCACGGAAGCTAATGTCAAAATGGGTAAGACGAAAGATTGAAGTGAGTTTGAAAGCGGGATGATCGTCGGTGCAAGAAGAGCTGGTGCCAGCATCTCTGAATCGACGACTCTTTTAGGAATTTTTCGCCCAACAGTATCTCGGGTGTTCAGAGAGTGGCAGTTGAGGAAAAAAACTTCAAGCGATAAGGACTATTCTGGTCGAAAAAGACTAGTGAACCAGATAGGTGAAAGGCAAGTAGCACGCACAGCCCGCAGGAGCAGAAAGGCAACAGTACGACATATTACAGCTGAATTCAATGCAGGTGCATCACAAAGCATATCCCGACGCACAACAAGACGGACTTTGCAAATGATGGGTTTTAGCAGCAGGAGACCATCAAGAGTGCCTTTGGTATCACAGAACAATAGGAAAAGGCGCCTGTTGTGGGCCCAGGAACGACGTAATTGGTCACTTGAGGAGTGGGAAAAAAATAACCTGGTCCGATGAATCTCGTTTCTGCTCCACCATGCAGATGGCAGGATCAGATTACGGTGTGGGAAATGTTTTCCTGGAGTACACTGGATCCTTGATATCTGTGGACACAACTCTGAACAGCATCAACTTACCTCAACATCATTGCCGATCATGCGCACTCGTCTATGGCTATGATGTTCCCTTCTGGAGATGGTCACTTTCAGCAGGACAATGTACTTTACCACCGTGCTCGATCGGTCATAAATTGGTTTGAAGAACATCAATCAGAGTTTAGTCTGCTTCCATGGCCAGCCTCAGTTCCCTGACCTCAATTCTATTGAGCATTTGTGAGACGAAGCCGAAAGATCACTTTCACTTCAAAGCTTAAAAGCGCTACCATCTAATCGGACCCAACTTAGAGCTGCCAGTATGTCAGCATGGGGCAACTTTCCTCAGCAGTGGTATCAGCATCTTTTGAGTCTATGCCAAGAAGAATATCGGTTGTGATCAAAGCTAAAGGAGGCCCAACTCATTATTAGAGGGTGTCTCTAATTTTTTGGCCACTCAGTGTATATATTGAAAATTAGCTTCGCTTCTAGAGACTGTTTCTTATTTGCAATAGCTTCTGCTGATAACAATAGTCACACAAATTGATGTGATGGAATGGTATATTCGCACAGGCAACATAAAATGAAAATTTCTTTCACAATCGTATGTTCAATTTCGCTATCTCAAATTTCGATTAATTTTTATTACAGATTTAATTCTGAGTTCTATTACTTCGTTGGATATGAGCAAATTTTTAATAATTATTTTATAAAAATAAACACCTCAATATCTCCTAAATGGTTCTACAGATCCCATCAAAAATTATTCATCTCAATATAAGGAGCCTGTGAATTTGATCGCCTTCTGTCCGCTGGTAAGAATATTACGACTATGGAGCAATTAACCTGAGGCGAAACTGGACGAAATTTTTCGTACTTCCGTTTTTTAGCGATAACTGGTGTACGGCATATAAATCACCAGTACGAAACTAAAATTATGTGTAGCTACCCTATTTTAGCTTGAGGGGCTGACCTCATTTTAAAATTGTAACTGCCATGATCGTATCGAACACATCGTGCATCTGAAATTCATAACTACTTTGAAAACGATATTTAGACATTGTCTAACCCATTTTGACAATGTCTGAAAGAAAACAAGGAGGATCCCAGTGTATTGCAAAGCACTGCAGAAATAATTCAAAGAAAATCCTGAGCTTTCTTTTTCCGAGTTCCTAATGACGAGTTAAGGTAAATATTCGTTGTAGAAAATGAGCAAACGAAACTATTATGACATTCTTACTTAACGTAATATATTTTATCTACATGTATAAAACATATATTTTAACATATCCATATTTCCTTTACAGAAGTAAGGAATGATTAATTTTACTCGAAGATTTGATCTCGTTCAGTCTGTTCGTGTATTAAAAGTTTTGGATTTTTGAAATTTTGACTTCGGATTCTTATAGATCACCAAAAAGTAAAATATGAATGTCTCTAAGACCCACCCTCTATCTCTTTGTCTTCATCGGTAAAATTGGGTCCAAAACTTTAAAAGTTCCGCACTTTGAGTGCCTCTATCTCCTAAACGGTTGGATCAGTTGAAAAAACAGCGAGAGTAAAACATTTCCCAAATGTTGTGTACAATCTGAAGATACCATTAAAAATAGGGGTTCCTATTTAAGATTTCAAACTTGCCCTCTCCCCCACCTTCAGGGGATGGGGTTGGGGGGGGGGTTGAAGTTTGGTATTGGCTAGCAGTTTTAAAAATATTAAACACGCATTTTATTTTTTTGTGTGTGATGCGTATTTTTCGAGTTATTTTGATTTGTCAGGTTAAATAGGACACCCTGTAGGCCATATGCATTTTGTATAGTAATATTTCAGTAATGTTCAAATGACTTTTGTAATATATTTTTTATATTTTAATAAAATTAAATTTGTAATGAACTTTGTAATATTATTTTTATTTATATAAAACTTTTTATTAAAAACACCTAATATGTAACTTCATTAAGATGAATACCGGTATATTATTTTTATGGAAAAAATTATAAGCTTGTTAAAAACATTAACATTAGAAAATATATCAGCTAGTGGCTTCTGTTCATCCAGCAATGAATTATGGGAAATCTTTAGTTCGTAATTTATATGCCGCCCGCTTTGCGGCGCTGATTATCAATACGAAAAAAATAGTATAGGGTTAATTGTTATATGTTAGAGTTTTGCCTCCAGGTTAATTGCTCCATGATTACGACCATTTCTTTATTATTAGAAAAGAGTTAATATCTCTTAAAAGGCTTAATGTAATGCCAAGGCACAGTTTAAGGACCCTTGTAGGTGCATGACATTATCAGTTGGTTTCCGTTTCGGAGTTGTTACCAATATATATACACATATTTTTTTTATTTTATTTTTTTATTTTACAAAATTTACAAAATCTACCAAAATTGAATGAGCAGGTTTGCTCGTGAGATTTTGGTTTAAATTCTAAATCACATTCAATATAATATAAATATAAAATAAATAATCAGACTTTTAAAAATCGGTATATTTTAAAATACAAACAGACAGATTATAAATATAAAAATAAAATAAATACAAATAAAAAATTTCAGCAATAAAATCAAGTCTAAAACAGTATTCAAAATTCAAAAGATGGTATAAAATATAAATTTAAAAATTCAATATAATATATACAAATTAAAATCTAGCACCATTTATATAACTTTGTTTAATGTTATATTTTTTATTAATATTTAATTTAAGATACAAAAAGTAAGTTCTTTAAAAATTCCCCAAAAGTGTTTAAATCAGCGAAAAAAAAAATATCGCTGTATGTTTTCTTCAAAAAACCATTTTTTTAACTTTGTATTTTGCAACATATACATTGTAGACGGATTTTTTCCCGTATCTTTTTGAATCATAAGTTTTTAAGTCTATTTCAGCGAAAAAAAAAAATTGACACAAAAACAGGCCACCATCTTTAGTGGTGATCGATTAAAAAGGTTTCTGTCTCTATAATAACTATCACTAAGTTGACATCTTTTTGTATTCGAGATAGACAAATGGAATTTTCTCAGCGGGATATTTCGTCAACAAACTTAGTTTTCGAAATAAAAATAGATTCATAGTCCCACGTATTAGTCCACGTTTAAATAAATATGAGTAGGTAGATAGTTCTTTAAATCCACTATTTCACAATAAGATTTCTAGCAGCGGGATGAGTTGCTAAAAACAAAGTAAAACAAAAGTCATTGTGAAAGAAAGTATACAGATATCATTTATTAAGCATTAATGTTATATAGGTGTATTATTTCGCCCATTCGACGACATCCTTGGCAAGTTCGAAAAAATGTATTGCAATACCGTATTAAAGTCATTATTATTATTTTGCGTAAACTTATAAGTTAGCAGTCTTTCCTTTTAATTTGTTCTGAGGATTTAAAACGAATGACCTGGCGGATAAATAAAATATTGCACAAGTTATGCAAATGTTTTCGGTGTACAATACACAGATTGCGAGAAAGGAAATATAAAGTAAGGAAATCAAAACTTGGTCAGTATTTTTATTAAATGTACGTCAAATGTAATCATGTTCAGTGCTGTGTCATTTATTAAAACCCAGTAATAAAACGATGATTAAAAAGTACGTGGATGTTTAACAAGTCATCTTCCACTAATCTTTATAAATAGATCCTGCGATAAAACCTCCCAAATTTTATTTATTAAATCGTCGCGAGTGTGCTCACGGATGTGTTGTGAGTGTGTGTTGGCGTTGTGAAGACTCCCCGGCGTTGATTGACAGTAGTGCCACCACGATACCGTTACTGAATTATTGACAAGGGGATTCTGAAAGTTTCAGAAAACTGAACCCTGTGTGTAAAATTTAATTACAATTTAGAGCCGTTGTGCGTCGACTGCTGCAAACTGACACCTCTGCCAGGAGACACGACTGAACTACACACAAACACACACTCACTCGCACACAGAGAGAGAGAGAGAACGAGAGAACGAGAGAGAGACAACAAACAACGGCGGTGTTTTGAAGATATAGGTGACGGGCAAACTTTTGCCGAAGTTTTGGAATTGGAGTAGCATTAGTGAAAATAAATTAACAGGGTATAGAAGATTAGCTCGGCAATGGGCTCTGCCTCGGCAAAAGAGGCCTTTGATCCTGGCTTAATGGCGCCGGGTCGCTATGGCACATTGTCCTAACGAGGTGCATCACAGATACCGAGATCGGCTCGAGAGTGCTCGTTAACGGGCGCCCAATTATTGGTCGGTTTAGATTTATAGCCATCCCTAATTAATCACTAAGCCTTTGTAGTGGAGCGTGGATTAAAAGGAGATAAACCGGGGGCCAGCGATTTATTTTGAAGTCTTTAAGAGTATTAAAATATTAACAAGAGACAGAGGCGAAGGGTTTTCCATTGGATATTCGTTTTGTGATTTTATTATTCATGCCTTAATCGAGATCGGGACGAGGGAAAAGCTCCGCGCTTGGCATTTTGTTGACGTGAAAGGAGAGCAAACGGGATTTAGGAGGCCCCCTTGCGCCTCTCAACTCAATTAAAATGAATGGAATATATTACAAAAGCCCGCTCTCTTAAGTCTGATTGGCAGAGAAAACTATAAAGCCTGCTTCATCATCAAAACTAATCGGTAAATTGGCGATGAAAAATGCTGATTACTACGATAATTAGATGGAAAAATTTTTAATCCTCTCTTTCTCTCTTCTTCTGCTCTTCAATAATAATAATAATAATAACTCCTTACAATAGTGTAAGGTGATGCAGAAAGGAGGTGTGTGCATGTCTTTTGTAAAAGAAGGGTGGAAAATAATAAAGGAGTTTCCTTTTTAGTGTTCTCTGTGGGGGTGGCATCTGGTTTCGAGTCAGGAAAAGAAGCGGCTGTGCTAAATGGCTACCTTACAAGAAAAATCCGCTTATGTTTTTAATGTCGAAATGAATCGAGCAAAAGAACCATATGGCTTTCATTTGATTTTCATTATCAGAAACTCGTCTGAAAACACAATTAAACCGTCACCAGTTGTAATATCGATCAAATTTTAAGCCTATGCAATAACGGGTCTCGCGCAAGGACAGCTTTATCTAATTGTTTCAAACTGGTTTACTAATGTAAATAACGCAACGAGTCATTTCGGATGATAATTAAATGTGAGTTTCAATTACATTCAGATTACTTTCTCTTTATTAGTTGCACCATACGACTACATCGGATGAACATTTTCAAGACGAAATTGAGAGAGATGGGCGGGGAGGGACAACACAGGAGACCAAATCCCCCTCCCCCCTTGCTGCTCCGTGTCACCAAAAGGAGAAAAAGAAAAAGGAAAGATAAATCATTTACTGAAGAAAGTTTTCTTAATATCTTTCCGAAAAGATTGCTTTTACCTTCTTGACACGAGATCGTTTAAGTTTTTCCAATTTAACAGTGAATCGATTCTGATTTAATTCTTCAACTTTTTCGATATATTCTTGCTACGCTTTGTACTTTAACTTTACAATTAAAGCAAAGAAGCTCGTTAATTAAAATATTAAAGCGCTTTTCATTATTTCAATAACAGCGATAGTAAGTATGCAGCATAATCCCCATCTGGTGCATTACACTCTCATTTATGACCGAATTGAAACATTAAAGCGAAGCATTGTCGCCTGCGCGCTAATAGCTCCCAAATATTGTCAATTTCACTAAAATGCTCATACAAATCCTATCTTACAATATAAAATACAAATTGGCAACTTTGTTTCAAAAATATCTATGGAGGGGGAGTCATGCGATCTGTCAGTTCCTGTGGAGCCGGAGTAAAGTTATTAATAAATTTTCGGTTTTTCCCATCTTCTTATGTGACGTATATAGTCAGTGTGTTTTAGTTTCATAAGCAACTACGTATTTTTGATAATATAAAATTTGGTGATTTCTTTATTTTAGCATTACTTCTACACTATGTGAGCAAAAGTTTAGGGACCCCCCCTCATGGAATGTGCCAAATGTCGCATGACAATGACATGTAAATTATGTAAATAGCATCACACACCTTCAGACACATACCTTATTTCCGCGTCAATAACCCGCGGGGTATACAGTTTTACATCTCGAACAGGGGTAGGGGTGCGGGGATTTAGGTCGGCGCAGCTTTTAATTTTTTTAATTTTTACAATGACTGTGGTTTCTGAACTTTCCCGACCACTTTAGCCGCCATTATAGAATATACTAAGCAAACTTGGCACCAGAGGAAGTCCAAGAGACTAGTAATTAAAGCACTGTAATAGAGTAGAGCTCTATTACAATGCTCTACTAGTAATCCAGAGCTTTACAGGGAAGATTATTGCATTTAATTAAAAAAATTGAACTGTACATTGTTTATACCGTATAATTAAAGTAACGTGATATACGCTAATTTCGTTTGAAATTTATCAGGATAGAATGTAACTTCGTCAGATCGAAGCAGTTTTGAAGTTGCCATCTTTTTGAGAAGTTACTTTATTGTGAGTTTAGTTCACAGGAAATACAAGGGTGCGGGGCTTATAATTTTTTTTTAACATAAAAACGAAATTTTCACGGGTTATTCAGGAGTGCGGGTTTTTCTCGTACGCGGGTTATTGACGCGAAAATACGGTATCTGTTTCGTATTGTTGAGATATGGGTCTTTCAAAAGAGCTCAGCGTCTTCCAACTTGGAGCCATCATAAGATGCCGCTTGTGCAACAACCCATTCCGTGAGATTTCCACCATTCTAAAACACCCCATATAACTATAAGGCAATGTGATTGCAACAGTGCAATACGGACTGGCAGATCCAAAAAATTGACAGATAGAGATCGTCGAGAGCTTGTACGTGTGACCCAGAGCAATCGCAGTTTTTCTGCTGAAATAATTGCTACAGAGTTCAGAAATTCTGCTTCCTGTGTTGATAGCACAATCACCATTCCTCTGGAACGCCATTTCCTGGGGTCGGGCTGCTGCTTCACTGACAACAATTCCAGGTGGCGTTTGGAGTGGTGTAAAGCTCGCAGAAACAGGAGTGTGGGACAATGGAAACGTGTCCTATGGACTGATGAATCACGGTACACACTCTGGCAATCAGATGAACAAAGTTGGGTTTGACGGATGCACGGGGAACGTTTTCTATCTATCTGCGTGTGGTGCCCACTGTGAAGTTTTGAGTAGATGGCATCATGGCATGGGGCTCTTTTTCATGGTTCGGATTGGGCCAGCTTGTTTCTGTTAAAGGAACGATGAATTCTGTTGCTTATCTTGGACAACTGTGCACTGCCAACTTGTGGGAACAGGTCGGGGATGAACCTTTTTTGTATCAACATGACAATGCCTTGCCATAAAGCAAAACCTGTACACGACTGTTTCAAGACTTGAAGAAATGGACTGGCCTGCTCGGAGCACCGATCTCAATTCCACTGAACACCGGTGGGATGAATTGGAACATCGTCTACAAGCTAGTCCACGCCGTCTTTATCCGTGGCTGAACTAACCAGTGCTCTGAGGCAGGAATGGAGGGAAATTCCAGCTTCTTAGTACCAAAAACTGGTGTAAATTCTTCCTCGGAGGGTGGAGGCTGTCATTAGAGCGAAAGGGGGTGCCATCGCTTACTAATTCCTTTATCTGAAGCCTGCGAGGCAGAAATGCTGGTGTCCCTAAAGTTTTGATCACGTAGTGTACGGAGGGTTGATTCAGATAAAATGAGACGACTTTGCAGTTCTGTTACGAGGGTGTAATACCATGGCGCCACCATCGGTTGTGTTCGATGTGAGAACCACGTTGTTGGACTATCGCCCGGCACCGTAATTTCCACTGAAGTAGGCTGAGTTTGAGGGACTCCACGGGAAGTTCGTTCCACACCTGCTGACACACTTTCCATAGCCCATCAACGGTTCTTGGTCGGTGACTTCCGAACCGTCGTTTCAGGAGACCAAAACCACAGAAATCCATCGGTGATGCGTCAGGAGATTTTACAGGCACATGAGAGAAGGGAATAACTCGTATGCCCGTCTCCTGTTCCATCTTCCTGTAGTAAGCCACAGATGACTTGACAGTGTGGCTTGATGCCTTGTCCATGTGGATCCAAACTTTTGATTGCTCACCAGGGTACATACGTGGGATATCCTGCCGATATATGTGGTCCATTACGTTACTCTAGAAGTAAGCTGCACTAATTTTACAGTTTCCAGGAACTCGACGAATCGTGAGCAGTCCACGTGAGCAATATCCGGCAAACACCATGAAGCCCTTTGAAAACTTTTCCTTGCACCTTCGGACAAAATCGGACCTGGCCTTGCCCCCTCTTTCGCGATAGTAAATTGCCCTGGGTTTGTTGGTGTCATCGAGATACACCCAAGCTTCATCCAAGGAGACAAGCCATTTCCATCGGTCACCTGCAAGATGGTTTTCATACAGTTTTCTGGCGTTGGTGGTTCGTTCCTGCACGTGCCTGGCCGACAGTCTGTGACCGCGCGCTTTATGACGTCGCTCCAGCCCAAGATTGTCATGAATTATTCTGGAGACTGTTGCCTGTGAAATACCTTTCCTTTGGGCTAGACTTCTCTGTGTGGGGGGATTTTCTTTCAGCACTTCAGACCGGATTTCTCGCACCACCTGAGCTGGGCTTGTTGGCTGGGGCTTGTTTCTGGTCTGCTTCTCTGCGCGTCCACGTTCATTACATGGTCGCAATTTGTTCTTTTTGATTATTAGACCCACAGTAGCTTTGGATACCACAAAACCATTTCGTTTGCATAATTCCACAATGCACGAAAGACTGAAGTTAGCGTCGGAAAGGCCAAACATATACCCTTCCCAAAAAGCTGTGATTTTGGAAGCCATGTTTCAGCACGAAATATCCCAAATAATAGAAACAAGTGTATACAAAGCTAATCCCCATGAATAGTGGACGACTCATGCAAATCACATTCCGTCAAGGTCATACGCGGCGTTTAAAGTCGTCTCATTTTATCTGAATCAACCCTCCGTATATAATGAATTGTTGGATGAGTTAAATTGTTCAATTTTCATATATACACTGGCAATGAATTAGAAACATGTGTTTAATATTTTATTAGATCTCCTGTGGTCCGAATTACAGCATGTATGGAGGTTGGCATAGAATCAATGGGGCGTTGAAGCACTTGTAAATCAATGGAAGACGAAGCGTTCACCAGACAATCATAGACGGTTCTCGCAGATTTGCTGGAAGAGGATCTGGCAGTCGGATATGGCGTTCAGCATGTCCCAAACTTCTCTATGGGTGAAGAAACCCCAACCCCAAAGGTGTGTTCTAATTATTCTCGTTGGTTTGAGATCTCGGATTTAGATATAACCTCTTCAGTATTTTTGTATCTTCTCTTACCTTCTTACAAAATACCTGATTGGTATTTCCTTTGACATAAACTAAAACATAAGTTTTTACTCTTTCTTGAATAGTCCAAGTCTCGATCGGTTTTGACTTTTTATCTAAAGGCCATGTTCTGGCTCTTGTTTTTTTTTTTTCGTTTATTGAGCTTTTTCGATCTTAGAACTAATAAGAACATGTCTATTAATAACTAATTCAAAATACTGCTTTTGTAATTTAATCTTGTTAAATGTGTGAGATCTCACGATTAAATCGAAATAAAATAAACTGATGTCCAAAAATTATGGAATTTGCAGAATGAGACCCTTCCGCATATCGATGGAAGCAGGCCAGTCTCAGGTTAAAGTATCTCGGGCACTGAACAGATCAACTAGTGTCATTTCAGAACTGTAGATACGGTTCCGACAGGATGGAAACACCCGTAAACACTTTAGTCAGGGTAATCCACGGCTACCACGCCCAGATAAGGCCGCTACTTGCTCTATCTGCCTGTAGGAACAGGTGAAGCACAGCCAGGGACATGTTAGCGGCTACTGGGATTAATGTTTCCGGGCAGACGGTATACAGGAGACTCCACGCGGTTGGCCTGTATGCTCGATGACCGATGAGGTCCGTCCCGTTGACCCGGAAACACCGTAGGGAACGACTGGCCTCATGCACCGAACATATAAATGGACACAAGGACAATGGAATCAGGTCATGTTCTCGGATGCGCCCCGGTACAGCCTGAACTCTGATTCTCGGCGTGTTCACACAAGGCCCAAGAGCGTGGGATACGGTCCAGGCCTGTTAAGATCATTAACATTACCGTTATGGCGGTGGCGTTCATGATCATGTGGGCGGTCACCATGATGGGTATCCGTACACTGCTACAAGTCTTCGACAGAGGGGTCATAACTGTCCTGCGATAACATGTTTGTCTCTTCAGGGGCACGGTAGTCCAGATTTCCTTCGAAAAAAGGCCAGGGAAGAGATAATGCCTGTCCGCATCGGTCTGGCATAGTGGATGACTACCTGGAACTTGAGGACATCTGGCACATGGAATGGCCAGCAGGGTCCCCGGATCTAAACCCCATCGAGCACGCATTGCCTTGCAGGATCTGCGAACGTCATTGGTCCAGGAATGGGATGCCATCCCCAACCATTGTTGGATATATTGGTTTTGAGAATCCCAGCACGTTGTACTGCGTGTTTCTGTACGGGGGGACCTACTACATGACGCCAATAGTTTACAAAACTAGAGAGTGATCACTACAAGTTTTGGTTTCAGAGATCTCATGCACTTCTTATATCGTTCCGTCCGCAGCGGTGCTGCCACCTTTGTTTTTAATGATTGAATTATGTTTACATGACCTAAAGTTTGGTCTAATCGGATTTGCGGAAGGGTTCCTTTCTGCAAATCAATTAGTGTATGTGTGAGAAGAACTCGATAGACGGAAAGTAATCATCGAGCTTCTAAATTTACAGGGTAGCCAAAAATCCTTTCAAACATTACAAATTTTATTACAAAGAAATTATTACAAGTACAGCTATGTAGATGGTCGCAAGAGATAGACTAGCTTATGAAGATATTTTACAATGTCAATACATTTTTACATAGGCACACTTTAACGCCCGCAGAACTTCTAGGCGATATTCAATTTCACGCCATGTTTTTTGCTACATTTATTGTGTAACAACAGATCAGGAATAAAACCAGTAATGAAGTACCACTTATAAGGCATGTTCAAATGAAAGTGATTCAAAGGGCACTGAGACGGATTAAATGAAAGTATTAATATTTACCTTTGTTTATATGAAAGAAGAACATCTTATAGTCACTATTATAGACGCGCAGTTCCTAAAAAAAATCTCCACCTGCCACAATACAGGACCCCCACTGGGACATCAATCGGATAATACCGTCCGCAAAAAAGTCTGTTTTCTGCTGCTCTTTGAACCATGCCCGAACAGCGTCCTTAACCTCCTCATCATTGGCGAATCGTCGACCTTTCAGTGCCTTCTTTAAAGGACCAAACACATGAAAATCACATGGTGAGAGGTCCGGGCTATAAGGAGGGTGTGGCGGAACTTGCCACCGCATTTTGGTTATTGCTTCCTGCACCAGTCTCGCAACATGTAGCCTAGCATTGTCCTGGCGGAGGATCACCCCATCACTGAGCTTACCAGGACGCTTGTTTTTCACAGCTTGACGCAAGTTCTGCAGTGTCTTGGTGTACCCGATAGCATTAATACGGGTTTTGGGTTCCATAAACTCCAAAAGCAGAGGACCGTCGGAATCAAAGAAACACGTAAGCATTGTGACGTTTTCACGTGTTGAGTAATTAATGTCAGCTTAAGAAAAGACATGGTCTTTTGGACATCAGTAACTATTATGGGAATTATTATTGAGGATGTGAGTTTATGAGAATTTTTGAAATGGGAATTAGATGTTGAGTAAATTGAGAATTCTAAAAAGGGATAAAATATTTGGTCGATAGATGTGAGCTAATTGGAGGGGAGGTGTCGAGTTACATACAGTATTCACCTAATGTACATGTATACGTTTTGTAAAGTTTCTTCTTTGAATTATTTGGCATATAGCGGTATTGAATTCATATTAAGGTAGTTTCTGAGATGAGTTTTAAATAAATATTAAACTGATGAAGATAATATGATAAATGCATATTGAGTTAATGTAAAATGTGAAGTGAGAAGGAGACCGGAAACGGGTTTTCTATTTAAACGGGAACGAGAGATGATGAGGTCATGAGACTGCCAAGGAGCTGTAGAGGGGGAGGCTGCGTGCGCTCCGCTCTCGGGCGGAAGCTTTCCGACGGCGGCTGTAACTTTGAGGGGGGGGGGGGGTCCAGCGTGATTTGGGAAGGTAGCTGTGAACTTCCCAAAGTGAGTAATTGGGGTCTCATCACGAAGATGTTTATGGAGGGTCCCACTAGAATTTAGCATGGAGAGTAGAAGGACCACTGATGTGGGGTGTCAAGTGTCGTTGTTGACTTGACCAGAGACTTATTGATGGTCCCTGGACTAGGCCAGGTAGATCACGCTGGGCACCTCATTCAGCCCATTACACAAAGGGACATTAAGTAAAGCATGGAGATTGCGAGAATACACATGGGAACATTAAGTATTACATGGAGATTGTGACGATGAGGAATAACTTGAGAGCATAAATTGTCATTGTTGATGCAGTGCCTACATTCATCAGAGATTGGCGGATTCTTGGAGACAGCAGATTACCAGTGATCAACGTGGTTTGATGCATATCGTCTATCAGAAGAGAAGGTGAAGACAACTTTACACAAAGAGTCATCTATAGAACTTGATGGGGACAGTTTGAGCCAACCATTGGACTCATTCATCAATTGATCCGGTTTCTCCAAATGTGTATTTTGTGCTTCGGAAGTGTGTAGTGATTTTAAAAAGTCAGCGAAGAGTGAGAAAGTGAAAATATTATGGCCTGTTTAAATTTTGTGAATTAAGGGTCCTAGAGTGGAATACAAGCGATTACAATTTTCGGATAATGTGGTGCAACATAAAACTGTGAGTAAAGTGAAATTTTGAAATTGTCCATATACCATATTCACGAATGGATAAAGTCAGAGTACTGAGTGATAGGAATTCTGAGTGAACTATTATAGGGAAGAGCTTTAATTGATCTGTTTATTCTCAGTGAATAATAAAGAAAGCCTCCGCACTGAAACATTATATTTTGTTACTATTTCATACTTCGTCTTTTGTTAATCGTATTTCTACCAATAATAAGCCCTAAATTTGATCAACGCCACCTAAAAAACAGGGCCTGCTTACTGCTTGCTGACTGCGTCATCAAAAGAGGGCTGACAAAATAACTTTCTTTGTTTCAACAAACGAATAAAAAACACTGATTACAACAAGTATTTTTTCGTTTGTTTTAAACAACGAAGATTGGATTGTCAGCCCTGGTTTGATGACGCAGTAATCAGGCTTTGTTTTTTAGGTGGCGTTGATTTGGCCGACTTATGATGACATAACAATGTATGACGTCTCAGTGCCGAGGCTTTCTTTATAGGAGGCGTTGGCCAGGGCATGTCTTTTTCATCAGGTACGGTGCTTGCCTTAATGATTCACGTTTTAAGCGGGATAGTTATAAAAAGTAATAAATAAATCATTATTATTTCTTTTTTTTTTTTAATAAAATCCTTGGAGAGATGTAAGAAAATTTTTCTAAAACAAATAAGTAATTAATAAATACAACTGAAAAATAAAATAATAATTAACAAATAACAAAATAATAAATATATAAGTATAATCAAAATAAAACTAAAAAATCAAATAAAGAGCTGACGTTTCGGATAGAGCCTATCCTTTATCAAAGCAAAAAAGGATAATTCTCTAAAAGCAAAGAGAATATTAGAGAATTATCCTAAAGTTATGAAATTAGTACTAACGGACGGGTTTATATATAGTTTGCATGGGGAATAGTAAGGCGTTATTGGCTGACAAACAAGAGAACAAATGAGATTAATTAGACGAACTGTTGGGATAGGACAAGACGGAGGACAAATAGGAAATAATAAGGGGGCGGCGAGAAAAATGTAATAGGATGAAACATATGAAAGTGAAATATAAAAACGATTAGGAATGATAGGGTGCCTAGCAAAAAGATTACGTAAAATTATTCCTGATTATTAGTAGACAAAAAAGGGGGGCTGTCATGAAAGAATATTATTGACATTGTTCAAAAAGTATCGATTTTATGATTCCCTGACTGTACTCGGTTTAAAAAATAAAAATTCCCTGACCATTCCCGGTCGCTAGTCACCCTGTAATAAAGTCCCACATGTAAGAGCAACGGATCAAAAGTAAAAAGATATGAAAGGACATTGAAGAACATTGAAAAGAATAGATAAAAGATAAGAAGAAGAAAAGGCCCCATAGGGCTTGCGACAAATTAAGGAATAGCTGAAGTTGGAAGGGGACATGGGAAAGGTAATGAGGGAATGGTGCCTTTGCTAAGGTTAATGCCATTAGGGGTGAGGGAATTAAATTTCCAAATAAGAAAAGACTCGAATTGCTTTCTCTCTTTTTTGCTATGGAAGTTACTACGAAGAATATAAATGCTGATGGCCTGTAAAGAGTGACCAGGGGAATTAAAGTGTTTACGACAGGGGTGTCAGCATTGCTAAGAATATCAAACTTATGCCCGGCAAATCTGGAGCGTATGGTATTGCCTGTCTCTCCAACGTACTGTTTCTGGCATACTTTGCAATGTAACAGGTAAATTAAGTTGTGAGAAGTGCAGGTCAGGTTCTGGTTAATCTTGAAAGTAAAGGAGGAGGCACTGCTGGAAATGGAAGTAGCAGGGTTAAGAAAATGACAAACACCGCAACGCTTTGTATTGCAAGGAGAACATCCCTTAGTGGAAGTACGTGGTTTGGTAATAGCAGCAAATAAGAGAATACAAATAAGAGAATAGAACTTTTAGGCGTGCAGCTGCTCAAGCTTTTGCTGAAAAGGTGTAGGTACTTTTCCTCATGAGCTAATAACTGGAGAAAATTTATTTTTCATATGGTTTTTGCAATTTAGTAAATTCCTTTAGAGAAGTTATACATGTAGTATTTTTCTTTAGAGTAGTTATAAATAATGTTTATCTGAATATATTAGAAAATTCTAAAGATCTCAACTGATTGTGTGAGATGCCAATCCTTGCTACTAAAGCTGCAAGTTTTAATGAAATAACATAGAAATTCTATCAATTTATACTATCAATATAAACAACCGCATTCAGGACCTGATTCCACGCTCTCTGACTGAATACCACTCTATTGAAACGGTTAAATGTTGAGGAGATATGCTGTAAACAGAGTTCCTTAACTCTCTCAATCCATCTATGAAATATTTTTTATACATGTATAGACAGAAATAAATCAATACTCATAGACTTTCTTTGATATTTTAAAACGTTAAGGATGCAATGTCGAATTTTGCTGGGAGAACCCAATTGGACACTAAATTCCAATGCGAGCATTTAAAAGAATTCTTTTCTTTTTCCAAAGTTAATGTATACTTTATTAAGGCTTTTTCGTTCAGATTGAAATTCAGATAATGCAAAATTTCATCAAACAAACAGCCCGAGCAACGCCGGGCAATTCAGCTATCTTTATACATGTATATAAAAGAAGAAACCGACTGAGTGAGTGAGTGATCAAAACACAGCCCAAACCATAAGATCTAGAAACTTGAAATTTTGTACAGAGGTTATCTACAAATTGTAAGTGAGCACTAAGTAGGGGTTTTTCTAAATTCAACCCCCCCCGGGGGGGGGGGGGGGGTTGAAAAGTTTGTTAACGCATTAACTGGTGTTGCACTGTATACTCGACACAATAACTGGTGTTGCACTGTATTCTTAACACATTAACTGGTGTTGCACTGTATACTCGACACATTAACTGGTGTGGCACTACATAATTAACCATATTAACCTCTTTTACGGAGGGAGGTAACGAATTATTAACAACGAGCATAAATATGATTATGCACTGACAGGACATGGACAAGGCAGCGTTTATTGAGGAGGCTAAGGAATCACACGGGTCTCCCTTGAGCTCCCTAAAAACGTCCAGACGACTGGCGAAAATTTTGTCTTTTCCCATTATTATGCTTGACTACGTGGTGCTGCTGGTTGAAGACTAAGACCATGTGCTGCTGGCTTCTGGAGTCCTTATAGATTCGACCCTGTCTGTCACAGTGGTATTTATGTGGTAGAATTAATAAATAAAGCACCAATGGGAGGCCAGCGCCAGATATTGAAACTGGATTGGTTACTGTGTCCAGTAAAAGAACAATGATATGACGTCTAGTGACTGACTCAGTCTGACTGTGATTGCCATTATGACTTAACCAACCATTTACCATTGAAGTACAATCGAAATTTTCCTCTTACAAAAATTAAAAATCCCCTAAACATTTCCCCTAAATTTTCTTATCCCTAGATTCTCCCCGAAAGACTTTAAAATCCCCTAGATCTAGGGGAAATTCCCCTAATCTGGCAACACTGTGTACAACGCTTCGTCTCGTCCTTTTATACTTATGGGTTGAAATATTTACAGTAAAATCTCGTTATAACGAACTTCTCGTTATTATGAATTATTTTTTGGGTCCCTGCACAGGCCAATTGAGTACCACCGTACTCTCGCTGTCAGCTACAGACCCGTAAGTTACCTATGCTGTTAAGTGTCTGTGAACGCGTTCAACTGAAGAGGTTTAACGACTTTTGTGTTGCCACTACTGTGAAAAATGCATTTACAATTCTAATGGATAGCAAAAAATCTTCTGGAGTATCTACTCGTAGTCCAGAAATAAATGCAAAGGTAAGACTACGTAATGACATTGTGGATTGGTTAGAAAAAAATAAGCTTGGTTGGGAACCAGATAATATAAGCACTGTAGGCAGATAATTTGTGACAATGTGCCAACATTATTTAGTCATTTTGAGGGCTATAACTGCCCAGAATTAAGTAAGCATAAGAAACGTGTTTAAAATACGATGAAATTTTTGCTGCCTCAGAAAGTTTGTTCGTTCTTGCTGGAAATCCCTACATGAAAATGGAACGGTGAAAGCTGGTTTGCGAGAATGTAACTGTATTTGCCCATCGACTTCGTGCGCATGCTGATTATTTACAGGAACTAACAAGAAAATGAAGCAATACAAGTTATCCTTCGAAACATCAGAAAAAGAGGAATGGAGAGTTCTGAGAGGTAGAAACGATATACTGCCAGGAAGTCTTGCTAGATATAAGAAACTCCACGAAGCTCTTTTACGAAGCAAAGATTGGAAACCAGTGTTCGTTAATGATTTCACTCCATATGACAGGCGTCGAAGACATGATTTTTTGAAAAACATGGTTAGCCCCTGCAAATCAATCATTTACACACACTTAACAGGTGGACAAAACTTGGTATTCATGTGGCGCATACCAGAGAATTCAACGGAAGAAGGTACGATGAACAAGAATGATAATGTTAGAAAGGATCTTGTGAGAAATCTACCCTCATTTCATACTAGGGCAATGAGAAGAGAATTTCTCAACTCTACCCTCAACTCGTTTGGCAAGGTCACAAACAGCCATCCTGCTTTCTTGAGGGAAGCCTATCGTCGTTTAACTGGAGATCAATCTAGCAGTCAAAATTTCACGAGATATGAGGTCGATAAGAGAGTTAAAGAAATCCTTGAAAATGAGTGTGTCGATCTCAGAGTAAACAACTCTGGATCACCGGAACTGTATGAGGAATTCCTATAGCAGTGCAGAATATACATCAATAATTCTGTTGAAACTGCTGTCGATGAACGCAGGCATGATGTTGTTGATATAAATCGGAATGTAGTCACTCATTTAGCTACAGCGCTAAGTGTTCGAGACTTACACGAAGAAGTCGCCAAGCGTTGTCCTGAAGGTACTGCCATTTCTTCTCAGCAGTGGCTGAGAATGCAATTTTGGCCAAACAAACTCAAAATGAAGCCTTAATTTTTATAAATTTTTAATAAATTTTAGATCATTTTTATCGAGTTATCCGAAAATTTACTGAAGGTTTTTCTTTGTCTTTTAAAAAATGTTTAATTTACTGAATAAAAATTTTTCTAATCTCCCTAACCTAACCTAACCTAACCTAACCTAACCTAACTTAACCTAACCATTAAAGTGCCCCCGAAGCTCTATTTCGGCTTGTATGGGAGCAATCATTAAAACATTAATTTATATTAATAATATCAAACATTTTATTTATTTCAATTTCAATTCGATTTAAGATAATTTTACAAAATTTACAAGAATTATATTTACATCAAAAACATTTACAAAATTTAATTTAATTTACAATACCATTTCCTCTACAATACCATTATCAAATAAAGCCAAATTAATTATTCACAAGGATAAAAATTTTCAGTTCTTTCATATAATAATTTTCAAGGCCAAATTCGAACCCCAAAATCTGAAGCCCTTTCTGGGCTTGTATGAATATAAGTCCGAGTTTACATACAGTGAATGACCACTGGACCAATTTATTATATTTATTATAGAGACACCTCTTACGGAAAATGGATCGGCCTCCCAGTGACACACAAAAAATGGAACAGGCCGAAGCGGTGTAAAAAAAGGGATGCATTGGATCACAAGTTGCTACAAGCAGGACTGGAAATTTTTTAGAGAACTTTTAGCATTCCATATCAGGACCCAGACAGCAGCAATGACATCGACGAAAATGTCAAAAATGTCACTCGCACCATCCTCATGGCTTCCGATGCTAGTGCTTCTCCAGTTGATTGCAAGCGACCAGATCATCTTGAACTTCCTCCCAGCATCAGGCAGGCTATTCAGGAAAAAAATACTTACAGAAGACTGCGGCAACGAACCAGGCTCCCGCATTTCAAGACGAAGTACAACAGGCTATCGCGGAAGGTCAGCGAGCAGATCCAGGACTTACGGAATCAAAGGTGGAATGACAAGATCAAGAGTCTGTCCGTCCAGGATAATTCTCTATGGAATACTATCAGGGCCTTTAAAAGCAACAGGGCCATTGAACTCCCTCCTCTTTTTACAGAAAGCGAAGATTTTGTTAGCAGTGACCAGGACAAGGCTCAACATATCGCCTAACTCACTGAAAAGTCAATTCAATACGCCCAAGGAGGACTGTCTGATTAATATTACTCATGAAGTCAAAGACATGTGTGACAAGTTTGGCTTCTCTCAACGTGCTCTTACTCATCCTAATATCATTGACACCTCTGAAATTTTGAACATCATTAAGCACCTGAAAAATAAAAAAGCAGCCGGCATTGACACCATCACAAACAGTGATCTGAAGAATTTGCCTCTTAATGTTGTTCGCATTATCACCAGGATCATGAATGACTGGTGGCTAAACGTTCACTTCCCTAGCGCCTGGAAGGACTCAATCATCCTCACTATTCCCAAGCCGGGACTTGATCCTGCTCTTCCCATCAGCTATAGGCCCATTGGCTTATTGCCAATGCTCTCCAAAGCCTTTGAGCGAACTATTCTCAAGAGGTTTAACGACTTCTGCGAGGCAAACAACCTTATTCGTGGAGAGCAATTCGGCTTCCGCACAGCTCACTCCTGTCAGCTCCAGGTATGGAGGCTTGTTGCTGATTTGAACGGTCCTCTCAATCTTTCTATGTTTGGTGGTATCGTCTTTCTTGACGTTCAAAAGGTCTTTGATCAAGTGTGGCATGATGGACTCATTTATAAAAATGATTACTTGTGGCTTCCCTGATGACCTGATTGCCTTGATCCGCTCCTTCTTGACAAATAGGACATTCCGTGGAACGACCATGTCCAATATTCGCTTAACAAGGCGAAACAGCGCTCTCACAGTAGACAGTAAACTCCTCTTATACAAAGTGATTCGTGCCATCCTACTTCACGGTATGCCTGCTTGGGCTTCCATTTGCAAATCAAGATGGAAAGATCTCCAGACCTTCCAAAATGTTACCCTCCGGTCCATTGCTTAACTTGACAGAAGAGTTGCCAACAATCTCTCTATCTATGAAGATCTGGGGATGACCCACATTGGTTCCTATGTTCAAACACTTCTCAGGAACATGCTGCCCAAGATGGAACATCATGAAAATACTCTGATTGCTGGTATCCTGGATCACTCACTCGTTATCAGGGGTCCCCTCAGGTTTCGAAGACCCCGTCGTATCTTGGATGTCAATTTCGAGAACATTAACAAGGCCTAGTTTCCCAACTACTGGATCTACTAGATCCTAGTTTATTCGGATTCGCTATTCGTCAATCCACAATCTGATTCTCGTCCCTACCATGAAGGGACTCTTCTCTGGATGACTTAAGAGGTTCATCAGGCTTCTTTCCCACTTCAGTGTACCTCATTTGGCTTACTATTTGGGCGAGCGTGTAAAGTGAGCTAAGGCTCCTGGACCACGCGTACTACTTTTTTCACTACACTGATCGATTGTCGATTGTCGATCACAAGTTGCAATCAGCAGCAGAAGTGGACTGAATATATACTGAACTAGCAGAGGACCCGGCGTTGCCCGGGATAATTACGCTTGTAGGTAAACAGAACAACCTCAAAAAGCTAAATTAAACCTCCAAATTGGTTAAATAATAACTCAGTCACTACAATATAGAGCGAAGGGACTATCCATTCTTAGAAAAATCCGAAAGACAGGAATTTACCTCTTCACTGAAAAAATCCATTCTAGGTGATATACCGGACTTGATTTACCGAAAAAAAATTTTTTAAAGACTCACAGCGTGGGTCTAAATAATTTTTTACTCAAGTAATCTTACTTTAGATGTACACTTGATGTTGTTGCAATTTCCTTTCTTCTTTCGATGTCTTGAAGCAAAAATTGGCCATTCATCACTTTGTGTAGTCTAGCGGTCGCCGATTCTTCTATTTACTTGCTTACCAATTGCTCAGTACAACACGGAGCTAAAGGAGTGCTTCCTCTATCGTCTTTCACTCTTTCTCAATAGTCTGCTAACTCATTATCTCCAGTTACTGATCATTTTTAAAGATTTTCAATCAATTGTTAAGTACTAAGAATTCTCTTTTCTAAGAAAAGCCTGAATAACAGGAATTCTATGCATTGGATTCTATATTGCACAAACTTTGCCTTGCATTGTTGGTCATCAGACATATATTGTTGATCCTTGCATAGTGTTGGTGCATTGCGTGTTGATACCATTGTTGATACTTATTGTTGCAAAAACTTTGTCTTGCATTGTTGGTCATGAGATATTTCTCATTAATATGCCCTGTCATAACCATGAATATCGATTTTTTATCAATAATTATTATTTTTTCGAAATCTGAGGTAGACAGTGACCTTCCTCATGCTTTGAAGGTCATGTATGCGAAATTTTATCAAGATCGGAATAAAACTGTAGATTTGTATAAAAAACAAACAAACAAAC
>JAHWFO010057280.1:24079799-24126897 GCA_023313115.1 Rhysida immarginata
GGGGGGGGGGGGCGACGACGACGACGGAGTTAAATCCCGAATCCCGAAATCAGGAACTAAATTCCTGAAGACATTTGTGCTATTTTTTGTTGCCTGAACTGTCGTTAAAATTATGGATATATAATGAATATGACCGAGATTTGATTTTATATACGTTTTAAGTATTATAAATATTCTGAATCAAGTGATATTAGCCACTACTGTAAATTATTAATCATTAGGAAAACATCTTCCTCAGGTACAGTCAGGGGTCCTTTGCTTCCGGATGTTTGTTTTCAGGTACAGCGGCGTCTTCTTCATCGGCTAGTTCAAATCCGCCGGCCCTGTAAACACGTACAAGTCACACGCACGGAGCCGTGGATATATGATTTGTCTAAATTACGGAGGTGATTAAGAAAATATAAATCCATTATGCTGTTATGTATTCTGTACTCTGTTTAAATGTGCTAAATACCTCCCCCCCCCCACCAACTGGGCCATGTGGTTTATGGGAACTCCAAAACCAACCTGTGCTTCCAATTTCAAAATGACTGAAGATAAAGAGATGTTTCATACACAGGGATAATGAAGACACCTATTGCCATATATTCATGACTGAAAATGTAATTAAAAATTGCAGTATTTTTTCACTTAATGCCTTTGTATCATTCGTTCCCCTGTCTCATTTGGGCCCATCCTATCATCCCATGCTGCGGAAATTGCCTTCCAAATTTATAACAGCGTTGTAAGCTAAAGTATGTCAATGATGCTATTCGTTAAGATGTGGAGCAGTGACCATTCTCGAAGATGTTCAATGCGCTGTGCACTAGACAAACCACTCCTCAAGTTCCCTGAACATTAGATAAGCACTCGTATACTGGCATTCCACTGAATTATTGCCGTAATGTTAGAAACAGAATGCCTTGTAGCTCGCAGTAGAAATCACTGTCTCTGGAAATAGTGGGTCCAAAGGGGCCATATACAGGGTGAATACAAAAGTCTGAACCCCCCTTTTATTTTTTTAACCGAAGCTGATATGTCAATTTTGATGAATCCAATGAATAGGAAGTTGTGGGTGGCCTATCCCATGGTGCACTTTTCATCATCCCAAATATGCAAATTAGGACACATTCAAAATTTATCTCAAAAACCGTAAGAAATAGAGAAAAAAACCAATTGCAAACTTGTTCAGCATAAAAAAAACAAACAAAACAAAAACAAATCATCCAAATCGGACCAACCAATCACCCACAATCACGTGGTGAACTGTTTGTAGCTTACAAATAGTCACACTGCACAAGGAAAACTGAATGTTGATATTTCCACCATGTAAAGCATGCAAATCGAAAAATTAACATAAATTACCATACTCACATTCACTTTCATGCGGAAAAGCAAATAAAAGGCATGTTTCAGTACACAGAAGACAGAACAAATCCAGGATGGCAAGCTACACTGTTCTGGAAATGGTCAACATGATCTTCTGCTTCGGAGAGGCAAGAAGAAACCTACATGCTGCAGTTAGGTTGTATCGAGACAGATAACCTAACGAACGCCATCCATCTCGTCAAACAATGCGTCACAATTATAATAATGATTATTCAAAGATTCGAGGCTACAGGGAATGCCGTGGCCTGGTGGGCTTTCACTGAACACAACTTCTGTGAAGTTAAGCTACATCAGGCACGGCTAGTCACTGGATGGGCGACCATCAGTGATAGACAATCTTCACCCCCCACCCCCGGCTGCTGCGACCATCATACAGCAGTCGTGAATCCAGGTCCATCCAGGGACCCAACTCGTCGGCCTCTGGCCATACAGGCCCTGGATGGACGTATTGGATCCCAATTCATAAATAAATAAAAATAAAAATAAATAAATAAAAATGTTAATGCAGAACGAGGACGACCATGGGCACAAGGCGACGAGGATACAACATCTTTGCATATTTGGGATGATGAAAAGTGTACCATGGGATAGGCCACCCACAACTTCCTATTCATTGGATTCATCAAAATTGACATATCTGCTTCGGTTCAAAAAATAAAAGGGGGGTTCAGACTTTTGTATTCACCCTGTATATTAGTCCCATACTATGATGTTTTCTCAACCAAAATTCACCGTTAGAATAGCAGTCTTTCCAGTAATCACACGGCTTCTGCATAGTATTTGTGTGCGGCTGCTCACAGTTTTCAGCAAATTATGTTTATTTTTCAGTTTTTACCAAATTAATCGAAAAGTGCACAAAATACCAGTTGAATAAAGCCAATACCCAATACTCCAAACTTTCGCCGTGTACATCTTATTTTCAGCAAAAATCAAGTGTTTGAGTAGGTTGCCCCCTCCCCCTCCGCCTCCCTTGGCTACGCCCATGGTCAGATCGTCAGTAGCAGAATGTCGACTCAGGCTATTAAAATAAAACTTGGAGATGACAAATTCTAGCCTTGCTGTAGATTTATTAATACGCGCTTATGTCGTTGTCAAAAATTCCGTTATTTGTCAATAGATGGCGGCAGGAGTTTCACCGGTTGCGTTGAGTCGATTCCATGGTTGTTGTCGTTTTCTACGTTCAATTGAACTGCTCACGTGCTCTTGATTCTTTCTTGCTCTTCACGGAACTTGGGAAAAGGTCCCGGCATCGTTAACCGGGATGAATTCCACTAATGAGCATCGAGGAGGGTAAGTTGGCCAACTCGTCTGCCTGTCTCTCTGTACTAGCCATTATTCGTCTAATGGAAGTGAGAGGGGGCGGACGGAACACTTCACCACAACCCATCTCATCCGGAGTTATCTTCCATTGATGGTTTATTAATATAATAGAAATATGTTGTTAATTAGTTGTTTTCTTTTTTACTCATATTTATGTATCTGATCCTTTGTTTTTTTCAACATGTCCGTGTTGTCCCTTTTGGATAGCTTAAATTTTAGTTATAACGAAGCTCTTCGTTTATCATTAAAATATTAAATTTTAAACTTAAAGACATTCAACTTGGTGACGTGAACGAGAAGCGCTAATTTTTTTTTTTTTGCTAAATTAGGCGATTCTACGCAGCCACAATAGCGACAGTTCTACTGAAAATTCAGGTATCAACAGATTTCGAACCTGTCAAATGATGACTTTTACCCATTTAAAAATCATGAATTTTTCATTAGAATGTTTATTGCGTTTGAGCGCCTGAATTTTTGGCGCTACGTTTTGTTGAAGAGATCTCAAACGCTTTCGATGAGATTGTCGATCTGCTCGCCATAGACGACAATGCTGCTAAACCATAAAGTGGACGTAAAACATTCAGACGCCACTAATTTTAATCGTAAGAATATATAAATCACACCGATTGCTCATTGTTGTCCGCGTTCATGCATTTTTCTGAAATCTCTTGAAATAAACTGCAAGAATCTTCTAAAGTCATCTTCTTGAGCTAAAGAATAAAAGCTGGCGACTGGCAGGCGCATGTACTAAATATACAGAGTGGTGATAAATTATTGATACCTTAAGAAACATTATAAAAGGTATCTCTATGTGGTTTGCAATAATGAAAACAGAAATGTCAGAACTTTTATACCAATCATAGTAATGTCACCACGAATTAGCCCACATCGAATTAGCTCCTCTTGTGCCCGCAAAATATCTAGGCGGAACTTCATCTCTCTCCAAGTGTTATTGAACATCTCCTAGGTGATGGATGATATGGCTTGGACGATTCACTAGCGCAGTTCAGGCAAATCGTTTATTATTTTGCTGAACATCTTATCCTTAACCTACAGGAAAAAAATCGAGGGAGTTATTATGTCAGGTGAACGTGGCGGCCAAGATATCGGGCCATCACGTTCTATCCATCTGTTTGGGAAATGGTGATAGACAGTTGGAAAAACACGCTTGGCTAACGTTCCTCCATGATTGGTAATGCGTAATTTTCCAGCATGTCCAGGTAATTTGTGCTCTTCATGTTTTTTCGGTGAAAAAGAACAGTCCTATCACCTCCTTTTGCGATAGAGCGTACCACACGTTCGCTTTTTTTGCTGTTCCGCTTATGTTCGATTGTAACATTGGATTTTCCGTTCCCCAAATCCTGCAATTGTATCTATTAACTTTTCCAGACACACATAAAGTTGCCTCCTCACAAAAACAATCTTGGAAAGGAAAATATCAGCGTCGAGCATGTTTTCAAATCAATTAATAGATTGGTATTGATATGTTATGTAATAAAATATTATTTAGCTAAATATATCCCGAGGTTTTTTTTCAGAAAAATGATACAAAAAAAGTGATCTCGGGTTAAATTCGCGTGCGAAGGAAAAAAAAAAATTTACTTTTTGACCGGCGCCATTTTGCTTTTTTAACGAACGATCTCACTTTCGTTCGCGAATCAATTTCGTATTTCAGAAAAGCATTATTTTTTGCATTTTCGTATCAAATGCTATAAAAAAGAATTTTACGATACCTTAGGAGGTGAAACTATAGAAGTAGATGGCAAAATGTCTATTTATTTTTTTTTGTGTTGTCACCTCGATTCCTGGTAGAAAATGTCGATGTGTTTGTCCTATGCCCGCTGGCGAAAGTACTCATTGTTGACACAAAATATAACTATCTAATTAATCAGATCTAAATAAATAGCGACTAGAAAGTGATTCACCTTGATCTGGTGGCAAATACATGAATAGTAGTAATCTTTAGCATATAATGCACATATTAGACAAGATAAAAGTTAAAAAAAAATTGTCAATGTGTCTTGTTTACAATAACTTGGGTGCGCACAAAAACCTGGATGCGCATTATATGTGGTAATTTTTTTCTAAAAGCCTCTAAAAGACTAGATGCGATTATACTTGACTGCGGATTATATATCGGAAATTACGGTATTCGGTAAAGATTTTTCTATCGAAAAATGGAAGGAAAAATTCTGCGACCTGGGTTCGAACCAGGAACCTCGGCTGTCATGACCGACGCCTCTACCAGTTGGGCTATCGCAGACACCCGGACAGCCATGCTGTCTCAAGGTGTCTTAAAGACAACCAAGTTGTCATGGTTGGAAGCCCAATGATTATGGTATTCATTGAAAAAAACTCATGTGGATTTAAATCTTCATGACATAGAAAAAATAGAGGTCGGTTTAAATTTGAGAATATTCTTTATCCATGAAAATGACCAAAAAAAAAGAAAAAGGGAGTCAGTTAAATTCGACGTCGGGATCTATTCGGGTAAATACGGTATTATACAGGGTGTCCAAAAAGTTTGGTAACATGGCAGATATCTCAAAGCTGCCTGGTAGGCGAGATCTGATGAGTGTAGTTTATAGATAATAGGGGGGTGGGGAATTCATTGCCGCACTCAAATTTGACTTTGGCCCCTAAATTTATAGTCATCCATTTGCTAACTCGAAAACTATTAAAGATATAGAAAATTTCCAATTGCTACCCTATAGAGCAACACCACATCATTCTAAAAACAATTTTTAATCACACCCTTCCCCATGTTACTTTTTGGACACCCTGCATAATTTGTTAAAATCTAGAAGCGATTATACATGACTGCGGGTTATATACCGAAAATTACGGTATTCATTGAAAAAAATCATGTGAATTTAAATTTTCATAACACTGATAAAATAGAGATCGGTTTAAATTGGAGAATATTCTTTTTCCATGAAAATGACCAAAAAAAAAAAATAGGGGGGGGGGATCGGTTAAATTCGACGTCGGGATCTATTCGGGTAAATACGGTATTATATAATTTGTTCAAGTTTTTCGGCAAATTCACTGTGTTTCATATTATCATTGTACTTTGCAAGAAATAAGCAAATACTGTGGAATGGAATAACAAAAAATAATCCTCTTTGTGAAGTACTGTCTGCACGCCACGAGAAGACCGCTTAGTTGCGTAATGTTCTCGTATGGTGTCGCTGTAGTTGCAGATGAATCTATTCAGTGTTGGGAGTCGAACCATGTTTCATCGATGTAAACAATAGGACGGTTTTCTTTTCTTATTTTTTCATATTTCTGAGGTATCTACCTCTCCATGCAAACATTTCATTTGTTTGGAAACACGGGCAGAACTCATTTTTGCGCTACTTGATTTTAGCGCTTTTCCTCCCTTCATAACTATAGACGTGATCTGCAACTACAGCGACACCATACGAGCACATTAAGCAACTTAGCGGTCTTCACGTCGCGTGTGGACAGTAAAGGTTTTTTAATTTCACTTTAGCTATTTCAAGAATCAATGACATTTCTATTTCTATTTTTAACATTCCTCTTCTAATACTCATGAGTACTAGATAATTTTGCTCATTATCGAACACAGTATTGGGCATCGAGTACTTGAAGTTGGTCGATACTGGAGTTTCGAGTACTAGGCAGTGTCGGCGCAATACTATTGTGAAGATTTTATAAAGATACGAATCGGTGCATTTTCATTTTCAAGAATTTAGAAGCGACTTGTCATCGCATTTTCAGTTTCAAAAAAAATATATAGCATTTTTTTGAGCATTCATTTTTGAAACGGATTTTTTTTTAAATCTCTAAATCTTGCCAAGTATTTTCTGATTATTTGTGTGATTCGACTGTCGAATTTCTGTGCAAGAAACAAATAAAACTCTGTAAAACAACAAAACTCATTATCTTAATTCAATCCTAAGTTCATATTAAACATTTGAAGAAATGATACTATAGCTCAGGGGGCATAATTTGAAACTGCCTTTTTCACTACTTTGAATATTCATTGGCTATCATAAGAGAAAAAAAGAAGTTAGTATTGGTTAAGTATTACACGGAAATTTTTGTTTGTTTTTATTAGAAGCGCATATACTGAATATTTAACAGTGACTAAAAGTTTGCGTTCCTTCCAAACGAAGGATTCGATTGTAATTTTTTTCATTAATAACTATTTACATAAATCTCATTATCAATATTCCTTTGCCATCAAATAAATATTGCTGAGGTTTCAAAATTAATAGTTAAGCTATCTCATGAATCATTAAAAGTTTACGCTTAACCCGTTCTTTATTCTGAATGAATTTCGATCCAGAATCTGCATAACATCACAGCCTTGTGTTGAATTCATTTTCTATTCGATTGGAGATGTTTATTTATTTATTTATTTATTTATTTATTTTTTATTTAGACAATTTATCTAATCAATATAATTTAGAATTGATCATAGGCTTTCTTATCTTCACTCATTTTTTATCTACAAAATTATTTATCTTCTCTCTATAAGTAATAAGCAACAAAGTATTTTTGCCGGCAATTTATTGCACTGAAACGACTTTATAAATGATGAGGCTCTGAAAAACTTAAAAACCGAGTTATTACGGCGGACGACCCGTCTCAAACAGGTTTTCGCTAATGAAACGTGAAATCGCTCCTAATTATACGGAGTTCTAGAAAATGACAAGTTAATGGTAATCTTTTAAGAAACGCCTATCACTTGAAAAGGCCTAAAAAACTGTATAGAGACTCGACGGGCAAGGAGGTGGGGGAGGGGAAGGGTAGTAAAGGCATCAACTATAATAAATAAAGCGCTCTGACTGATGTTAGATACACATACGCACACACAGACATCAAAAAGAAAAAAAAGGAGAAAATGAAAAGAAAGGAGACTGAGGGAGGAAAAAAAAAAGAGAGATCGACTAAACACAGTGCAACAAGCATTGTATGTCAATTGGTGTCGCCTTTAATTAAAGAGCTTTTTGAAGAGGTTTTCGTCACGATAAGCCCAGAGGCCTTTCACTGGGAAGTTATTAGGCTTTCGACTCCAGTTGTCATGTGACAACCTTATTAGGGCGAAAAATCCCTCGTCTTCTTTTCATTATTATCACCATAACTCTCTCACGCGCTCTGTCTTTTCATTTCTCTTCTTTTGCAATTGCATGAGAGGCTTCAAAAGATTTTTTTTTTCCTCTTCTTTTAATTCCAGTTTGGATCTCAGGGAAATGAAATTATTACAGTTGATCCTATTAAATGAAAAAGAATTTTTTTCCCCCTACAAAGTCCATCGTTATTTAGAAAGGAAAAAAAAAAAAATTAAATGTCTTTTTTCAGCTTCTCCAGATCGGTTTATTTGTAACGACTTTAAAATGTTTGTGAGACGATCTGAAAAGCCGCTAAACTGGCTGTTTCACTTAGCCCTCGGGTTCGAATCCCGCTTGGACACCTAAGTGAGAGGGAAAAAGCGAAAAAATTAGAATTAAGCAATTGAATAAGTTCTTTCTAAATAAATTTCTTTCGAATACTTTATCGGAAATTACCAATTAAGCAATAGCACATGATTCTTCCTGAATGCTGTTCTTCCTTTAAACATTTCGTCGGGTCTTTAACGTTCCTCGTAAATGCCAACAATAACTTATAAAAGAAAGAGTCTGTTCATTGAAATTTTAAATTAAATAGATATTGAAATTAAGAAGAATAACTGTTTTTAAGTTGCAAAAATCGCAACAGCTAAATGCTTAAATTTCATTAACCTTTCGTTTTGGTACATTTTATTATAAATTTTAAGTTATATTAAATTCATATGAAGCAGTACATAGATTACATTAAATTATTATTAGTCCGTTGTTTTTCAGCAAAAGTTTGTCAACTTTTAATTCTACATCGGATTATGCAAAAAAAAAAAAATTGACAGTTTTCTGGATGGGCTGCCGCATCCACCACTATGGTTGGATCTGGCTGATTTTCGAACTCGACCGAGAGATAATCCCCAGCTGTCGATTAGTGAAAACAGAACCGAAGAATTCGTTATCCTTTCAAAGACATCATGGCCGCCGACGGATGGACAGACTCGACCGTTGGCATTAAAGCTTTCATTACTTAATAATGAAAAGTACGTAAGTTCATCATTGATTCTTAAATTTACATTTACATTCAAGCTAAATTTGAAAAGTCCGTGCCATCCTGTGGGTGCAGCTCATTTTTTTCTTGCATGTATGGCATTCGCTTTATAGCGTCTAATTACGCGAGATCTGAAAAAATGCGATTATAAATGGCAAATCTATTCTTATTATATACGTACTTCTCGCCTCCATTTTAACAAGTTAAGTCTAATTAAACTAACCACCGAGCAAGTGAAAACCAACCAAGAGATGCGGAAAGCAGTATGTTGAAATAAACGGAAGTAGTTATTCCTGAAAATATTGTCAAACCATAGTACTGCTTTTCAGTAGTGGCTGGATCCATCCACTGTTTCTTCTCTCTCGGGAAGTAAAATAAAGAACAAGCGTTCATTTTTCATCAAATGTCTTTGTCGACGGGCATATAGTCCATTATGCAAGTCAGCTAGGAAAGCTTACTTCAACTTTCAGAAACTTCTTAGAGAAGTGAATGGGTAGTCAAGCGGCAATAGCTAGTACCCGGGCGGGTTAAAATTTTTCAATTACCGTCCTAGCTTGCTTACTCGCTGTCACTATCTTCTGCATATTTATATTAATAAAAGTCAATGTGTCTGTGTTTGTTTGCTTGTCTGTCTATTCGTGATGATCTCTACAATCAGGAACCGACGGGCGTCAAACCTTGCAAGATTTTTTAAAATAGTCCTGGAAAGGTTTTTAACTACTTTTTATTGTTAGTATTTTCAGATTGTGTAAACCATAGTTAATCAACAAATTATGGAACACCTTCTTGACACGAGGAATTTGAACAAATTAGTAGAAGTACCTTGAAGATGAAGTTGCGGCAAGATTTCCAATCGAATTTCTTAATTCTCAAGAATTTTCTGGATTGCCTCAACATTCTATTGAACACAAAGTTGCCTCGCCTATCATTCTGTTGCTCACTACTAATACACCAAAGCTTTGTAATGAAACTGGAATTACACTATACAACCAATTTATTAGAGACTAATAGCGTGTTGCGCCTCCTTTTGAGGATGAATTTTTCATTTTATTTACTCAGAAAATTATTTTATATATTCTACATTTATATTTTGACACTTGTTGAAAAGTAGTTTTATTTACGCCTATGTATGAGTGTCCTTCATGTATATTAAGATTTAGGCCGATTAGCTCTTATACTTCTAGTTGCATGGAAAATTTGTGAGGTTAAAATTATCATATTTATACAGAGTGTTGTTAAATTTCATCCCAAAATGATAGGGATGATGGAATATGCGATTCTAGGCAAAAAAAGTTCATATGAACGTGGGTCCGAATTTGAATGATAACCGAGATATGAACAGAAATAAAAATGCCGCCACTAAGATCAACAAGTTAATAACTCATTTTCTACAATATCTAGGATGATGAAACTTGGAAGAATAATAGGGTACATAAAACTGTGTTTACCGTTAAAATTTGAACGAATTCCAACGAGTGGTTTCCGAGTTATGCACTCAACATCGTAACACGTGCTCACATGTGAGTACTAACCACCACGTGTTATGATGTTGACTACGTAACTCGGAAACTACTCGTTGGAATTTTCGATCAAATTTTAACGGTAGACACAATTTTATGTCCATGCAAAACGTAATAAATTAGTATTTCCACACTAGAAAACGGCGGCTATAAGAAACAGAATTAAATGGCAGGGGTAAAGTTGTTGTTTGGAAGCGGTGGCATACAGTATATTAGATGTCCCAAGTTGGTTTAATATATCAAGTTGGTTTGGTTTGGTTTGGTTTGTTTGGTATTAACGTCCTTTTCAACTGCTATGGTCATTTCAGGACGGCGTTATAGGGGCCGCAAATTTTGCCTCGCAAGGGTTCTTTAACGTGCAGCCGGCAAACGACTACACGGGACCAACGGCTTTACTTCCCTTCCGAAGGAAGTGCGTGATCTCAGGATTTCCCCCTGAAAAATCCTCGTCGTCCTCGGCCGGGATCGAACCCGCGTCCTCGAGCATCAGAGGCGACCACGCAACCGCTGAGCCACCGAGGCCGATAATAATATATCAAGTAGTAAAGGTGAAACATGGAGGAGGATCTTTGATGATGTTGGAGTTTCTTCAGTAGGAGTGGGGTGGGTCCACTTGTACGTATTTTTGGTACCATTGATAAGAACATGTACAGAGATATTGTGCGTATTCTTCAGAACAGCATGTACACGACATGGAAAATATCGTTTACCCGAAGGTTGGATTTTCCTTATTAAGCTAGAGAAACAAGGCAACGCTCCTAAGCTAACATCCAAACTTACTAAATAATATATCTGGCTTCAAAACGGGTTCGAATTATTGACTGGCCATCTCAATTACCCGACCTCAACCCCATCGAACATTTGTGGGAGGTTGTTTTGCGTTGCCGCAAAGAAAAAAGGCATAAAACTTTGATGAAAAATTTTAGATGTTTCAGGAAGAATGGTTTAAGATTCTGTTGACAAAGTTAGTCGATTCTATGCCAGGGAAATGTGGAGCTGTGATTAAAAATAATGCATATCCCATCAAATTTGAAATGATTTTTGATTTTTTTTTTATTTTCGACACATTAAATAAGCATTAAAATCTAAACTGCGCAAAACGCCATTGTATTTTTTACAGGAAGATGCTAGAAAATATATCGGTACTTTTCATTTAACACCTCTTAAACAAATACGCAAGTCTTATTGTCCGATTTAAAATTCAAGCCAAAAACAAATAATTATACCTTAGCTTCTGAGCGCTACTGTACGCGGGCGAGTTTGAAAACACATTGAGCCCTTGTTTTTTAACGCTTATTTTTATTACTAAATTTAATATTGGTTTCAACCCTTTAACGCCACTTATTTTTTGATACATAGATTATTAATAATAATTAAATGAAAGCACCCAAGTTTAATTTTTACATTATACATTGAATTATTACAGTTTATTAAAATTGCAGCCGCTCATATGAATTTTTATAGGATTCCGTCGGGAATGAAAGACTGTAATTATTCCACCGCCTACTCTCAGATGAATGGTTTCTACCCCCTTCAACCCTTCCCTCTACCATTTTTTTTTTGGTAGAGGGAGGGGATAGATGAGTCTGAAGGGGGGAAGAGGCTTCCCCCTATGCCATTTGGCTAATCAAGTGTGCTCCTGACACATGACTAATGTCATCACAAGTTGGAGCCGCGAAAATGTCAACCGACTTGCGATTTTGTTGCATTGGCGCCAACGAGCGTCCGCAATCGCCGCAAAAGCCTCGACTTATCGTCCCCCTCATATCCACCCACCCATCCGCGCACCCTCCCCTTTGACCTTTCCTCCCTTCGCCTTTTCTAACGACGACGGAACGGAAACTCTTATAATTGGCTGGACCCGGCTTTCATTCTCTATCTCTTGCATGTTTTTTGATATTTTTTTAATTAAAAAAATGCGTTAACATTCAGTGTAGATTTTTTTTTAATGTCAAGTGATGTTGTATTGATATTGGACGTTAAATCTTGTGTGACTTTTATAATGTAATGCCAATCGTTATTTTGCAGAGTTTCCTTTAAGAGATTCTGAAAGAGTTTTTTCCCTCTAAAACAGAAAGAATTGTAACAATTAGCAATAGATGGTTGCCGAAAACGATTGGATTGTTTATATGAACTAGAGACTGTATAAATGATTTAGAGACACGAATGAATGCATTTTAAATGGAATTCATTCATAACTAGATAAACAATTAAGGAAATAAGTTAAACAAATTTTATGTACAATTAAATTAATAGTTTGTATGTAAGTATTGTTTATCGCAGTACATACTCCTTCCCTGAAAATATTTTTAGTTATGTGGTTTATAATAACGACCCTACAGATTTTTATCTCCCCTCCCTCATCTCCTGTCCTTATAAGCTATCGTTAAAGGTCCCACAACACAAGGGGGATGATATATATATATATAGACTAACCAAAAAGCACAAAATTGAATTAAATTGGCAAAAAGCCGGTGGAAGTGCAACCTGTATGATTTTTATAACCACTTTAAAAAAATCTGATCTGATTTAAAACGGGTAAGTTATGAATGGAGTTAAAATATACAGGAAACAAAATGGTGCTTGAGGTATATAGGGGTTTGAGAAAGTAAATAAAATCTTTCCAACGTTCCAAAAAGGAGCTTTAGCTGCGACAAAGCGATCGTCACGTGCGCGTGCCCATGTCAACGATGCTTAAAAGATAAACAGATAATAAGAGTGTATTCATTATCGACTCACCACTACGAATCGATTGTTATATCTTTTATATACAGGGTCTGGACACATTAATATGACCACCACTCCTCGAACATGTTGGAACGTCCCATGGTATGCAGATGGAAAATCATTGCATATCATTAAAAGCTGATGTGTAGTAGCATCCGTTAACACAGCAATTGTCGCCGTCATGGGCAGAGCAAGTGACCTGTCGGACCTCCAAAAGGGGATGATCATTGGCTATCGGGGCCAAGGGGGGCAGCATTTCAGAAACGGGCACCTTTGTGAACTGCTCTAGGGCTGCCGTTGTGAAGGTGTACCGCGACTGGACGAACCAGACAGTTTCGAGCAACCGAAGAGGTAACTGTGGGGCCCCACGGGCCATCGATTCTAGAGGCGAGCGTCGGTTACGACGCCTGGCCAAGACCAATCGGCGTGCCACTGTTGAGCAACTGACACAGCAAATGAACAATGGGGGCACTAAGCGTGTCAACACCAAGACAGTGCAACGATCCCTCTTGAGGTTGGGGCTCCGGAGCAGGCGTAGGTAACAGCACCCATGTTGACGCCTGTGCATCGCCGAAAACGCCTTCAATTCGCAATGGACTATCGCCATTGGACCTCGGACGAGTGGCAAAGGGTTGCTTTCTCTGACGATTCGCGATTTCTGGTGAACAGAGTAGACGGACGATGGAGAATTCGCCGGGAAGCATCTGAGAACAGGCATCCCGACACCATCGTTGGCAGACGACAGGCTGGTGGGGGGAGGTGTGACTGTTTGGGGGATGTTTTCGTGGTATGGTCTGAGTTCAATGATACTGCTGGAGGGTACACTGAATGCTGTTCGTTACCTGACGTTCGTCGCAGACCAGATACATTCCTTCAGGGTGATGGCACCTTTCAACAGGACAATGCTCCCTGCCGTACTGCCAAAATTGTCCACGACTGGTTCGAGGAGCATGAGGATGAATTCAAGCTACTCCCATGACCGCCATACTCCCCGGACCTCACCCCATTGAACATTTGTGGGACCATCTCGATCGCCATGTCCGCAAGCTGGATCCTCCACCACGCACGGTGATGGAATTACGGGATGCACTGATCACCGAATGGTCCCAGATACCTGCAACCACCTTCCTTAGCTGTGAAGCAGAAATACAATTATTAATGTATTACTAGCAAGCCAACTAAAATCAGAAAATGATTTAATGAATACCAATAGCCCTTAATGACTACGCATAGACCTATTCAATTTTCAAGTGATAAAGCAAGATTTCCAAGTAATAAAACAACATCAGAAAGTATAGGCGAACGGGCAGAAAAACAGGTAACAGGAAAATACAATGTTATTCATGCTTGAGCGCACAAGAAAACTGCCCCTTCAGGTCCTGCACATGCCCCATGTTCGATTTGTAGGTCCAGGTTGCGAGTTAGTCCCTGATTGTTATTTGCATCAGATGAACAACCAAAACCAATGACCAATATTGCTTTTACATTGACAGTTTTACACATTGTTCTGTTGAGAATTTTTATACAACACTAGAAGCGAACCCACCCGATTGTACAACCTCTGACAATTAAGTTCGGTGAATGAGTTCACACAACAAAATGCAAAACAGATAATGAGCCACATTTACTTTATTGTCCTTCGAAATAATCAACCGGGAAGGCAATACACTTTTGGGATCGGGTGTATAAGCCCTGGAAGCTCCTTAGGGATGGCTTTAAGTTCACGTGTCACATTTGCTTGAATGTCTGGAATGTCTGCAAATCTGTGTCCCTTTAAGGCCCGTTTCAGGCTTGGGAACAAGAAAAAGTCTGCCGGTGCCAAGTCTGGTGAATAAGGTGGATGAGCTATGGATACGACCCCTTTGTTGACCAGAAACTGTTGCACGATTACGGCAGTGTTCCTCTTTGATCCATTATCCACAGTTACGTGCGCACGCTACACCTTCAACTGAAGAAACGAGCATCTGCTAAACCATTGCACGCACAAACGCGACCTGTCTGAACTTGCTTAAACAATGACTGGGCTTGTATTCACATGCATTGTTATCGCGTAAAGCTCGCACAGATTAGGGTGTGACATCATTCACCGAACTTAATTGTCAGAGGTTGTATAATCGGGAAAGAACCCATTGTTAGATAACCCATTGTTAGATTTTTTCTTTGTTGTGACATACTCCACCGTTGCTGATTTTATATATATGATTATTATTAAATTTTAATTTCAAGCACGGTCTAGAATACAATGGTCCGAAACCTCCATTGTTGATCAACCATTCACGAGTTTTGAGGACGGAAGCAGACATCAAAGATTAATGAAGCAATTGAACAATTGAGCGTCGACAAAGTGATCGTCGCGTGCTCACGTCAACAATACTTAAAAGATAAACAGAAAGTAACAATGTATTCATTCTTGGTGAATCGATTTTTTTTAACATGCCATCATCTTGGTATTCTTACGGTCACTGTTTTAGCACGCGAATTCGACTTGAACGGGTCCACGAAAAATCCTGAGAAGTTGATACAGCCGAGCATTGTCATACACTACCGGAAAAAAAGCAACACCTAGAAGGAATAGGTCGATTTATTTGAAATTTTGCATACATGTAGCATTGTTGGCATACAAGAAGTAATTCAAATTTCAAGACAGTACGTCCAGAAGATACAGGATGGCTCCCATGCCCTTCTTGGAGCACATTAGTAGGTCGTATAACTACCCTATATGAAGCTTGAATGCAGGCCTCGGCTCTTGCATGCATACGGTCATAAAGATGCTGAATGTCGTCTTGGGGTAGGTTATTCCAAGCCTCCTGAACATGCTGGCGCAATTGTGGAATTTTTGCAGCGACGATGAGCAGAACATTACGCCCCACAATGTCCCACGCACGCTAATTTAACAACAAGTCTGAAGATCGTGCCAGGGAAATAGTGCCACATCTGCAATTTACGGGCTCTGTGTGTGGACGGGCGATATCCTGCTGGAAAAACATGTTACGCTCCTGTTACAAGAAGGGCAGAAGAACAAGAGGGGCATAGGAGCCACCCTGTACAACGTTCTTCTGAACGCATTGCCATTTAAACTATGAATCATTTCTTTTATGCCACCAATGCTACAAGTGTGCAAAATTTCAAATAAATCGACCCATTCCTTCTAGGCGGTGCATATTTTTTGGCCGGCAGTATATTTTCGAAAACAGAATTTGAAAAGGTTAACTCGTTTTCAGGTTATCGTGCAAACGGCGAACGGCCAGCCGAATCTACGTACAGATTCTTATAAGTAGCATTTTGCTAAATGAAATTGATAAATAGAGCCATGCCATCGTAAGTATTTATAGGTAATAGGCATGGGAGGACTGGCAGCCTGAATCATACCGGGCAGGTAACGGGAAAAATCGGCGAAAGCGGCCCTCATGGCGGCCCAAAGTAAAGCCACCAACCAGGCCATCCGTCCGGTCCACCAGTGTCCCGGTGGTTCAATCTACCACTGGTAATAGGGCCGTTGCAAATTTCTTTGAGCGGCTCAGAACTTCGTATTTCCTGGAATAGTGAACATCTACACATATATTCCGGCGTTGCCTGAATTAATTCCTCAAATCGTCGCCAGAGTTATTACTTTCACTATTTAGCGGTTTCTATTCCTGGTATGATAGTTTCTCAGTAAGTATCGTTAAAGAATGGGTTGAAATTAATCTTAATTAAAAATTCTTGCTTGCTCTAATTTTATATGCCCACTCCGCTTCTTAAGATCCAATTTAACTATATCAAGCTCAACTACGTCTTTGCATAGCTGAACCCTTCGATACATACAGTATTTGAGATTCGCGTAGTAACATCTTCAGAAACCCAGTTGAACTGCTTTTGGATTTTCTGTTTTAAATCTTTCAACGTGTGCGGGTTATTGGTGTACACCCTCCCTTTGAGATACCGCCCCACAGAAAATAGTCGAGGAGACTGAGGTAGCAACAATCTTTCGAATTCATCCTGTCTTCAAGCACAGATTGCACCTGTTCCATGAAGATGTCGGCAATCTGTGTGATGCACATTCTGAATGTTAGCTGTTTAAAACTAATAATGTTTGTTTCTCTTCTTTATGGTGTCTTTTTATCGAGTACAAACGGTAGACAATGCACTGCAAATAGCTTATTGCTATGCGTATTTCTTGATCAGAGTTATTCATATTTGTTCGGGTAAAGGGATTTTATGATTGTGTAACTTTACCGAAAGTGTATAAGAGAAGACCATTACACATTCATGTGTATTATGAGGTTTACATTATTTTGAATTTAGAGTTGAAAGAAAATTGTTATTCAACTATAGACAAGTAAATACCATATTATTAAAAAATAAAGCTTTAATAATTCTATAAGAAATTAAAACTCTTATGAATATTCATTGTATTAATTACAAGTTTCTACTTGGTCAAAAAAAATTAAGATTATGCATTGCATATTTATGCCCTTTAATTTTGTATGTTCTTTTATTACTGTTGAGGGGTGGAGAGTTCAAAATTTGTGATGAATTTTTAATAAAGAGGAAAGAGGGAATCTAAAAGCTTTAACAACAATGACGTCAATTAGGGATGTTCTCATAGTGAGGCATTCCATTATACAAGAAAACTTTGATACCAGCAAAGGAATAATCTAAAATGAAGAAGCATGTTTCTTTTATATGATTAAATTAAATTATTTGCAGTATCATCTTAAGATATATAAATGCGAGGCGCTGATTCGAAGCTTTCTTCTAATTATTCGAAAATGAGTTTTGGTTAAACGAGTAAAAGTGAAAGTAAACTGAAGCGAAAGGGTCTGGAACTTTCCAAACTCTATAAAACAAACAGATTATGCCGTTATTAGCAATCTTTTCGAGGAATTAAATATTTCATTAATATTTTATATTTCGAAGCAAGGCAATTGCTTTTGCCATAATAAAGTTTGCGTCTTAATATCGTCGTTGGTCGCTGAAGACAAATTTTAATTGTAATTACGCCTTATGTATGATTTTAATTAATTTCCTGTTTATTCTCAGGAAACTTAAGAAATCTTGCCAGCAATCCGCTTTAATTTCCAAGGAATGAACGGGATTACTACGATGACCGGAATAAAATTAACGAGAGTCTTGGAAGCAATTAAAATAACGAGCAATTATAATAAAGGTGGCTGCAAGGAGCGCCGGGGAGGCCATGAGAAAATGATGGCAACGGGGGCGGTATTAACGGCGGGTATTAGAGAGGAGGACTTGCATCGATCATAAAAATAGAACGGTATCCGACTCGAGTGTCGTTTTCCACAATTTTGAGACGGGTTTTAAACCCAGGCTCTTCGAAATTAGAAGTCAACTGCTCGAGATTCTTAATTGAAGGTACGCAGATTACAGCAGGCAAACGAAGCTCGGCGGTGATTCTCAAAGGCGACGAAGAATGGCAAATGTAGCAGACGATTGCCTATTAGATATTAGGCAGTGGCGAAGTTAAGCCCTACTGAACTGGAAAGTGGATATGTTAATTCAAATTTAATTTTAGTCTGCATATACACGACTCTTGTGTTTTTCCTAAGAGTTATTGTAATACTAACCTAGCTTTGAAAACATTTTCGAATGCAGCTCTTAATATACACGATCCCCGTTATACTTCCGTCTTGTTTTCTTAGAATTCTCATCTTCCTTAGACAGCTAAATAATTTTAATTCATCATGGCTAGCTGTGTAAGGATTAACATTAGCCAGCATTTTAGGAAAACAATTTATAGGAAAACCTTTTCGATATTTTGCGATCTCTGTCAACAAATCGCAGCAATTTAAGCTTAACTGTAAAAATCATATAAATAATTAAATATATACTGGAGATGACCTCCAAACAGATATAATAATTTTTTTATCAAAAAATGGAAGGAAACATTCTGCGACCTAGATTGTAAAAATCATATTTTTCTATAAGTTTATATCGGTGCTGCCCCCTCCTATTTTTTTTTTTTTATGAATCAGTTGTACGAGTTGGATGTAGTAATAGTCTGAATGTCTCTAGTATCAAATGTAGTTGAAATCTTCATAAGAAGGTTAGCTTACTATACTCTGTCCAACGAAAAGACGAACTGTACGTTTCCAATTTACAAGTTTTTCAATGCCTTCTAGTGACAATTTGTATAACCGCAAGATGGGTACGGTCAAGCCATAGCCCCCTATATTTATTATCTAGGTGGATATGGTCAAGACCTACTGCTAATATTTCATGTGGATAATATGAAGAACGACAATACTTAAGTTGAAAAAAATAGAAATGGGTCGATGGAGTTGTTTGTATCTGGATGCAGTAAGTTCAGGGGTAAAACAAAATTTTTCTTCCCCTTTAACCTGGAATAGATTTATAAAGAAAAATTTTTTTATCAGAAAGCAATGGATTATTAAAACAAAACGGGATGTAGAAAATGATTTCGATATTAACAATATCCATATACACCTGCAGAGTATCCACAATAAACATTAGATGGAAGAAGATGAAACACACAAAATAATGACACAGCCTCAGGAGCACCTGAAATTTACCTGCAGGAGTCAATATCTGCAGGTGTTCTTGAACCAGATCTTGAATTGATTTTTTATTATTTTTATTTTATTTTTTTTTTTATTTCTTTCTCCGTTTTATTTCCGTAAGCCGATAGATTTTAATTTTAGTTAACGGATATAAACATCAACTCTATCCTGTTTTCATATTGAAAATACAAGGGTCATTCATAAATAACCGGAAAAGTATTATAAAAAATCCAAAATACGACCATGATAGTTACATGTTTGTTACTTTGTCGAGGCATGCTTAACCTATTCATAGCTGGGGCTGGTAAGCCCACCTCGCACCTAGAATGCTGGGAAATAGCACCACAAGATGGCGGCATCCTTATAGGAGTGCTCCAAGCTGGAGCAGCAAAGTGTCGCGGATGTTTGTTGAGTGAAGCCGTACTTTTGCTCAATGACACTGCGAAACCACAAATTGCTAGTGTCGAGAACCTACTGACTGAGTGCTTAAACCACCCTCCATATTCATTCAGTGCATCGTTCAGTGGACCAAGGTGTGGAAATCTCAAGGTGCGAGCTCGGGTGAATATGGAGGGTGGTTTAAGCACTCAAACAGTAGGTTCTCGATGATGGACAATCTGACACTAGCAGTTTGTAGTCTCGCATTGTCATGGAGCTTGGAGCACTCCTGTAAGGGTGCCGCCATCTTGTGGTACTATTTGCCAGCATTCTATGTGCGAGGTGGGCTTACCAGCCCCAGCTATAAATAGCTTAAGCATGATTCCACAAAGTAACAAACATATAACTGTCACGGTCGTATTTTAGTTTTTTTTATAGTACTTTTCCGATTATATATTTAATGAGCCTTGCATCATGTGTAGACCCTCCATCGTGAAAACTTGAGCCGCTTGAGCTGATTTAGCAAAGAGCCGTCCCCAACAGTGCATTACAAATTTTGACACCAGAATGCGTACGCACATTTCGCATGCGCAGCAAATTAAAGTCGAAATCGTCAGTTAAATTTCCAATTTCAAATGTTAGACATTGTTAAATTTGATGAAAATAAGAAAGAAAATTTCTATTATAAAATTATAAAAGTTCTATTATAAAATTTGCTAATTTTACTTTGTAACAATGTCTCCCAATTGAAATCGGAAGTTTGACTGGATACACCCATTTCATTTTTAGTTGAGCAGATATAAAATATCGTCTCTCACCTTGTGCTCTCTTCATCCCCTTCTTTTTACTCATTATCCTCTTTATGCTACATTTTGTATATTACTTGTTTATGTATTACTTCGCTTTCGTAGCGCTCACATCGTTCCTCATGACGATATTAATATCGATGTATGAGGAGAATTTCCATCCCATAGATCGATTAGTTCCAGTGTTAAGCTTAACTGTAACCAAATACTTAAATTGATGTAAAAATAAAATTTTTCCATAAGTTTATATCGGTGCGATCCCCTTTGAAGTAGTCCATTTGGTCGTTTGCTTAATTAGCCCCACCGATTTTTTCCCCTGCTAGAAGCCTTTGGAGCTCCTTTTTGTAATAGTTTCTGGCAATTTAGAGAATTTTTTTTGGAATTTTCTTAATAGTGTCAGAGTCTCGCCTTTTCAGCAAAATTTCCATATTGGTAAACACCAAAATAGTCACCAGAAATTCCATGTGTATGGATGTAGTAGTGGACCAGAATTATGCAAGGTGCATCTAAAAAGTTCGGTGAATGGATGGATAACTTAAAAGCATGTGAGGTAAAAATGCGGCCAAACGCATGGGAAGGAAGAGACCAATGGAGAGAGAGAGCACATAGCAAAGAGGGCAAGAAACCGACGCAGAGTAGTCTGCTATGGACAGTCGAATGGCGTATTTGCGAAAACTTACGTCAAATGGAAACGGAACAACGATAAACATGAAGTTTTGTTACACATTGGGAAAAACGACCACAGAAACGCATGCAATGTTGTTCCAGGTGTTCGCCCACAGATGTACAGGAGTGGAAAGTGAAGTCTGTTGCATGACAACGTACACCCGCATACTGCAATCCGTGTACATAACTTCTTGGCCCAACGCCGTGTAACTGTTATCGCCTGATCTGGCGCCTGCAGACTTCTTTTTGTTCCCTGGCCTCAAGGGGGTCCTGAAGGGCACACGTTTTGCAGACTTACCAGACATCCGACGAAGTATGACATCTGTGCTTCGATCGATCCCAAAAGAGGTCTTCGCTGACTCATTCCAGCAGCTTTATCAACGATGTCAAAAGTGTATTGTGTCCAACGGATGTTACTTTGAGGGTGAATAAAGGTATTTTGTTTCCATGTTTTGTTTTATTTGTTTTATGCTTTCATTCCCGCATTGTAAATGTATTATCAAGTTAGAAATCTCATTCTCTTATCATGCGCAGCTCACATGTGTCCTTCGTCTGTGTGCCTTTCCAAGTTTCTTAATAGTCTTTAAATTGAGGGCCCGACGCCTGAAACTGCTGGTTGAGCCCTGAAATGTAGTCTAACTTCTTGTGCACACTGGAGATTTTTGTCGCGCGACGTTTTAACAATATAGGATTATAAAGGTGGAATAAGCTTACAATGGCTAATGAACAGTAAATTAAGCCATCGGACTGAATACTGATAAGTCTCAAAAATTTCGAGCACTGGTGAGAGATTTTGCGAATCCCTTGCAAGCAAGTAGGCCATTGTAATCTTTCTCATCTTTTATTAAAAAAATCGCCAGTGCGCACAAGCCTTAAAACTTTTGTGTTTTAATGCAGTTTTAAAGAACCTCGGTATGCTTAAACATACACTTGATGTATTGTTAATGCGATCTTATTTACTTTAAATTAAATTATGATGCATAGAAGCTGCTCTTCCATCTAGTTGAGCGCCTTCCTCAGAATGCTTTACATTAGAGATATTAGAAATTATATTTACTGAGTTATATGCAAAAGTTCTTTTAATTTAATTCATTCAGCGACCTTATGATGATTAACTTCATACATAGCCAATTGTGCACGTGTGTCACCGGATTCTTATATAAAAACCGAAAACTTGTATGTAATATTGATTATAAAATTAGAAAGAAACTTTACTATTTTAACCTTTAGCCTTTCATTTGTTTACTTCATCAGCTCATTCTCAATATAATTAGAAGCTCAGTAGAAGGATTTGTACACCATAAATTGAAGTCCTTTTTAAACCATACTGCCGGTGTTCGTGACTTTTTGAACATTTAAGCGAGTATGCTTAATAAGATGGTCGAATAATAAAAGCTTTTTTAATAGTTTTATGCGGTTGAAATTTTTTCCCACTCCGTAAAGCTATCTAGAGGAAGAATTAATTGAGTAAAGTTGCTCTTCGTTAATGAGATGGATATGTGGAAGAGGAGGGAGCGGGTGGGTGTTAAGGTAAAGGATTGGATAGCCGGAGGCTCTTGAAATCCCCGCTGGAAATATTCTCCTCCCTTATGACGAGTGAGAGTGAGACTGAATTTTTATGAGTCGAATGGATCGACGAGGCAAATCTGTCGGATGCAAATGAAGGAAATTGCATTTTCGTTCTCCTTAATTGGTATTCATTACTGTTGCCTTACAGATAGGAAGCGCTGTTTCAATTAAAAATTAAAAGTCCCTAAAATGGATACATTACACCGATAGAAGAAGAGAAAGAGAGAATGCGAGAGCGGCAGTGTGAGAGGAAAGTAAAGGGGCTGAAGGTGAGAGGGAGGACAAGGGGAATTAATGACTTTGGGATAAAAGTCCTCGCCGTCTATGGAAAGACCCTTTACTTCCTGTCTAAAGGTTTCCAACCGTCCAATCAGCGCCAAGGAATCATTTGCCAAACAGTGCGCTTTCCTTTCTCCTCCTCCTTCTTCCATCTTCTTTTTTTCCTTTCTTTCTCCTCCTCCTCCTTTTTTCCTCCCTCTTCTTCTTCTATTTTCTCGTTCTTCTCTTTTAACCTTTAATTTTCTCTTCCCCCTCCTTCCACTGCTTCAGACCCGACAGTTCGTGCTTGTCTTTGGCGCTCGCCTGTTTTGCGATGGTGGCGCCTCATAGTGAGAAGCAATCCAATTAATTAGACTGCTTTTGATTAAAAGAGTCCTGACCTTGAGCAAAGATTAAGAAAAGTACCCTGATTGAGTTTTTGGCTTTTTGTCAATCCTTTCTTTCTCCCGCTCTTTCTCTTTCCCTATCGCTAATTTCCCTCCTCCTCCTACGCTTTTCTTTAGCGTTCAGCCTGGCTTTTTGGGCTTTAGATATTTATTTAGTGCAGGCCGAACTAAGTCTGTGCGACTTCTAAAAATCGATTTTAATAATAGTGTATCCAGCAGATCTTTTTACCCTTTTCCGTGATAAACAAATTGAGCTTTATTGTTATTATAAAGAGCTCCATTTTTCATTGCATATACAGTATTATTCGGTTGCCAAAAAAACAACAACCCATATATATCACTTTAATTGGAAATAGCTATTTTATACAGTCATTTATTTGCTTATTACTGTAAAAAGCCTTAATTGGTTTTGCTACATATTTCAGTTAAAAAACAACTGATCAAAATTTAACGCAATATAAAATGTGAAGTATTCGATTACTTGTCATTACAAAATCGTTTAAAATTTTGGAAATTCTGAAATTTTATCTAAAAAATAATTTTCCGGCTGAACGATAACAGTAATATAAGGGGAAAAAATCACTGTTTTTATATATTTATTAGATACTAGCTGAAGTACCGGCGTCGCTCGGAGAAAAATATATTTTTTTCATATTTTTGTATACAGGGTAGTGTACAAACATGAGGGATGATAGAGGGATCAAATCTAAGCAACATTTCTCTCTTTCATTTTTTTTCTCTGGGTATTGTTTTTGAGATAAAAATTGTTGGACATCGCGTAGACGTAATATGCCACTCAACCCGTAATCCTGTACCACGTCAAAATCATGGTCAATCATGTAATAAAAAGAACAAAAACACATTGCGTACAGTACAATCATGTGACTTGTTTTTTATGAAACATGCAAATGTTTTACAATAAGTGTTCTAGATTAATAAATGAAAGGTCTTAAGAGGATTTTTTTTCTTTTTTTATTTTTGATTTTTTTTCACGCACAAACCTCAGATGTTGAAATTGTTGATGAAAATAGGAAAGAAAATTCCACAGCCTGTGTTCGAACCAGGAACGATTATACGCAGTAGGAAAGATATTCCCAGCCTACGAACTGGGTACTGCTCCAACCAACCCTAAGGACATGTAGATAGCGGTAATGCTTCCATGTCCACAGTGGCGCAATTGGTTGGCGCGTCTGCACGGTGAGCAGAAGGTTCCTGGTTCGAACCCAGGCTGTGGAATTTTCTTTCCTATTTTCATCAATAATAAGTGTTCTAATTCACTTCCTCTGGCATGAATGCATTCTTCACAACGTCGCCGCATGGACTGACCTAAGAAGTTCAAAACTTCCTGGTTCTTCGCGAATCTGGTCCGCAGCTATGGCGAGTCCGGCTACCAGTTCTTCATCGGATCCCACTGGTGTCTCGTATACCAATGTCTTTAGGTGTCTCCACAGATTCCAAACAAGTGTTTCCTGCAGGTAGGATTTCAACATTTTTTATCTCAAAAACAATGCCCCAGAGAAAAAAAATGAAAGAGGTAAATGTTGCTTAGATTGTATTCCTCTATCACCCTCACCTAGAAGCCGATAGAAATATACCTGCCAAATTTCAAGTTTGTACGCTTCATAGTTCTGGAGATTTCGTAATGAATGAATGAGTGAGTGTATACATTTTTCGCTCTTTCTTTTATATAATAGTATTTTCCCCCTCGTCGTTCTCGGCCGGATCGAAGCCACATCTACGGGTATCACAGCCAGGAACACCACCTAGACAGAAGGCCTGGTAACGGAAACGTCATACACTGTTACATCATCATTAGTCGACCATTGTTAATCCTATTTCTCAATTATAAGCCCTAAATTTGGTCGACTAATGATGATGTTACAATCACGGTCTATAGATATTCATGGTCATCGAGCTTCGGCCATTTTCCATTGTTTCGAGAAGCTAAGGAAAACAGATCGCGCCAGGTGCCGCATAGATCGCACTATTCCCGACCGCAACCTGCGATAGAGATTTTCATTGAAACTGAATACGAAAGTAAAGTTTTGTCTGCCGATAGGGTGGCGCTGCAGGCGCAGTTGGGCAGATTGTACATGCAGCGCCACTTTTCAATAGAGCTCCCGCCCTACCGGGAGCTAGAAACTTTAGCTTCATTTTAACAAATGACCATGAATATCTATAAACCGTGGTTACAAAGTATGACGTTTCCGTTATCAGGCCTTCTGTCTAGGAGGTGTTGATCAGAGGAGATCACGCAACCACTGAGCCATCGAGGCCAATAAGGAAAAGTAAAGTCGTCTGCTAGACAGAGAATAATGCCCATGCAAATGGCCAGAGAGCACCAGTGAAAAAAAAATCACGCTTTAAACAATGGAGTTTCCCATTCTGTATTTCTTCATTCATGACCATAGCCAAAGTAATTTTTATGGCCTGTTGTTGCAGAAACTTTACTCTGCATTGTGGGACATGACATACATTGTTGGTCCGCGCATATCGTAGGCTCATGTCAGACAGACAGATCAAGCAAAATATTATTTTTACCCTTTCCCCTTTGGGCCAACCTGACACTCGGCACATGTAAACCTTACCTTGAACCTAACGAACATCTGGTGCAAGTAGGAGCTCAAGAGGATAAGTGGCTCAAAAGTTTTAAGAACATTTACAGACTCATCCTGAATTTTTATTTAGACCTTTCCATTGAAACCGAAGCAGGATAGCAAAAAACTTGCGTTTTCTTCCTTGAAATGTGCAAACACTACTACAGATCCCACAGATATACAGGGTGAATACAAAATTCTGAACCCCCCTTTTATTTTTTGAACCGAAGCAGATATGTCAATTTTGGTGAATCCAATGAACAGGAAGTTGTGGGTGGCCTATCCCATGGTACACTTTTCATCATCCCAAATATGCAAATTAGGACACATTCAAAATTTATCTCAAAAACCGTAAGGGATAGAGAAAAATACCCAATTGCAAACTTGTTCAGCATAAAAAACAAACAAAACAAAAAAAATCATCCAAATCGGACCAACCAATCACCCACAATCACGTGGTGAACTGTTTGTAGCTTACAAAAGTCACACTGCACAAGGAAAACTGAATGTTGATATTTTCACCATGTAAAAAGCATGCAAATCAAAAAATTAACATAAATTACCATACTCACATTCACTTTCATGCGGAAAAGCAAATAAAAGGCATGTTTCAGCACACAGAAGACAGAACAATTCCAGGATGGCAAGCTACACTGTTCCGGAAATGGTCAACATGATCTTCTACTTCGGAGAGGCAAGGAGAAACCTACATGCTGCAGTTAGGTTGTATCGAGACAGATACCCTAACGAACGCCATCCATCTCGTCAAACAATGCGTCACATTATTCAAAGATTCGAGGCTACAGGGAATGTTAATGCAGAACGAGGACGACCAAGGGCACAAGGCGACGAGGATACAACACTAGTTCTGGCTGCAGTTGTTGCAAATCCCCACACAAGCAGCAGGGCAATTGCTGCAGATGTTGGGTGCCATCAGAGAACTGTTCTCAACATTCTACACGCACATCATTTTCACCCATACCATATTCATTGTCACCAGGGATTATGTTGCTAGGGCCGCCTTCTGCAACTGGTTACTTACCTGCCTGGATGACAATCCAAAATTCATTCATGAGGTGTTGTGGACAGATGAAGCCCAGTTCACCAGGGATGGAGTTATAAACAGGCACAACCATCATCATTGGGCAGACGAAAACCCACGATGTCTGCGAGAAGCAACTCATCAAGTGAACTGGAGAATCAATGTGTGGTGTGGATTGTACAATGACACTGTGGTTGGACCGTATTTTTACGATGGAACACTGACTGCAGAACGCTACCGGGCTGAAATTCTCAACGTGGCAGTCACAGACTTCATTGATAATTTGCCAATGGCCTCGTATCAGCGCACGTGGTTTCAGCATGATGGAGATCCTCCACATTACGGGTTGGTCGTTCGCGAGCGTCTAAGTGAGATGTTTGGATTGGCCGAGGAGGACCAGTTCGTTGGCCACCCCGCTCCCCTGATTTTACACCACTTGACTTTTTCTTGTGGTGATACCTGAAGGACAAGTTTTATGCTACGCAGCCCGCCTCACTGGAGGATCTGGTTCAACGAATCCAGGAAGCGTGCCGAGGAGTGACACCACCCATGCTTGCCGATGTTTTGGCGTCAGTTAGGTTCCGTGCTCAATTGTATTATGTTGTCCAAGGCCGTCACATCGAGAATTTTGTTGATTAACTTTTTTTTTAAACTGTTTGAAGTAACTTGTTTGTGCAGTGCGACTGTTTGTAAGCTACAAAGAGTTCACCACGTGATTGTGGGTGATGGGTTGGTCCGATTTGGATGATTTTTTTTGTTTTGTTTGTTTTTTTATGCTGAACAAGTTTGCAATTCGGTTTTTTTCTCTATTTCTTACGGTTTTTGAGATAAATTTTGAATGTGTCCTAATTTGCATATTTGGGATGATGAAAAGTACACCATGGGATAGGCCACCCACAACTTCCTATTCATTGATTCATCAAAATTGACATATCTGCTTCGGTTCAAAAAATAAAAGGGGGGTTCAGACTTTTGTATTCACCCTGTATACTAAATAGATCGCTAGAACTCTCCTCTTCGATGAAGCCAAGCGCGCCATATTGCTTCACTACAAAGATTATGCTGTACGCGTTCTTATGATCTAATGAAAAAATTTTTCCAACTATTTTAAATTATAGCCGCTAGAAATTATGTTTAGACAGGGCTACTCAGCAATTGGACTTAGAGATCAATTTGTAATTTTTGTTTAAAATCATGTTATTTAAATTTCAATTAAATTAATTATGTATTTCTTATACCCATCAGTTATTCGTTTTTGGTTTTTTTTTCACCTACAGGATTATTGATAATCTTGTTTTCTTTCTTACAGAAAAGCAGTCTATATTTTTTAGACTATGAATATTTAACCTGAATCGTTTCAAATAATGCAAGACTTTAAAAAACTTTAAAAGACTTTAAAAAGAGACTTTTTTTAATAATGCAAGCAACAGGCTAACAAAAATACCAGTAACTTTTGACCCATACAAAAAGACCCATGACTTTTGGCATATGGGTGTAAATAAAATAAATATTCACAAATAATGACATTTAAGTAGAAGTGATGTAAAAATAACTATAAAATTTTAAAGATGGTCAATCTATAATAAACTGATCTATGAACAATTTTTCCATTATTACTTCGTATTGAATCTTTATATTCAAGTATGTTTGTGATATGGCTTGAAAAGTGTAGTGAGGTAAGATGGCGGCAAGTGGCTTCACTAGCAACAATGCTAAAGCTGAAGCTCTGGCGATCTATTTACTTTATATCTGTGACACATCCGGAGGAAAACTAAAGTTTTTTTACTGTCCTGCTTCTGCGCAGTTAGTCCAGTTTCGGTTTCAAGGAAAAGATAAACTCTGGCGCCATCTCTTGAGTAAACAACCAAACATAAACCAAGATATATGATTTTTACCCCTCCCCCCCCTACTTTAGGGACACGTAAACCTTACTCTGGACCTAAGGAATATATGTTGCAAATATGAGCTCAATTGGATAAGTGGTTCAAAAGTTTTTAGAACATTTACAGACGCACCCTGAGCCTGAATTTTTATAGATAAAGATGTAATGAATGAAATGACCTTATGCTTCCGTTGCGTCTAGACATCAAATACAAATTTCAAAGAAATCTTGATATACAACGACACGCGACCATTTGATGTGACTCGCTGATTCTTTCCTTTTTTTTTCTCAGAGAAAACAATTAGTTTTTCTTTTTTGCTTCATAATATTTCTTATTTATGTTGCTGCATACTCTTGGGTTATACGACTTCATTAGTTTTCATTTTGATCACTAGGTGCGCTATCACCAACCTGCTCAAATGTTTTAAAATTATGAAATGCCTTTCGTGTCGTATTTTCATCCCAATACTCCGCTTAAGTTTACCCTTTATTTGTAAATTCTTTATTTTATTTCATCCTTATTGCTAATGACTATACATGGTGTGAGCCCAGAAATGTACAGTCCAGCGGTAAAGCCTGGTTCCCACATGCGTAAAAACAACGGCAGAAAATATTCTGACGTCACTTCCTGCTTTCGTCTTTCTGCCCGACAGAAAACTGTTTTTTTTTCGAGTTGGATTGAGTCATAGCCTACAAAGTTAAGAAAATTTTTTTTCTGGCAGAAAGACGAGAGCAGGAAGTGATGTCAAAAACATTTTCTGCTTTGTAGTTTCTGCCGTTGTTTTACGCATGTGGGAACCACGCTTAGAGGAGAGTGTTATGTCCATTCATGTATGACTAAGGAATTAGTCCATAAGTTATCGTTGCCGAGAAACCTGTTTGTTTTTTAGTGAGTTTTTGTGAAGTGTGTTTAAGCTGCATCGCGATTGGCGTTATGAGTGATGACATTATGACTGACAGGCAGACAGTGAATTGGTTGGTTGTTCTACTGCCATGTTCTTTTGAGAACAAGCTTTTGACCGAAAAGTCCCGATCAAATGATTAAAATTTACTGTAATGGGTGCTTTGGAAATGGTGCAACCTATACTGCCCGACTCGAAAGAAAAAGGAAACAGGCGCATGCCTAAATGAAAAAAAAAAAGTCATTCAACCAATCAGAAACAGACAGGAAAAGGAAAATTACTTATTCCTGACATTCCCTTAGTAGAAATCGCAGCTTAAAAACGAAACCAAAACATATTTGCGCTCGATTAATCGGTAGGTTGAATACGATACTTCAATTACATTTCTATTCTCTTTTATTATTGTGTCATTGCTATATTTTGTAAGTAATTAAAAGCATTATAAATGTAAGATTTAGTTTGGTGTTTTATATTTGTTCCTGAGCAAACAGACTTGCAGGCGAGGAGGCGCCGCCATTGTTCAGAAACTCTGAGTGAAGCAGACATCTACACTGAATAAGCACTTACATTACGCATGCGCCCATTTCCTTTTTCTTTCGTCCCGGCCACTATAACCTAACCTAAATTAACCTGACCATTCCAGATGGCATAGAAGTAGAAATTGAGCGAACGTTACCTTGAAGGTTTTCTTTCCATGTCTGAAGCACATGCAATGCCTTTTCTTGAAGATTTCCAGATGGAGGAGGTGTGATTGCATCGCAGAAACAAGCTCTATCGGCGACAAATTAGAAGAACAGGAATGCCAGTCTAAGATCCGTGACCCTCTATGCGTGTCCTGAGTAATTTTGGTGAGAAAACAAGCTTTATTTGCAGATTTCCAACCTGAAATGTTACTAGGATGATTAGAGCAAGCGTCACTAAAAAAAACCCCCGTGTAAACAGTCAAAACTAGAGAGGTCAAGAGAGTTCTTAAGCTACGCAAACCTGCAAGAATAGTGGCTTGAGAGAACTCTGTGATTTACATTATTATGCTCGTGCAGTTATTTATAAGTCACTGGTTACGTCAACAAATGTTGTGAACGAATATATACAGGGTATTTATTAAACATACGGCAAAAATTCAAGAGGTGATTCTTTGGGTTATTTGAAAAATCTTTTGTCCTTTAATGATTTTCAGAATGCCGTTTTATTTCGAAGATACCGGGTGATAGAGGTTTTGCAACAAAAACAATATTTTATTACCTAATATTACATGTAAAAGTTCTTTATCTACAATAATTGCTGAAAATGATTACTACCAGCTAAGATGCATGAATCCAATCTTCTCCTCATTGTCTGCCTAACTCTTTCAAAAACACCAAGTTGTTTCTTATTGCATTACACCCAACAGCTATCCGATTTCTCAAATGTTCTAAAATTTCCACTGAATAGTGTACACGAACGATTTCAGATGGACCCATAGAAAAACTGATAGTGTTTTCAATATTCAACTTTCAAACCCAGAAAATGACAAGTCACGAGGCATATTCAACAATACGTTTGAAACCCCGGGTTTACTGATAGTGTTTTCAATATCTGCGTTAACCGAGTGCAAATGCAAATAACAACCGTTTTTAGTAATCAAAATATTGTTAAAAGATATCAGTATTGTTTTTGTCGAAAAACCTTTATCGTCTTGTATCTTCGAAACAAAGCGGCATTCCGAATATCATCAAAGGACAAAATATTCTTAAAATAGCCCAAAGAATCACCTCTTGAATTTTTGCCGTATGTTTAGTAACCACCCTGTATATGGTATTAGCTTCCATGGATTATAATGAAGTGGAAAAACCAAGTAATATGGGCAGTTGAGTTGGCACTTTACCGTTCTGATGTCAGTTGCTGGATATAGCGAGTGCTTGTGGGACAGTTCCGTTGAATTACAGTTTTTATCCTGACAATGAAGCTTGACGGAAGTAAGAGTATACTTACTTTTCATAGTATTAGGTCTATTAAAACTTAGGACTAAATGATCAGAACCAAGACAGATACGTACTTCTAACATTATGGGGCACTTCGGAAAGTCCATCTTTTTGAGCAGGACAGCGCTCCATGCTCTTATAATGCCTGGGACGTAATAAAGTGGAAAACGTTTATATGGAGTTCACGGGTTGAGCACTCCATAGCCCTGGTCTGAACTCTGTCGATCATCTCTGGGAAAGACTTGATCGTTGGACGGATAAGTACATGATTAGATCGCTCATAATTTAGGGTCGAAATGCTGACTGTGTTAATGACTGAATGGAGGAGGTATATAACATCCGATATTTATAAAAAAGAATCTAATGGAAAGTAAGTTACCAAGATTGAACGTCGCCATAAAAGCCAAACTTTTCAGCATAAAATGATAAATGACATATTATAACATTTTTAATGTAAATACAGGTAGCAGGATATATATTTCTGGACAGTGTGTATACAGTAAAATATACACTTACAGAAAATTGGACACATACAGAAATAAATTAATACTATGGGGGTAAGAATTTTGCAATTTTTTGTTTGAATCTTTCCATAAGAATTGCGATTTTATGAAGCTTAATGGAATTGAATGCAATTTTAGATTTAAGAATTTTTAGCACGTGCAAATTCATAATGGTCAGTATTGCAACGTGTAATACAGAGATAACAGCTCTCTTGCTTTAGTACTGTGATTCTCAGGTACAGTGTGGTTTCCTTATAGTTTTGCGGTCAAATGGGTCCAAAACGCGTCGGCCCACAATAAATACCGTATTGCTTTTCAAGACCTCTGTAATCTTAGGAACTTTTATTAGTTGAACGTTTGTCATCTTGTAAACAAAAATAAAGTAAAGTCGATTTCCAATAAGATTTATGCACTTTGGCACTTAAACAGCATACATTTGATAAAGCAGAAAACACTAGGCCTGTAGGTCGATGTTGAACAGACGGCCGTGATGCAAAATCTTTGAGTAGCTCTCTTTAATTGCCTTGTTTAATAAATAAGCGCACTAATTTTTCGGTTTTCTCCCTTGTTAATGGCCAACGCGCTCGTGTGTCGTTGTCGTGCTTATGCTCCGATGTCATTTTCTACCTCCTCCTGTGCCAGTGACGCGAGACACGGTGTCGTTCTAAACACGTTTGCATCAGGCGTGCTCCTTGCGGTCTCGCTGAATGTGTCCCATTCGAAGGATTTTCCAGGCTCCTTCTCGTATTTCTCAAAAGTAACATTTCATGGCTGCAGACGAAAATGATGGCGGGGAAGAGAGAAGGAAGATAGAAGGAATGTTTGGAGAGAGAGAGAGAGGTGGAGGGGGTGAGAAAAAAGAGAAATAGGCCGAGGAAACCGCGCGGACCCCTCCGACTGCAGAAGCGAGGCTTAATTAGGGAGGAATAATTGTGGCTGAGACACAGCTGCTAATGAGATGGGTCATTAGGCCTGGCGCTACCGAACGCTTGTCCCAAATGTCCTCCCAACACCCGACCCGAGCTTTCCATGCTCCCTTCCTCCTTTTCCCTCCTCCAATCTACGAATCTTCCCAGATCCTTTTCTTCTTTCCAGCCGATTTTCATTCTTTCTCTATCCCACCCCCTCTCTCTTTCTCTCTCTCTCTCGTTTTGATTCCTACACTGAAAAAAGCCTCTTTAGAACGAAGCAGAGGATTGTAAGCAAATTAATTAACGGGCGTTGTTTCGTTGTTGACCGCTTTGTTTTTACTCTGAAGTAGCTGCTCTTACGACAGAACCAGTTTGCCCTTTTTTAAAATTTTTTCACTCGTTTAATAACATTAAAGTATACATATTATTATAAGACATGAATAATTAGATTCTATAGAAGCTACTAATGAGAAATAATTTATGATTGGCTTCACAGATTGAATTGAAGTAGTTTGTTAGTTTCTTTGGACGAGTTGTTCGATTTCCGCCTCTGATGAGCAAGACGTGGTTCGCTCTAACAATGTTTTAGTATAGCAAAACAGAAACAATTCAAAAAAATTTCGAATGGTCTATGATGACTGAAGAGTATAATGAGGATTCTAGTAATAATTCTTATTTATTTTCGTCAATATCGTATATGTTTATTTTGTTTTAGGTGATACATTTCTCTTTTATGTAAAATGTAAAACATATTCTGTAAAGGTAAAATATTTTGAATGGATCAAAGTTGCAGGTAAATCTTGAAATAAGCTATCTGACAGAAGAGGAGTGGGTGAACCGTCAAGAATCCAAATGGTTTATGTGAGGATGAAAAAACATAACAGAATAATGAAATGAAAAAGCAAAGTACATTTCATTTGATTTCTTAACCAAATGATGATGAGTTATCGCGATGTTAACCAATGTTTGTTACCGGCAAAATCCGTTGTGGCGGCAAAGTTTGTTTATGCAATCCCGAATTACCTAGATACTTTGGTGAAAATTCGAAATAATCTACAGTTTCGGACTTTACCCGAATCTGTATTAGACAGACCTCGGAGGGTAGGGCAAAGTCAAAAATTCACATGAAAATGAACTTCATCGCACCTTTGTCCTTTCCACACGTTTCAATTTGTTTTTTTACTAATTTACATTTATTTATATGTTACATTTCTTATCCTTAAGTGTTAATTTCATGTTACCCCCACATTTTCGTTGATTTTACTTTATTGTGAACACGAAGAGAAAATAAAAATTATAATAAAGTTTTGATTAAAAGATTACTCTTCTTCAATATATTTTCTTGAAAGTGTATGTATGTAATAAGTTCCTTTCTTATGAGCCTATATCTTTATATAATTCTTAAACACTTCTATAGAATTTATAGGATATCATGAAAACAATTACACTGGTCGACAAAAAGATTTTTTTGGATTGTCAAGGGCATTTCAATAATTTAAAAATTTAAAAATGACATTGGTTTTGTTTGATTGGCTCTGGATTTTGAGATAAAGTCAAACCTCGAAAATCTGGCATTCAAAATGGAGACCAAGACAAGCTTTGGGCTCCATGTAAAGTGTGCAATTTTTCCAATATCTCTAAACCATAGCCAATACAGGAAAACTGGTGTCATCTTTGAATCAGCAACTGAAAATTAAATAAGTCATAAAACTGTTGACAATGAAAGTTGTGTTGACCAGTGTTATCATATACATTTTTTTTTGTTGTTCTAACGTTTTCAGATCGGGATAGTAAAGTTTTACTTCCTCACTTTCTTCATAAAACAAGAATTAGCATTAGTCACTCTTGCAGCATCGTTGGAATTAATGACATTGAGATACACTACAGCCTTGCTTTTTGCATTTACACAGATTGTTTGTGAATACTTGGGTCCTCTATGTGTTCATAATAAAGAAAAAATAACCGATAATCTGATGCACTTGAAATTTAATTTCTTAACGATAATAAACATAAGTTTTAACAAGTGTAAATGATAAATTTGCGATTCAGGGCATTTTAAATTCATTTTGATGTGAATTTTTGTCATTGTCTATACCAATGTATTTCCGAACACAGATTCAGGCAAAATCCGACATTTATTATTTCGGATTTTGACCTGAATGGTCATGGGCCATATATGCCACGCAGTATCATTCAAAACGGCCCGACACACAATATGAAGTTTCAAAAAAATTTATATGATATCAATAAAATTAATAGGCCTATAACCTACATTGAAATTTTCTTGTCTCGCTGTGCTCTCTTGGTTAGGCTATGTGGCCCGCTCAACAGTTTGAGTTTGACACCCTTGGTCTAGGGTGGTGTAACATATTCATTTTATTAAAACTGTTGCAGGTAATCGTAGTGATATCGAGAGTATAGTAAGTATGCCAAGGAATTGTTAAGATATTTAATACTGGGTGATCCAAGAGTAAGAGAAATTTGAAAATGCAATAAATCGCTAATTATGTACAGAAGTTTCGTGCGGTTTACAGAGAATATGCAGCAATGAAACTTTATTACCGGAATAGTTACATTTCTGACCCCAGTTGTAGATGTAGGGGGTTGTGTAGTTTTTGTAAGGCTTAGGTATACTTCATACCGGAGAAATGTTTACAGATGCCATCAGAAGAGGTAAGACACTGATAGGGACGGATCAAGATTATAAACCTTGGAGGGCATTTGTTGATGATATACTGCCGGGGGCAGCCCTTACAAATCTATGAAGACAAAATATGTTTGGGATTGTGTAGACAGCATTAACGAGCATCTCAATTGGTATGGCAGAAACATGATACGGGATAGAGTTCTGCCAACATGTGGCCAATGAAATTGGCCGATTTACGTACACTTTTAAGTTCTGAGAGTCCATAACCAAAGGTCGCAAGAGACATAACAACTGGAGACCTTGGAGGCCACTCATCCAGAAAGGAGAGACATAGGACACGACGCCTTCTGTTGATCAGAAATATAGCTATTCTGGTATTAAGTTTTTTCATTGTTAAGCAAAAATATTTTGGTGCATTTCTATACATACTTTACAATTTATTGCATTTTCAAATATTCTGTTGCTTTTGGATCAGCCGGTTGAAATGTCAATAATGGAACTGTATAAGCTCACTTAGTCCTAAGATATAAATTTAAAAAAATTTGCGCCTTTAAGCGACAAATATTAAAGAAATTAAAAAGCACCTTACGAAATCTGATTTAGTACCAAAAAGGTTTATTAGTTGCTCGCCTTTATGTCATTAACTATGGAGATTATTAATCTGAATATGATCTTTGCTTATTCAGTCCATTCATTCCATGCGTTTCCATCATTTTCGCGCACACTGTCCGTGGCCTCTTCTCTTCTGTCCTGCTGTCTCTGTCGCCTTTTTGTCTTAATGAGGGAAGCGGACACCTTCGTTCTATCGAGGACGGGTCTTCCCCTCATTAGTGTGATTGCGGTCGTCGGAGTGGGAGGACGAGAAGAGGGTGTAAAGAGAAGGGAGGGGGATGGGAGGAACAGAGGAGATTCCAGGGCCTGTCAGCTATCGCCAACCGATGCTTCTTTCTCTCTCTCTCTCTCCCGTTCGCGTTTCTCGCTTACAAGTGTTTTGGAGATGAGAACGTTTTTTCTTGTCTCATTAGAAGCAGACCTAGAGTTTCTTATCCGTCAAGTCTTCTCAAATGACAAAACCGATGGCATAAAACCCCTTCTCAATACTTTCTTTTCCTCTCTTTCTCCCTCGTTTTTCTTTATCCTTACATTCCATGTAGATGATGCTCGACTGAAACGCTGATATGAATATTTCATTATCATCTGGACTCTTCTGTCTATACGAGCTCGTTTATGGAATCTGAATAATACTCGTAGATCTTCGGATTGTCACTGTATCGATTGAGTGTCTAGAGTGAAAACTAAAGGGTATTCATAAATTAAACTTCAATTTATTATAGGTTTTTACTTGTGATATAAGGAGTTGAACAATAGAATGGAAACATTTCGTGATATAGGGAAAACCTTTATTAATATACAAGACCATCGTAGTGTAGGACCATCGTTGGCATCTGATACAGCCTGAATCCTTCTGGGAATGGAAACATACAATTACTGGGTGATGGTTGATGGAATTTTATGCCATTGTTCATAATGAAGCAACCTAAAGTTCCTTGAGAGATCTAGGAAGTTGTGGCGTCGGCTCTTTACTCATGTCCACGTAAGAACAGAGAAATTCAATGATGTCAGGTCTGGTAACTGCGCTTGACCAGGGAAGATGTTATTGGATATTGCTAGTAGCATAGAAAATGCTATCTTCTAACAATGTCTGTAGTATGAAGCGGACCTGATGCTCAAACTTTGCCATCACTCTGCCTTTCAAACTGATAATTGGGCTTTAGAAACCACGATGTGGCTGCCCAGATAATGATGGAACTCCAGTATTCTTCATCATTGGTTTTAAAGAGTCCGAATCATAAGCTTCTTTAGGCGTTCATCCAGACATAAACCCGTCCAATAATGAGAAATAGTTTGAAGGACGTTCGTCAGACTACATAACTTGTTTTTACTCTTCAGTAGTCTAGGATCTGTGCTCATTAATAAAAACACGTTTAGAGAGTGGGAAGCAATTTTATTCAAAGAATTTAAAAGGAATCTCCATGAATATTAAGGCAGGAGTCCCAGAGTACCATCTGGTAAAATTCATGCGGTTGTTAGTGGAACCATTGCGTAACAGCAAATTGAATCGCCGTCCTTTTAATGATTGTTTTAGAGGATCAAAGACATGGAAATCGCACGGGGACAAGTCTGGACTGTAAGGTGGATTCTAAGACTTCTCATTGTATGCGAGGAGCAGATCTTGAATCTTTCGGGCTACATGAAGGCAGGCATTATCATGCAGAAGAATAACACCGTATGAGTGTTTCCCAGGACGATTTTTCTAGATATTGGCACATAAACCTAGTAAGGTGTCTGCATATTGATCAGCATTTATGTTGACACCAAGTTCGACGTCCTGGACGGGGAAAATCTTTCGTGAATATCCTTTGTTGTCGATATTTCTTGCACCAGTAAATCATTGCCGTAGGTGGATAACTATGGTCGCCGTATACAGCTTTCATTCTCGTAAAAAATTCCATTGGCTGACACCCTTCAGGGGCCTAAACTTAGACAGCACGCAGGTTATCTTTGGACGGTTTGTCTACCACGAACGCCATTTTCCAACTTAATCACAGAAAGAAGCAAACGGCTAGTATATGTGACAGATACTTCACTAATATTTAATCAATGCATATAAACAACTGCGTTTCGTTGTCTAGGCGATACCTTCGTGGCTGCGCAGTCCAGACGTGTTTCTATTGAACAATCCTGTTAGTTTGGCTCGGATACGAATATAGTGATTATGAAACTCCGTCCCTTTTTTTGATCATTCTTTGAAGCTGTAATCGTTACTTGAATTAGCTCTGCAGCCGCTTTAGCAACAGTTGTCTTCTTAATGTATGCCCTCACGACTCTAGTTAGACCTAATAGAGTGGAGGTTTGTGGCACTGATTCAGGCCTAGACAGGGACCAACAACTTGCCCTCTTGCATAATGCGCACTCACCACAATTGCACGACATCTACAGAGCGAAAACAAGAGCAGCAAGGGCGGGAAGAACAACGTCATTAGCATTAGTTACGCGGGAGTATTATTATTTTGTCCAACCCCTGTATTTAGTTATACAGTGATATCGCCTATCTTTATAACTTAGAAGTTTATGTTTACCCTAAAACGGGATTGTCTACCTTTTATCTCAGACACGGTTCTAAGAGGAACTCCTTAAAAGAATATTCTGAATATAAAGAATACAGAAAGTTGTGACAGTTAACAATGAATGATTTTGACCCACTTGGACGATTCCTCGTGACTATATCATGCGTGTGGATTGCACGAGGCTAATACGTTTATGCAGTTAGCTACAATGGTGGCAAAATTGAACTCGTTTGGAAAGGATAAAAACTCGTGCTTTGCGACACAGGTTTCAAAAATTCCCTAATAAATGGAAATTTGGAATTTCAAAAATTGGAAATTCTTGGGAAAGTGCAAGAACCAAGATTTCATCGTAAGTAAAGGTACCATCAGCAAGGTTATTCCGAGGAACAAAATAGCTTCACCTCAGGACATGGCCGTAGTGAAAAACGAGCCAGAAACAGAACCCAGCCAACATAGCCAACGTGAAGAGAGTGCGAGCTATGGCATCCTTAGAAAACCCACTTACACATTATCACATGGTCAAGAAGCTGAAAATGTCTCAAAGAAGTGATGGACGCATCATTCGAGAAAACCTGAAACTACAGTGTCGATATAAGGCTCTTGGTCTTCGTCTGACAGAACGGCATATTCGCGAGCCAACACCAGAAAATTTTACAAACAAGACAGATGACAATGGCTGGTCATCCTAGATGAAGGTTTTATATACCTCGATGACACGAAAAAGCCGCGAGCTATTCAGTACCGTCAAAAAGATGGTAAAGGACGGGCTACTTTCATCAACCAATGCAAGGAGAGTTTTCCAAAGGGTTTGTGGTTGCAGCAGCATATTGTACCATGGATAAGGGATCGAGCCACATCTCACATTTTTCTCTGGCATACAATGCAAAAGAAAAAGAAACAGGAATGAAGGTGATCTCATATTCATCTGTTCCGGTTAAGTCCCCAGACGCCTCACACTTACGGTTCTGTGGCTTTGGACTTCTAAATAGAGATCTTGCAACCCGTCGACTTACAACACTGAGAGGGTTATGGAAAGCGTGCGAAGAGGCGTGGAGCAACATCCCGTTTGAAATGCCTCGCAGAAATTTATTACAATGGAAACTGCGATTTCGGAGCATTGTCCATACAACTGGATATCACGGACAACTGGGCATTGTTCTGTAGATGGCGGAGGAAAGGTATCTCGAAGGGAATCTGAAGATCAAAATCGTTCAGTTTTAACTGCCTCAACCCCCTATATCAGCTAAAATTATAGAATTTGAATGTTTTAAAGATAGTGTTCTATAAGTGCCACACATTATATGGTTGTTTATTGCCGCATTCCAATATTCCGTTCAATTTCATTCTAGAAATGTTCGATGAGATTAAGAACCTGAGATCACACAAGCCATGTCCACGAACAGCAAACTCTTTCATGTTATTGGAAGCACTCGAACAGCAAAACTAACCCCATGGCATGAGGCATTGCTGTACGGAAGAGCATGTCCATAAGTTGGTGGACGTGATTCAGCACGAATGTTTACGTTCACATTGTCGTCCAGAGGAAAACGTTTCCCAGACATTTTCACCAGCTTGTAATATCAACACAGTAGTATTTACGCCATGTCTGTTCTCTGTTTTCAATATAATGGAGGAAGCATGATTCATGTTTTTTCCAATCGGAAGTAATCCAGTGCAGATGATTATAGCTCCATTGCAGTCGTAACTTCTAATTTTATAATGAAAGGCATGGTATTCGAAAGAGTCTTTGGCTGATATAGCCGATAGGGAGCAAAGCCCAGCACAGAATGCATTCCCGAAATCGTCCTCTGCAATATGATTTTGTACTAATCGTTTATTTCACGAATTGCTGCCTGTAAAATCATCTCCAAACGCCGTTGATCCCTATGTTTAAAGAGGTGCTGTCAGCCACAGGACTGAATTGTATCCGGCTCGACGTTTTCTGGCCGTTGCTCCATTCTTGGTACACGAGAAAAGTCCACAACGTTGACAGTAGCACGGACTATCATACCGTGTTCGGAGTAGCACAAAGCTTTGGTTTTCTCCATCTTTAATGCAGGGTGCTAGGATTGTCCGATAAAATAAGCTTGTGTACGACAGTCACGTGATTGTTGGCCGTATCTCCTAATCGGAACTGTTGACAGTAAGGCATGCACCTAATAAAATAATCACTCAAATACAAATAATAAATGTAATTTTTCCTTTACTACTGTTACTAATGGAGAAGGTATTATTTACCTTTTTAATGATCTCGTAGGAAAACTGATTTCAATACATGAAACTGCAACTGAAAAAGTTCTATTGTGTTTCACAATTTCGCCGCTAGAGTGCAGGAACTGAAGTGAATCACGGTTGCTATTAACAAGGTGGATATCGATATGTCCAAAAGAACATGGCAAGAAGTTAATTTAGATGGATATCCTCCGTGTGACCCAAGAAGCACACGTTGGGGTCTACTAACGTGGCTTAATAAAACTTTTTCATTTACAGTTTCATGTATTGAAATCCGTTTCTGTTTATCTTTATTAGTTTTTTGGTAATACACAGATGAAATGAGGCAGACCTTTTATGGACACTCTGTATTATTTTATTAATAAATTTCGTTTATAGAAGTAAAATTACTATATAATGGTTTAAGAGAGCATAGCTTAAATTTCAGCGTCTAGAATGGAAAATTTCATCGAACAAATAGCCCGAGCAACGCCGGGCATATCAGCTAGTCTTCTAATAAAGTGCAAATTTCTGAACTTTGTTATTTAAATGGCTTTATGTTTCAATCAAAATAGTGGCAACACGTGTGCAAGTTAATACGTAGTAATCCTTTTCTATAAAAAAAAATTCGAAAGCATTTTTATGAAGTTAGAAATCTGTCAAATTAGCTATTGTAATAGAAGCTTTTAATAACAAGTCAGGCAACCGAAATTTGAGGACAAAACGGAAAACATTTATTTTCTAAAGGCGTCTTTGGTTGTTAGGGTAAGATTAGATTGCTAAGGTAGCCTCTGGTTGCTAAGGCAAAGCCAAGTTCTAACGGAAATGTGTATTCAAAATGAAAAAATAAAAAAGGTTTCGAATCTGCAGTCCGAAGCATTGAATCATGATAACGTTTTTAAAGCAACAAACAAATATTTTATACAGTACATAAACCTTTTACGTATTTATCAATGGACGAGTAATTCTGTACATTTCTGGATATGGACTTATAATAACAACAAGCATGAAATGCGAGTAAAACACAGCGTCTCTTGATGTTTTCTCTTGATATGTCGAGTAAACACAGCGTCTACGCTTAAGGTGCGTCTCCCTACTCGCTTCTGTGCTCACAATCGAATGTGGGGTCACAGACACGGCAAGCTTATCGCAGTATCTAAAATCACAACAGTTTATCAGAACCTGTGTATTTTATATGACGAAAAATTAAAATTATTGCATCATCCGTAATGATTATTGCATCACCCGTAATGCTTTTTAGGGTCGGAACATTCTTCCGCTACAGAGAGGAAGGAAGGAATCTGTAGAAATAAATTAAGCACTTCAAAGCACATAGAAATTCAACAAGCGCATAAATTATAAATAAGATAAAGACTTCAAAAAGCATCAAAAGATCTAAATGAATATTTAATTGATTCTTCAATGTTTCAAAATAATAAATTATGAATTAAATTGTGAGTAATAAAATATATTTATTGTAATGGAAAAGAATTTATTCCAATACACTAGGATTCATTAGTCTTCATTCAAAACACTGAAAACAAAATGTTAGGCCATTACACGAATTGGCTAGGTTAGCACGAATCTGTTATCTCACTTTCTATATATTCATAATATCTCTGTAGTAAAGATTCCAATAAAAACTGTTGCGCAGAGAACAATGATCAGGCTACTTCTCAGTTCCGGCGTGTGCTTCAAGCCGGCGCCAACAATGCTTAAACATGCAACAACAATGCAAAACTGTTTTTGTAAGGCTTTTTTGTTGTCGTTGTTTGCATCACGTATTTTGTCAGCCTAAAAACATTATCATGTTAAAAGTTCCAGAAAGGTTAAACGGGGAGTATAGTAATTCTATATACAGGGTGTCCCAAAAATGATTGATGGATTTTGAAAATCAATAAAAAAAAAGACGGAATGCGATAGATATGTATCGTTTGCAGCCTTATGCTTAGGAAATCAGGGAATTTTATCCCATCAAATTTCAAATTTAGTTAACATTTTCACCCACAGGTGGCGCTGAAAACTATGAAAAAATAAAAACCGGTATGAAAATGTTGCAAGGACTGTTGCAAAAAACTAAACAATGACATTTTCAATGTAACCCCCATTTGCTGCAACATTTGAACGACGACGAACTATGGAATGGCGAGCTGAAATACTTCGTTTTAACTGTACCTGTTACATATCGCCTGCAGCGCCACCTGTGGGTGAAAATGTTAACTAACTTTGAAATTTGGTGGGATAAAATTCCCTGGCTAAGCAGAACGCAGCAAACCGTATATTTCTATCGCCTTCCGTTTTTCTTTAATTGATTTTCAAATCGTCGCTCATTTTTGGGACACCTGATAGCATTGAAAGTTTCCAATGGTACCCTAATGAAATTTCATTGATTTTGATCACCAAGGAGAACAACCACGTGTCTTCATTTAATTCACAAGCCTTCTCTCTGTCTTAGCTATCGAATGGCAAAGAGAGAAATGCATAGGCCTTTTATACATGGAATTGTATAGAGAAAAACGTGATCCTTTCTGTTATCTGTGAACTTATGAACAGAAGTAGTTCACCGATTTTTTTTTCCATCAACGAACTCAGGCTGTCGTTTTGCCTAAGTTTTCGAATGACGAAAACGGAAGTCGAAAATTCGGAAGCGTTTGAATGCTAGAGCACCAAAGACAGACAGACGGACGAACGCACATTGGGAAAACATAAGTACCTGTCGGTCTTATAATTTTTAATAAAGCTCTATTGTGTGTCCAAGGCCTCCAATCGTCGCCATTTTGTTCAGAGCTCTAGTGTTGATGATATATAGGAGGCCTTGGCTGAGTCAAGATTACGTTAAGAACTTATACGACTCCATGCAACGACGAGTGGCAGAATGCATTAGAAATAATGGCGGTCCAACATCCTATTGAGAGTTGTAACCTGCCTTCTCGTAAAACAAATGGACTTGTGAGACGGCGCATTGTCGTGCAACAGCCACCACTGTCCAACAACTCTGGCCTCGCACGATGACAAGAACACACAAATACATTTTACGCGAATGAACGCCCACAATTCACAGAACTTTTCGAAACTGAATGAAACTTCGTATACGTGTGACCCGAGGTCGTTACTGCGTGATTCCATTTGTCGCGGCAGAGATGGCGCCACTTGCACTGCTTTACGGGCGGCAGTCCTGGAATTTTTTTGTATTTTGGTATTTTGACCAATAAATTTTGTCATGCCCACGCCCATTGTTTAATCATTTGTTGTTGTTGGTGACTACTAACTTCCTTTCAAATATCTTTTCAATCTGACAATTCCTTCTGGGTGCAACTTTTGTTTTTGACGATGAATATATTAATTTAGAATAAACTACCTTTGTCTTTAACCTGAACTCATATGGAATATGCGAGAATAAATTTATTTATTGAATAGTTCCATCTTAAAGCCTGCTCTTCACTTGGATACTGTTAGAAAGAAAATTTTTTTTTATATTTTCCATCTCAAAGCCTGTTCATTCAATAAATTCTTTCTATAAATTATAAAATCTAAATTCACGTTTTTGGATTTACAGTGCGTGCTGATTCACTTTTTGAAATGTTTTGGTTTTAATTCATTAAATATTTACACACGTTAAAGTTCGTTTGTTTTCTCTTGAAACATGTTCTCTTGCAAGGACATTTCTTGCAATGATTAACTTTTTCCATTTCAGAAATTTCTTTATCTCCTGCCCTTGCTCCCTCGTCTTTTGATCCCGCACTTCGGCTCTCTTTTATTTCCCTATTTTCCTTGGCCCTCTTTTATTTCTTTTTATTTTTATTTTTAAAAATCCTTTTTGATGAACTGCCTGTTCCTGGTTCTTTTCCACTCCCACCTTCAATGGCCACCATCCTTTATGCGATCATTGTATTTTCCTCCCTTCATTTTAAGACCGAGTTGACGATGGCAGTCCTCCATTGGTCGAACGGCCCAACAATCGCCGTGTCCACCTCCATCCGTCTTTATCCCCGTGCTCTATCTATCTTTATCGCAATTCCTTCCGTAAACCCCTCGAGAGATGGAGATCCGTGACCCTCCGCCCTCCGTTTCTCCGTCTCTGTCTCTCTTTGCAGAGCTCAAAAATTATATCATGTGGGGGGAAAAGCGGGGGTGGAGGGGGTTAGTTGGGCGGAATGCGTGCGGTTGTTTTCACATGGGCTTATCCGCTGATTTGTAGCCGATCACTTGGGCGTCAGTTTGGGATCAGCGGCGGGCAACGTGCTCATCGCTGATTGTTGTCGGAATCATTTAGCTCCTTGGCCCCGTCCTCCTCTCGACGATGCGAGCGGGCGCTAAATCAAAAGGATTGCCCAAGGATTAGCCGGTAAGGAGACGGCAATGGGACCTCCGGATGACACATTAGATGGCAGAACAATAAACGTTCGGGGATGGGGAAAGACGCAAATAACGCAGCCGAACGGGATGGTGTTGCTGGCGATGACGATAAAGGAAAAATCCTGTTTTTGTTTTCTCTTTAAGAAATGTAATTGGTGGTTGGGGTATGAAGGAAAGGGAGACAAATGTCTATAAACGAACATGTGCGATCACGAGATTGACTTTCTGCAGTATGTGTAAAATGTCACGGAGAGTGATGGCACTTCCGGGAAAAGTTCACATTAAAAGGGAAAAATCCTAAAGTCTGCAGAATCAGCTTCTTCTGTGGCGAACTTCACCGACCAATGGATATTCATCGCCATTGCTGAGGCATGCACCATCTGTTTTATCGCGTAAAGTTTGTTCGAAACATTGCTAATCTATCGATTTATAGCCCGGATAAATGAATGGTTTTAAATACGAAGTAGACACATTCACTGATATTATCCTGTCCTGTAATAATATCTCGTGTTCTCGTGATTAAGGTCAAAATGAATTTCTGACATTAATAATTCACTAAATCAAGACCGAAATTGGGAAATAGGAATTTTTATTATTATTACATCATGAAGCCAGGAAATGATAATGCGAATATTATGAAAGGTCTACCTAAGATAGACACCTATCAATAATCGGTATAATCGATTCATTTTGGACTTATTGTTTTAATTTATATTACATAAACATATTTTCCGTGGCCAGGGATGATTGATTTTTTTTACGAGGGCAAAATTTGAAGTAGAATTTTCAATTTTTCATGGAGCTGGTTTTGTAACGCTTTTCTCTCTTTTTTATAATTTTAACATTTATTTTACCAATCTAATACATACACTAGCCAACGAATTAGAAACAAGTGTGAAACATGTGTAAAATTATTTTTTCCATTTAGTTCGAGGTCACGTGATTCAATCGTGTGCTTATTTAAAAGGAGTTGGATGATCTAATCTTAGAACTTGATTAGCATGGGAAATAGAAGGACCTATCTGACTTCGAAAAGGGATTCATTGCTGGTACTCGTTTAGTTGGAGCCAAAGAAATAGCTGACTAGTTCAAAGTTGCGATATCCAGTGTATTCAGCAGTTGAAAATATCTTTATGTGAAAGGAGTAACTGTGGCTCAAAGAAACCAATCATGAGCGAGAACACCAACCGTCTTGTGCTATGCCACAATTGTCAAATGATTTTAACCAAGGCTTTTCCCAACACATATCTGGAACCTCCAACAAATCTGCGAGAACTAAAGGAATATCTGGTGAACTCCTA